>VTPC01090169.1:188569-217382 GCA_011009095.1 Ignelater luminosus
ATAATGACGTTTCTTATAAAGTTATAACTTCATAAGAAAATTATACTGACATCTGTCAAAATCTATTATAGAAAATAATCTCAGACTTGACTAAAATTCCACAGCAACCGCGATCCAGACTTTTTAAAGTTCTTTTCTTCAGGAATACTCACAAAAATACTAATCTAAAGCAATTTTTAATTTTTGCAATTAAATCTCTTATGCTTTTTCCTACATGTCTAAGGCATAAAATAATATAGATGATACTAAAACAGTGTTGAATTCTAACATAAATTAAGTCTTAAAATATAAAGTGGTAAACAAAATTAACATAAAAATAACTTCTTCTTTCCATAATTTTTGGGCAATTTCGATCTTTAAAATTTTACTTGATTTTCCTGTATAGCGAAAAACCACAGCAATATTTATGTACCTATAGTATTTTCTATATAAAAATCACACAGTGAAGTGGATCTTTTACAGATTGTGCCCCACACAAAAGCGCCTAACCAGGTAGGGACCACTCCAAGATGATAAATAATAATAAATTTTTAAACAATGCACTTATTCTGAAGTGAAACTTTACTACATAATATATTGAACGACTTATAAACAAGCAGTAATGCGGTAAAAATCAATATTTCTTTATTTAAAGGCAGGTATGAAAAAAATAATGGTGAATAATATCCCGTTATTTTAAAATTTGCCTGATTCACCTGTCAACGTGAAAGGTGTTTCAAACAAAATTTATGACTTCCTTCTTAGACGTTTTTAGGAGGATTTTGTGTTTACTTTACAAATGAGAAAGAGAGGAACATGGTCCTTTCTAAGAATGTAATAAAAGTATTTAGCCCGTCTGCATCTGAACAGTAAATTCTTCAAAGAACACCACTGATTTGGTTCCCTACCTTCGTTCGGATCGAGTAAATTCATTCCACAGTGTTCCGCAGTTTTTGTGCAAATTTGTCTGGTTTAGTGTCGTTAATAGGTAAGTTTAAATTAGTAATATGTAGTATTTGTACTGATTCTTGTATTTTTAAGGCTAACAATTTACTGTAAGCGAAATGTCTAAAAGAATAAAGTAAAAACCTTTTAGTACACTACACAAAAGTACCGTAGATTAGGGCAGTACAAAAATATGAAAGCGAAACACAAATTACAATTATTCAATAATAAAAATGACAACCATAATAAATTCTTTGACAAAATTGAAAACAATACTACTATGAAATAATAGCATCAATGACACTAATAGCAAACAAGTAGTTTTAGCGATACTAAAATTTTAAATTCTGATATTACGAATTAATCAATCAATCAAAGCTCAGAGATAGAGCAAATGCTGCCAATAGATACAAAAAAAAGTTTTGGAGAATTAGAAAATTTAATAAAGAACATGCGGATTTGTTTGTTACACATAATTATTATTGTTCGTTCGTTTTCTTTTTTTTTCTAGAAACTCTTTTTATGTAAGATCGGTTGAGTTGGCTATAAAGGCAAGATCTCCAGAATTTAAAAAAATCTTCTGACCAACGAATTTGCTGTTATTCCTGGTTATTCGTGATTGCATCAACGTGGGAATCTCCGAATGGCTGGAACAAAGACGATGAATATCGGACAAAGATATTCTTTTTATCGTAATATTTACACCTCGCATATATAAATTGTTTTGTTTTTCAGAAATTGAGCAATGTTGTTCCGAGGGACTACGCCATGCTGCACGGGGATTAAAAAGGGACGAGAAGACAAAAACGAATTAATGTGTTTTGGAATTGTTTTGTATTTTTTCTTTTTTAAAAAAATTTAATAAAACTTTTATTCCAAGTATTACTTTTAATGCATTTTCCTTCAAAAATAAAGTACTGTGTAATATCATTCAAATTGGTTATGTTACCATGCTATTCGTTTTGCAATGCATGTCCTTGATCTTTTCTTAACTTTAATTCCAAATTTTTACTTTTGTTTAAAAACGAAATGGCGGAATTCCTAAACTACAGGTCTATTTGATAACAAATTTGAATGATTTAAGAGATTTTGAAATTTTTGCACCATCTAGATTAAGGCCTAGTCTTTCCACCTCCTTATAAATTTATCGGTCAGATAACTTGAGACTTTTCTTACTTGGGCAAGGTCAATATGTTGTATTAACTTTTGACTAATTTATTTTGGTCTTCCTGCAACCTCTATAGACTAGAATAAATTGGTCGGAAGCTTGGAAAAATATCTTGGGTTACGTGGACGATAAATTTACAGGGAGGTAGAAAGACCAGACTTTAATTAATTAATGGGGCATACTCTTTATTACCTCTTAACAATGTTACAATGTAGACGTAACGAATACGTAATTTAGCATATTACATAGTCTTTTAAAATTAAACGAAACAGGTACATCGAAACGTAGACATTAGAGCGATGTATTCACGTTAAATTATGTCGATGTACCAACAAGCATATACCTAGTCTGAAGCACGATAGATGTCGTCGGCATGTAACAATCGGTACGTAATCGCGATGTGCTGCAACTCGTACTGTGTTTCTGACATTACGCGTTATACATAACGCACATGTGAACAGTGTGCTATGTAACATTAAACAAGTTCGTACACAGATAAACTCGCACTGGTATCGCTACAATATAATTGTGTTTGCTGGGTAAGACATTATCTTTATGGGAATCTAATTCACCATCTAATCTGCTTTAAAAGTTGGCTATAGACGTAGATTAAACAGCTTGGTTGGACAATTTATTTAGAAGCTGTCAAACCTGACATTTTATGTGCTATTTTAAAAAATGTTGAAGGTGTTTCCTGTTAAAGGTTAAGTACAAATTAAAATGTCCTTTACTGTTTAAATGTTTTTCATCAAGAAACCTTGCCTGATCCTTGGTAAAGATTTTGATTACTGATTTATAAAAAACTTCCCACTAAAACTGACGATCAAAACCATCAAAATAACATACGTTCTCAGTACCAAAGTTAACTTTGACGTAAATTTCTTGGGACACTCCTTACAATTCAAGCCATACAAAAAGTTTTCAAACATTTAGATTCTGTTTTTTAAATAGCGGAAGTGCAGTCACTTGACAAAATTTAAAAGAAAATCAATTCTTGCTAATAACTTTAAAACAATAGAAGATGTATCAGTTCTGGTTGTTTCGTCGAACTATAGAGAGAGAAAAGTAGACCAGTAACGTGAATTCATCTTTTTTCTAAATATTCCAATTTATTTAAACCGCTCCCTTCTATAACAATTGCTTTCCGCAAAAGTATTACTAGCATATACTTCCTGCGAAAACACTACCCAGCACTGTCAAGCTCTCAGCAGAACATCTTTTTAGGGTATCATATTTAAAGTTACAAGCCTGAATTGTAGGCAACCAAGATAACCTCCACCAATTTTACGAATTCAACGTAATTGTAATGACAAGTTCAATTTAATAACTAATAAGGAGCATGTTACAAATTTCATCTTACAAACTTTACAGTCCCGTTTCTTGTGAATGTCAAAAGACACAATCAATAAATTGCATTCTCAAAAGAAAAATAAAGGTTGCGTATCTTTCAATCTTTGTTTTATTTAAATTGCCAGGAAAAAGTTTAACTGCAAATTCAAAAGAACTAGTGTGTTAACAAGATTCTCATATCAAATTCCATTGTTGACGTAGACATTGAGATGGTCTTTGCATATTTAATATGTCGCTTAAAAATGTCCTCCTTCGATATTTGTCTGTAAGAACAAAATGGGCATTGGTAATACATTGTATTTTTATCAACATTCTTGTTCAGCTGTCTAGAATCCTTGTAGACTTTATTGCAACCTAAGCATGTATAGGTTTTAGATGGTATTCCTAAAAGTTCGGTTCTAGATTTCATGTTTTTACAAATTTATTCAATAACAGATACAACAAAGAAATTACTTAATCTATTGATCTTTCTTTTATTACAGTTTGAAATAGCTACACAACAAAACATAAGTGGTTTTGCAGTTAACGAATTTACACTATTAGTGATTTCTTTTAGTCAAAAGATGTTGTTGCAGTACGTCCTTTCTGTAACATTTGTAATTGCATAAGGGACAGAAGAATGTGGGATTCCTTCCGCATTCATACTTTACGTGCCTGAGTAAATGAGTTTTGTGTTTGTAACTTTTGCCACAGTTTGTACAGTTGAAACGCATGCCTAGCATGCCGAAGTCCAAATCTTCCTTGTTCATACCTACAACAAAAATATATTAACATCTCCCTTGAATATTGAAGAAAATTGTTTTAAGCAGACAGAAAACGGAATATTTTAGAACTACTGTTGGCAACAAATATAAGATAGAGCAGAGTTCCCTTTATTAATTACTAAATCAGCCACAGCCGCTTATAAGATGAAGAAACATTACAGAATAGTAGATCACGTGACCACAAAATATTAAAACAAAACTAAGCGTATTTATCAGAACTCTGAGAATGAAGCCGCACAAGTCGTAAACTCCCCTTGTGTTAGGATCAATTAACTGTTGCAACCTTACATTTCCATAAATAAAAGAAAAAAGATGACCATAGAGCAGAAGATTAATAAGTGGAGAAAAAAGAATTCGCAGTGTCTTAAATAAAAAGATAAACAACAATACTTACTGTATCCCAGCAGGTACTTATTTGTAAATTAAACACGTACATACGCCGAAATTCGAGACTTGTATTAATAGCCAATCATTATCAAGTATAATACACAATATTAGTCCAATAGTGAGATATAAGTTATATTATTATAGCTGTTCCATTACAATGTAATACACCCGTAACTTTTACATTTATCACTTTTTGTCACATCTTACTAAAATGCAAGTTGTTGATAAATCCTAAGAGATACTTAAGTTAAACAGTTAAATAAATATTTCTATACTTTGCTAGAAATCTACAAAGGTGTTAGTTTATGCACTCCAATGAAGTGATCTTTCAGAGTTTCTCTTCTTTTGTAAGATCGCTGACAAAGTGTGCATTTAAAAGATGGGCTTTTGCCGCATTCGTATTGAAGATGTCGCTTCAGTGATCCCTTATTTTTATACACCCTATCGCACTTATTGCAGAAATAGCAGATGCTGTCTCTTGTATCTGCAAAAGTTAAATGAATATGAAATAGGTACCTATTACAGAAGTAAAATACTACAATTGAATTTACATCCAGCTTGTACTGTTTTACTAGAAAAACGTAACCACCATACGTACACAAAACAGATAAAATAAACAATAAACATTCAGACTTGTACTAGTTGTTTGGTATTATATTAAACTGATTTATTCTATGTTGTGTTATTAAATGGCGTGGATGATTTCCTTTTCTAAAAGTCTTATATGGACAGAATTTACATAGGAATTGAGGTTCCTTGCCGCATTCGTATTTCCTGTGATTGGTTAATGATGATCTATACTTGTAATGTTTTCCACAAATGGGACATGAAACTGATACTTCTGAAGTACCTAAAAATAATGATGCATCAGATCTCACGATGGATAATAAAGCTAATCAAGTTGATCAAAAAAAAAAAGACTTACCAGTATAGTTACTTTAGCAAGATAGAAATTTTGGAGTCAAAAGTCGTCACTTAGCTAGAATAGTCTTAGAATAGTCTTGAAATGCAGCCGCCCAAGCAACATTTTTCTCATTGTTCAAGTGCTAGTTTAGTTTTAGTCCAAATCCACCCATTATTTGCATGTTAATGCACCCAACTTCTTAGTGACATTTTTTTCATTGTCTAACAAGGTGTAGCTTGGGTGTTCAATCTTAGAAGAACATGTCAGTGTTTTCAGTGATAGTCTTCCCTCCTGACACTTGACATCGCATCTTTTACTCAGATGTGGTGCCCATAAGTGGATGTTACACCACGCAAGCCAAATCAAACGCTTATTACTAACACGAACATCTTTTGATGGAAAACATACAACAGTCTGTATGTCAGCAATAAGCTACAAAAGTTCTGTTCAGGACAGGTTTAGTATCTAAACTGTACCGCCGACCGCAAGAGAAACTATACCCTAGCATTTAATTGCGTAATTGCATATTTATTTTATAGGGAACAGAAACTCGCCAAATTTAAATTTAGCGCTACATGCAAAACATGCCCCGGGACAACCAAGGTCGACCGCTGTACTTCACATACAAGCGGTAGTAGTCGTAATGCCTTAAGGAGGTGTCATAGAACACATTTATTAACATAAGTGCTTTTTTACTACGTCAAGATGCTATACATAAGGCACATATGATATTTAAGAATCAAGAAATACCACGCCGACAATACATACATTTATATTTATAATGACAAATTAACTTTCTTTCATACTTATACTTTGCGATACTTGCCTACTGCGTTTTAGTGAAGTTCTAATTGTTACCTAAATCAACAGATGTTTAATATTTCCCTGAAATGAGAAACGAATAAATGCAATCTTTATGTAAAAACTGTTGTATTCTTATTGTAGTCCTAGTGAAACATAGAAACTTCACACGTTAACATTCTTTAAATCACTTATAAACATGAATCAGTTATTAAAGATATTTACTACACTATCATTTACTTAGCTTATTTCATTATGTGCTGGCTATCCTTTGAATGGACTTTGTAGTGTCTGTTCAGTGTATACTTATGGTGGAAAGATTTCGAACAAATCTTGCACGAGAACTGAGGTTTTTTACCACAATAGAATCGTAGATGGGTATTAAGATTATGCTTTGTGCTGTAAGATCTGCCACATGTGTTGCAGGTAAACCGTTGTCCCACTAAAACAAAAAAGCAGTCATCAACCAAATTCACTTTACTTAATTCCCACTACACAAATAAAAACCAAAACCTCTTTTAACTGAATAGAAGTGCGGACTGCATAAAATTAATTTTATTTTTGTTTATTATTAGAAACGAACGTTGAAAGATTGATGGAATGTAAGTTTCGCGATTGCCTTAACCACCATTAAATCAAGTTACATGGAAAGAAAAAAATGCTACTTAACCTTGACATTGAGCTCTTTTATATTTTTACAAGGTTCCATAAATCAGCACATAAACAGAATTTTCCCGCTTTTAATTATACACGTGCGACAATTAAGTCGTCCCCAGTAAACACAGGTGTGACATTAATGTAACAGGTATATAACAACGAAAGAACGAATACTACATCTGTCGCTTACATCTTATCGATGTAGGTGGTACGTCAATACTATGACATCGCAAAGGAGCACTCAAGTTACATCGCCAGCACGTAATTTCAATCACATCAGGTAGATATCAGGTATAAAGTGTAGCTGGGACGTCAAGACTACGACATCGCAAAGGATTACTCAAACTACGTCGGAAGGGCGTAATTTCGAACACATCAGGTAGACGACAATGCTATGACATTGCAAGCCATAATTGCAATCGCATCTGGTAGATATACGGTATGCGCCGTTTTTGTTACATACTTTTGCATATACCTATATGATAAATGTTAATGACGTAACAATAATGCTTGTTTTACATATACTTGATTTATAGAAGATCTCAAATATTTAGAACACTGGTCGCCCTACTGACGTTACGTTTTCAAATCTTTATGGGCTAATTCTTGGTAAATAATCTTCTTACACATGTCTGAAATAATTATATTTTTATATTCTACATTCAATTTTTTCATAACGACATTTCTTATAAGGTTATAATTTCATAAGAAAATTATACTAAATCTGTCAAAATTTAATGAGGAATATAATCTCAGACATGACTAAAATTCCACAGCAACCGCGATCCAGACTTTTTATAGTTCTTTTCTACAGGAATACTTAAATCTCTTATGCTTTTTCCTACATGCTTAAGGAATAAATTAATATGGATAATAATAAAATAGTGTTGAATTCTAACATAAATTAAGTTTTAAAATATACAATGATAAACAAAACTAATATAAAAATAACTTTTTATTTCTATAATTTTTTGGGCAACTTCGAGCTTTAAAATTTTCCTTCATTTGCTGTATGGCCAAAAACCACAGCAATATTTCTGTAACTATAGTGTATTCTATACAAAAATCAGACACTGAAGTGGATCTTTTAAAGAAAGCTAACAGGATGTACAAATTGTGTCACGCACAAAAGCGCCTGATCAGGTAGGGACCATTCCAAGATGATAAATAATAATAAAGTTTTATACAATGCACTTATTCTGAAGTGAAACTTTACTACATATATTGAACGACTTACAAATAAGCAGTAAAGCGGTAAAAATCAATATTTCCTTATTTAAAGGCAGGTATGAAACAGTGCACAATTCGAATAATAGTGAGTAATATCCCGTTATTTTAAAATTAGCCTGATTCATCTGTCAATGTGAAAGGGGTCGCAAACTAAATTTATGACTTCCTTCTTGGACGTTGTTAGTAATAATGTTGAATGTAATAAAAGTATTTAGCCCGCCTGCTTCTAAACAGAAAATTCTTCAAAGAACACTACTGATTTGGTTCTCGGCCTTCGTTCGACTAAATTCATTCCGCAGGTTTTGTGCAAGTTTGTCTCGTTTAGTGTTGCTAATTTTGATATGTAAGTTTAAATTAGTAATATGTAGTATTTGTACTGATTCTTGTATTTTTAAGAATAACAATTTATTGTAAGCGAGATGTCTAAAAGAATAAAGTAAAAACCTTTTAGTACTTTATCAACTAGACAAAAGTATCGTAGATTAGGGCAGTACAAAAATATTATGAAAGCGAAACATAAATTACATATATTCAATAATAAAAATAACAACCATAATAAAATCTTTGACAATATTGAAAAGAATAGTACCATGAAAGAAACTTTGACCAGTAATAATAGCATCAATGACAATAATAGCAACACAAGTAGTTGTAGCGATACTAAAATTTTAAATTCTGATATTACGATTAATCAATCAATCAAAGAAGATCAGAGGTAGAGCAAATGCTGCCAATAGATACAAAAGAAAGTTTTGTAGAATTAGAAAATTTTCTTCAAAATAAAAAACATGCGGATTTGTTTGTTACACATAATTATTTTTGTTCGTTCGTTTTCTTTTTTTTTTCTAGAAACTCTTTTTATGTAAGATCGGTGGAGTTGGCTATAAAGGCAAGATCTCCAGAATTTAAAAAAATGTTTTGACCAACGAATCTGCTGTTATTCGTGGTTATTCGTGATTGCATCAGCTTGGGAATCTCCGAATGGCTGGAACCAAGACGATGAATATCGGACAAAGGTATTCTTTTTATCGTAATATTTATACCTCGCATATATAAATTGTTTTGTTTTTCAGAAATTGAGCAATGTTGTTTCGAGAGACTACGCCATGCTGCACAGAGATTAAAAAGGGACGAGAAGACAAATTGGAATTGTTTTGTATTTTTTCTTTTTTAAAAAAATTTAATAAAACTTTTATTCCAAGTACTACTTTTAATGCATTTTCCTTCAAAAATAAAGTACTGTGTAATATCATTCAAATTAGTTATCTTACTAGGCTATTCGTTTTGCAATGTATGTCCTTGATCTTTTCTTAACTTTAATTCCAAATTTTTACTTTTGTTTAAAAACGGAATGGCAGTAATCCTAAACTACAGGTCTATTTGATAACAAATTTGAATGATTTAAGAGATTTTGAAATTTTTGCACCACCTAGATTAAGGTCTAGTCTTTACAACCTCCTTATAAATTTATCGGTCAGATAACTTGAGACTTTTCTTACTTGGGCAAGGTCAATATGTTCTATTAACTTTTGACTAATTTATTTTGGTCTTCCTGCAACCTCTATAGACTAAAATACATTGGTCGGAAGCTTGGAAAAATGCTTTGGGTTAGGTGAACGATAAATTTACAAGCAGGTAGAAAGACCAGACTTTAATTAATTAATGGGGTATACTCTTGGTTACATGTTAACAATGTTACAATGTAGACGTAACGAATACGTAATTTAGCATATTACATAGTCTTTTAAAATTAAACGAAACAGGTACATCGAAACGTAGACGTTAGAGCGATGTACTCACGCAAAATTATGACGATGTACCAACAAGCATATACCTAGTCTGAAGCACGATGGATGTCGTCGGCATGTAACAATCGGTACGTAATTGCGATGTGCTGCAACTCGTACTGTGTTTCTGACATTACGCGTTATACATAATGCACATGTGCGCAGTATAACATTAAACAAGTTCGTACACAGATAAACTCGCACTGATATCGCTACGATATAATTATTTGCTGGGTCCTAATAAAGGAACAAGGAAATTGCATCATCAAGCTTCTAAATACATGCAATAGCCTTCTCTATAAGTACCGTATTAGATTACTGAGATATCTAAAGAAGTGTGAATAAACCTTCACTGACATTTCATGTATGGCGCAAAACTGAAGAGATCAATTTTGTTGCCTTGAAAATATCTTACAAAAACTCTTGACTTTCTGCAGTTCATTAATGATTGTCAATTTGTTGTGTTATCATTATAATATGTTAGAAATACACTTTTCTAGCGACGAATCACTTCAAACGCTTTAAAAGGGCCTGCAAGGTTAAACCTTAATCTACCTCAATGTCTACTGTCTTTGTTCTAAATAATAACGTATATTGCTTCATTATCAGAGTTACTTTAAACCCACCATTACCCAGTACTGAATAATTCATTTACTGTTTAATTTTTGTTGCGTGTACTTCCTTATTAGCGCCCTATAGAAAATCATTAACATAAGTGTCATTATTACCCTAAATGCAGCTGGATACCATAATTCATTTTTCAAAGTAATGTGATTCTTGCACTGGACAGACAAAAATGTTCTGAAAGTTACAGCTTTTTTTTTAAGTCAAACTATAGTCAAAAAGTTTACTATGCTAAAGATCAAAATGATCCGCATGTACCAAATCTCATGTAGGATATCTTTCGAATTCGCCACCATTACAATATTTACATCTCTTGAAACGCAAAAATAGTGTGAAAAGCTAGACCTGAACTGAACTAATTATGACTCAGCAACAGATCACATCAACTGACATCACTGGCAATATCGAGCGTTTAGTTCAAGAGCCTTGCTAGGTTTTTTCCCATTTGATAACTAAATGGATAAGCCGATACAACAGTAATTGTATTGTTAATCGATTTACTTTATTTTGAGGAAGATTCTTCATTTACTTAAATCAAAATGCAACAAAGCATTATAAGGTTTGTTACGCTTAATACTATTAGCATTACCATCTTGCCACGTATTCTACCAGTTATTGTAGAGCTACCACTTTACACTTTTTAAAGATTCAACTGAAAGTTTTCTCGATTCAAAACGGTTCAATCGAATATTGCCTTAGCACGAGCATTGATGGCAAAATTTTTATTTTCATGTTAATGAATCTCAAGTTAGCTGTTAGTGATTGTATGACTTCACCAGCAGGTAGACAAATTTCTGAGTTTCAGTTAGATTCCCGGTTAAGTCTATTCAGGCTTGAAATCTTCATATTTCCAATCAAAATTTGTAGCTTGAAGGTTGATAAATGTATCTCCTAGCAAATATTGTCTATTGGCAAGTTTTTCGATCTCTACAATATAATTTCAAATCTATTTAAGAAGTTCTTTCTTTTTTGAAATTTATCCTTTAAGACCTTCCTAATTATATAATTATTTTTAAATTATTTTGGTAAATAAAAAATATCTTGATGTAATTTTATTTCTTCGAATATTTTACAAAAAGCATCGATCGATTTACAAACTCGAATTTCTTCTAAGCACTAGAACTTACGACTACTGCAATTCTAGAAACACAAGAACAAACAAAACTATAAAGGAACTACTATTCTTACTGCTAATTCATATTACATCAGAAACAATTAATAGGCTAGCTCATAATCTGGATGTTTAAAACGTAGATGCTGACGAACATACGTACGCTGTGTGTATGCTTTACTACAAACAGGACAGGCAAAGTGGGCTATTCCATCGCATTCATATTTGATATGTCGAAACAAATTTGGTTTGTGTTTGTACGACTTTGTACATTTGGAGCACTTGTACGGTTTATCCGAAGTTTGAACTTTCAACTCTCTCTGTCGTCGTGTTGTCAATCCACCTAAAGAATTTTGAACTTAAATTATAACATTCAACCTTATGGCACGGAAAACAACACAACTGACAATTACGTAAGCATATTTCTTAACACGTGACTGTAGTAAAAAAACAAACTACAAAATGTATCTCTTTATTGGGAAATCCACTATAAACATAATATCAGCACCTTAACATAAGGAAAACACTCGAATCCTAATTGCACACTTGCAAATTATAACTAAAAATATTTCAGGTGGTATGCGTGGTTGACCACTTGGCTATTATCAGTTCCAGGCAGAAACTTACATCTGTTCAGCCTTAGATGTCTGTTCAGATTGTTTCTCTGGGAGAAACGTCTTCGGCACCTGTTACATTGAAATCTTGGCATTACATCTACACATTCGTTCTGAATATGACGTTTTAAATGGCTTTTGCGTTTGTATGACAAACCGCATCTGTTGCAGACAAATCGTCCAGTGGTGTCCAAATGGAAGTCCTCGCTATACAATGCAGTGGAACCTAAAATTGATTTTTCGTAAGATTATGACAGAAAAACTAGAAGAACCACAAACAAATTCAATGAATGCTCTTCATTGAAAAGCATTGTGCTATGTTAAGGCTAAAGTAAGAAAGTAATTTGAGTCACCACCTCTTGGGTTGCAACTTGCATTATTTATTAAATACAAACATATGACTATGACTATTAATGATAATAATAGCAATAATAATAATAAGAACTATAATTTTAAACAATGTTTAGCTCGATGTCTTTCCAGATCGCTTTTGTAGTATGTGCAATACTCACACGTTGGACACTTCCGTTGGGGTTGTTTACCACATTCGTATTTTGCATGTCTCCATAGTGTATATTTCCTTTTGTATTCTTTTTTACAAATAAGACATTTGTAGAGATAAACATTCAGTAGTCTAATATTAAGTTCTTCGCCTAAAAATACTAAAATGAGATGCAATGGTAGTGTTGGCGCATGTAAACAAATGCACGTGAACAAGCAGCTACTGCATTGGACAGGACTTTACTGTCGCAGCCTTCTCACGCTCGGCAGCCAATCACAATCATTGTTTACTTCCACTATCTCTTGGACCTGAATTTACTATACTTAATAATTAAATCTTATGACCAAAAACGTTTTTCGCTTTTAGCTGCTGTATTATTAGGAATTCTAAAGATCTACTCGTTAATCCTTGAATTTCTGAGATTAACGATGATAAAGCACAAAAACCCGTGTACACGAAGAATTCTGGGTATCTGGCGCCATATTTGCCCTTTAGACAATTAAAGAAACAAGACAAACAAGTCTAATTCGTTTAATGAGCTTAATTACATAAATAGATCAATGAAATGATTCCATCATTACTGATAACCCAATTAATAACAAATAGTAAAATAGCATTATTTTTATTTCTTAAATATAGTCTTAGAATTCGACGTACAAGTTGAAGTGGCAAACACTCAACGATCTTGTTTTAATTCTTTCTTTAGTAAGTTTGCAGGTGATTTTACAACATATCTACATATCTCCACGACGTTTCCATCAATCTCACTTTTCCGCAGATGTCTCTTTAAATGTTCTTTTCTTTTAAAGCGGAATAAACAGTGCTGGCATTGAAATCTAGGCTCCTGACCACATTCGTATTTTACATGCCTCGACAAGTTATCCTTCCTAGTATATCTTTTATAACAACTTACACATTCGAATAATTTTTCTTCATATAATTTAGAAGACACGCACCAAAATCCTACAAATACAAAAAAATCAGTCACGTTATATCAATTATACGCTACATTTAAACAAATACAATTAAGATAGAGATTGCTACTCTAATTTAATACTGATAATGACTACCCTTTTACATGCGCTTACACAACTAGACCAGATAATCATTGCTGTTATTTACTTGAAACGTTTTAAGTTTCACTAAGAAGTCCTGTAGTCGTGTCACAGGGTCTTCCTAAAGCAACATTTTTGAAATACAGGGTGTTAAAAAATCTAGGATAAAATGCAGTTTTTTGCAAGGGCGGTTAATTCGATTTTTTTCATAGTTATGCTATAACCTTCATTAGTTAAGTTAAAATTTATGTCTTTGCGCTACGTTTTTTATTTTCCTTCTTTTCTGCTAAATTCAACCGGTTTGAGTAAAATCAGTTTTCATTTTGAACTTTGCTTTAATAACGACTTTATCATTAACAAAAAACAGAGAAATGACTTGCCTTTATTATAATCAATTCGTCAAGTCTTTTCACCACTGAAGTATTTCGTATAGCACTGCAAGATGTTACTATCTCTCAGGTCTTCCTTATTTACAATTGAATTAGTAATAGAAACTAAAGATTTTGTATCAACCCAAAGGAAGAAATCGAGGGAATGCAAATTCGATGAGCTGAAACTCCAACGCGCATAAACCACATTGCGTACGTTTTCCAACAAATTACATTATTTTATACAAAACTTCATCTAATGGATGTGGGAGAGTAGTAGTAATCACAATAGCAATTGAGGAGGCGTAATTTTAGTAAAGAGATCTTTTTCACTAACCGCTCAACCATTTCTACGACAGTCTACTATTCTTCCCTCTGTTGTCTACTCGAACCTACTTGACTCCCATATGAAAACTGAGGATATCGCTCCAATCTAAAGTACTCAATTCCTTCCTTGTTAGAGTAATGCCCAGAAAGGTACTGAACACCTTCCCGTATTTAGGGCATGTTCTTCCATCTAGAGTACAGTGGCCCATTAAAAACCCAATTAAGAAACTTAGAGTCGGCCTCAACGCAACTTCCTTGAACCTCGATGCATACTTGACAATGTTCTAAAGCAGCCTTATAGTCCAGTCAATAAGCTGGGAGAACTTAAAAAAACACTCAGCACAAATTTGAAAACTCTTTTTGCAATGAGTTCTATATGACCCCAAGGTCATTCATGACTATTGAGACCTTCCCCCGGCCACCGTTCTGCCCCAAATCGCGAAATCAACCCTTTCAACCACCCCCTTTCGGAAGATTTTTTTTATTTGTGTGAATTTTAGCTCAAACATGGCTTCTAGGCGGTTTTTTAGGTCGCTGATCACGAATCCGGCATTAGTTTTCCGGAAAAACCACCCTGGCCGGGGAAAATCGGAACATTTTGCCCAATTTCAAAAAAAAATTTGGAATTTCAGCTCGAAAATAAGTTATAGACAGTTTTTTGCGTCGCTGATCACGAATCCGATATTAGTTTTCCGGAAAATCCAACCGGGTCTTGAAAAATTGGAAAATTTAAGTTTTCTTCTAGCTGTTTTCGTTGTTGTTTTTGAAGCGACAGCACGCACCTAAGAGCGGTTAAACATGAAAAAAATAAAGAAAATGGCAAAATTTTCTAATTTTCCACGACCAGGATGGTTTTTCCGGAAAACTAATATCGGATTCGTAATCAGCGATCCAAATAAACTATCTAGAACTCATTTTCGAGCTGAAATTCCGAATTGTTTTCAGAAATTGTGCCAGATTTTCCGATTTTCCACGGTCAGAGTGGTTTTTCCAGAAAACTAATATCGGATTCGTGATCAGCGACCAAAAAACCTCCTAGGACCCATTTTCGAGTTAGAATTCAAAATCTTCACGAACAAGAAAAATCTTTCCAGGAATTAGGCCAAATTGTCCGTTTTTCCACGGCCAGGTTCACTTTTCCGCAAAACTAATGCCAGATTCGTGATCAGCGACCCAAAAAACCCCTTAAAGTCATTTTTGAGCTAAAATTCACACATTTTCACAAATAAAAAAAAATCTTCAGAAAGGGGGTAGTTAAAAAGGTTGATTTCGGGATTTGGGGGAGGAGGGGGGGGCGGGGGGAAGGTCTCAATAGTCACGAAGGATCTTGGAGTCATATAGAACTCATTGCAAAAAAGTTTTTTCAAATTCGTACTGAGTGTGTTTTTTTTTCCTCTTTATTCGGCCTTTTTTCCCAGCTTATTGACTGGACTATTAAGGCTTCTTACTTCCATTGCACACCTCACCCAGCTAACCATTGTGAGGGTCACACCTCGTAGGGTTATTACACAAATTGTAACCGCTTCTGCCTTATCAAAAGCACCCTCAATGTCGAAGAATACGGTGACGGAGACTTCCTTGCAGTGTACTAACCTCTCAACTGTATGCACTATGAAAAAGGTAGGTGGTCAAACCTCCTTCTAACAGGTGCCTATCAGCAATCCTTTCTAACGATTTTAAGAGGTAGGATGTTGAACTAAGAAAATCTGACTTCTTTTCCATTTACGGAAAAAGACCACTTTGGCGGGTCTCCAAGCTAAAGGAACACAACCCATTGCCAGGTTGACCATATACGTATATTCTTGTCCTCTGATGCAGAAGGACGTCAAGACCTCTCTGAAGCAATCCTGAAAATATTCCATCTAGACCAGATGACTTGAAGCGGCTAAACTTCCAATTCGCAGAAGTACGAACTAATGCTTCTGCCTATGCGTACGGCCAAAAAGAGATTTCAGTGATTCTTCCCTACCCAAAAAGCTTCTTCTTGCCTCTCAATAATCTTCCCATCTTGACAGTGCGATTTGGGGCTCGTCTAGATTCTCTACGTGGATCGGTCAATTGATCGTTCTACCATGTAAACCTTCGAGCCTGCGCCGCTTTGAGTAGACAGGCCTCTTCGTAGGAGCTAATAAACTGGGCTGTTTTTCTTCTCTGAAAGAGATCTTTTGTGATGGAATAAAGTCAGTTCCGCAAGCCATAAGGTCAAAAGTCAAAATAAATGGGTATAAACTACAAAAAGAATGGAGTACAGATATAGTTTTATTTATTTTCTAATAGTACATAATATCAAAGATTTACAAAAATTTGTTTCGAAGTCATGATCGATATAAAAGGTACCTTTTAATCGTTTCTAATGTTAGCGTTTTTCTATCGTAAATGCTCAGCATATATACTAAATAGAAGAAGCTCGCCTATACCTAAAATTAAGCAGAAACTACGGGATCGTCTTGTTTTCTGATATCGGTTGACTTAAAATGAAGTTTATGCATGGAAGCTAAATGTCGGAGGAAATTTCCTTTTTGTCTGGTGCTATACGAACAGAGATCACATTTATATTGCGGTTCCTTTCCACATTCGTTTCTTAGATGATTTCGCAGCGATGCTTTCCACTTATAACATTTTCCGCAAGTTGTACATGTAAACGTTCCAACTTCCTTGGAGTCTGAAAGATGTATTGCATTATGTTTCATTAAAAAACAAAATTTGAAAATAAATTTGTTTACATCAGTGATTAAGTCTACTTTCGATTATTTTTCAAAAGCTAAATCAAGACAGTAAAAACTACACTTAACGCGCCCTAGGGAAACCCAGGGTGGTTCAAATCTCCGAATCGACTGGTCTTTCTAATTTTCCTTAATAACTATACCGAACAGATTTCTTCCAGATAATATCTGATTGATACTTCTTATTCCTTCGTCTTTCCAAAATTCTGATTCCTGGTTGACAAAAATTTGGGCAATGAGACATTCTCTGGATGCCCAAATTGGTTTTCTCTGTTTATACAACGCGTACGCAGATGAATTAAACAAGAAAAAAACTTATGTATTTTCATAAATATGTAAACTCTGTTTGGAAGATTGGTAGTTTCGGAACAAGCAAGAATTTTTACAAAGAATTTAAAAATTGAAACGTCTTCATTTGCGAATACCGTTTTATAACTTTATTCTCAAAAGATTCACATTTCTTTTACAATAAAGATAAAAACAGTGTTGATCTCAGTTTATACATTTTCGTTTTCTGCCATTTTATTGGAATGTTGCCTTCTCACATGTCTTTGCAAATGGTGTTTGTAAAGAAACGCAAAATCGCAGAACTTGCAGAAAAAGGATCTGGATTTTCCGCATGCATACTTTAAGTGGCCTAATAACGACGTCTTGAGTTTGTATCGCTTTCCACAATTTCCGCATATGTACATACCATCTTTTCCAGTTGTCATACCTTAAAAGTAACATTAACTTAGTAGAATTAAAAATAATATAATAGATATTTATACCACAAGTATATAATGTAGGACTTGACTGGACGAGCGTGGCTTATGTCCAAGCGACAGAGGACTATAAAAAATGTCTCAAAACAGGGTAAATTCCTGATGACGAAACATTTTTTTAATAGCGTTCTCCTGAATTCGGAATTGTTTAAGAGTTATTGGTACCGAGTGTTCTACTTACAGATAACAATTCTCGATCGCTCTGTGTAACAAAAATGTTCAGTTTTAAAAAACGGGCGTTTTAAAATAAAAAAAAGTTAGCAATTTGAAATGAATTCTCTTTCTCTTTATCAGAGCAACACGACACCCCCAAGCTGATGAGACATCAGAACAAATAATTGAAGACGTATAAATGGTTAGATCTCGAACTTAACAACCTTATATCGTTGAAATCAGTATGCATCGAAGAATATAAAACTATTCCAATGTACAGAGTGTTCCATTAGAATAGATTTGCTCTGGACCGACACGCTATTACGGAACACCCTGTATAATTGCAAATAATTTTAGATCGTGCAGAATTTTCTTTCAAATAAGCTCCAGGGCTGCGTTTTTTTTTAAATATATTTACAAACTATGGCGTTAGTTATTATTAGGTAATAATTCCTTGACGTTAAATATTAGTAATTTCGAAACAAAGCTGAATTCAGCAAAACGTCATTAACAAAATATATTTGTTTTGTCACGGTGATAAAAAATTTATCCTGTCTGTCCACCCATTTGTTATATTCCTACAAATAACAGCGTTATCCTCTTATTACAGATCGATGGAATACCCTGTGTAGTTCAGCAACCAAGTAATACAGGGACGTTATCGATTTGATATAAGTTTATCGAGTTCTACAGAAAGATTAAAAGTGACGTAAGTCAAAAACGAGGGAAAAGGCACCAAATCTTTCCTACCTACCGAACTTCAGAACATCTCGGATATACCGACTTCGATCTATAAAGTTTTTATACAGTATTGTAACGCGCCGCCGGTCCAATGTGCCGGAGAAGTCTGCTCAGGCGTCGAGACGTCGAATGTGCGACAAAAGGCGCAAGCCTTCTAGGCTCATCGAGAGAAACAAGGAAACGATATACACTGTGTCGAAGATAAGAATGCACAGCATGGGGATCTTGAAAACGGTAAGAAATACAGAATCGATTAAATGAGATGAAAGATGGCTATTTATAGGACCTTTTTGTTGGTGTTTGCAAAATTTCGATATCTTGCATAGTTTCTGGGATATTTAAAAAAAAAGTAGATTTCTCAATATTTGTTTTTATTTTCTCTTTCATTTATATGAAGAGATATCAAAAAATCAAAACCACTTTTCCATTGCCACTTTTTGTGCTCTATTAAAATACGCTAACAAAATTTCTGTACAACGCTTCGGTTTCGAGTAACCATCATCAACCTCATTTTTTTAAATAGGCGAAAAAACACTTGAAAATTGTTTTGGGTAGCTCTTGTTGTCACGATTCTATGATGTAAACATGATAGGGATATTTTGATTTTGAATTTTTGTGTTGAACGCTGCTGTGACTAACTGTAATAATTGCTGTTCAGCTTCAAGATATTGGTTAAGCACATGATTCTTGATATAACCCCAGAGGAAGCTGCAAAAAGCATGGAAAGGGACCTTCAAGGTCTTTAAACGAATAAATGACCTGATATACCGTATCAGAAAACCACCAAGGGGAAAAATAATGGTTGCGCACACCAACCGGTTGGCTCCGTATGCGGGCGAAAATGAAATCAATATAGAAGAACGAGTGGCCGAAATATAACGCACAAATGTTGTAGCGATTGAAGATCGAAGATCCCCGTTTACAGACTATGACATTTTACTCAGATGGTAGGAAAGCTCGTTTTGGTGTTGTTCATGAACAACAAAGAAACCTGTTTGAAGTTTCGGAAGAATACTCTCTAGCCCACTGCGTGGCAAAAGATTTGAAGATGTCTTGAGGTATAGCTGTCGACTTCAAGTTCAAGTTTGGTCGCACGAGAGAAATATTTTTACAACACCCTATGAGGATTTGTGGAAGGCTCTTCACGACTTGAAGATACAGCTCCAAACGCACGAGGTTAAGAAATTAGCTATGCTGAAAATTGGATATAGTCCAGATCGGTTAGATTGGCGTACCGTGCGTAATATGCTACAAGTAATATTTCAGGATGCCGGTATGAAAGTATTGGTTTGCAGTTATAATCCCGGAACATCCCCTCAGAAGTTTCAAAAAAAGGTGGATTGTTTCTTTTTCAAAAACCTGAAATGTACTTGGGGTTCGGCATGCAAGTACCGTCATGATCCAGAAGCCATAGCCGGAATAAGCAGAGAAATCCGTGGAACATCTCTTTCGGCACTGTCACGAGACGCAACATTGTTAAGAAGGGGGCCAGTGTAACGCGCCGCCGGTCGAATGTGCCGGAGAAGTCTCGAACCGTCCAGGCGGCGAATGTGCGAGAAAAGGCGCGACCCTCCTAGGCTCATCGAGAGAAACAAGGAAACGATATATAAACGCAAGCGGGAATGAAGCCAGTAGAGTTATGCAATGAGTTGTGCTCGGGGATAAATAAATGTGTGATTAGTGATGTAAATAAATTATTCTGTACATATGGAAATAAATATATCAGTAAATCTAGTAGAAATAAATATTAGAAGTAAATTGAAATAGTCTTAGTTTAAATAAATATTAAAAATAAATAGACGTTTTATTAAAGACGTTACAGTATTGCAGTATAATATTTTGTAATTTTATTAGTTATTAGTTTTAATTCTAGGAGTTGTTTAAGACACATGTAGAAATCCCTCAAATTCCACTTCGTTATGATCTACAGCTTCTTAAGTTTAGTACTTAGTGCTGAAAGATGGTTAGGATCGAAACTTCAAGTTCAACAAATTAAAAATTTTAATACAGAATTAAACTGTTTTTAAATGTGAATGTATTCTATAAAAATGTCTTTTAACGTGGATTTTCTGATGGGCTCTGTAAGGACACGCCGAACACTTAAACATTGGTTCCTTTCCACAGTCATACCGCAGATGTCTGTTTAGGGCCTTCTTCGACGCGTACCTCTTGAAGCATTGGAAACAATCAAACAGGTTTGGCGGTGCTTCCATTCCTACAAAAAGACAATTAAAGAGACAATGCAATTACAATTCGAGTAGTAGAAATTTAATGTGAAATACTCTTACCCTCTCTCTGAGTCCGAAACCTGGCTTATTTGAACTTTTAATTCATCAGACGATTATTACGGTATAGAACTAGGAGATGTCTGTTGTGGAATGTGCAAGTAGCAATAAAACTAAAGGTATTTTTAAAACTCGTTGTAATTTAACATGAACATTGTTTTAACAACGTAAATGTTGCCTATTATACCTAGTATGTGGTGCTAGTGTACTAAATACATAAACAATACAAAACCGTAATATATAATTAAATAATATAATACCCCCATAGACTATAATTACAATAATATATCAACCAATAATTACAAACTTAACAAAACATAAATTTCTTATTTTACTATTATTTATAAATATAAATTAGTGTTTTATTTGGACGGCAAAATGCGTTTGATTTAAGGCACTTTGGCAGTTGCATGTTTTTCTCTTTTCAATTCGTTTGACGTTATTTAATAAAACAAGTATTAACTTAAAAAGGAAGACAAAGATAAGTTGCTTTATTGGTTCGGGTTACTTTCCATATACAACGCGACCATTTTATCTCCCCCATCCCCCTCTCTATAAATATTCCAAAATCGGAAATGTTTTTAGAAAACAGAAATTAATATAGAAACATGAATTTTTAATCAAATAGTACACTCAGCGACAAAATTAACGCATAATTTACAAAATCGTAATTTTTGTTTGAAAAAGGAATTATTTTTTTTTGTTTGTACGTAAAACAAATTTCAGTATTTGAATCATAAAATAAAATCATAGCAGGCGTACTTCAATGTTTCTTATGCCAGTTTAATTTTGTTGATGAAAACGTGTAATTGTTACAATTTAAGTTTATGTTTTAAAACATGTTATTTCGTTTGTCTTTCGTTCCATTTGAGTTTTGCTGTTGTTTTTATTGTTGTTTAAAACATTTTTTTTTTATTATGGCACCTCGAAATCGTGATAACCCTATAAGAGCCAAAACATTGCTTCAAGAAGGAAGAAGTCAACAATATGTAGCAAATCTTCTTGGAGTAAATCAATCGACTCTCTCCCGACTTGCTAGACGTCTTCGGGAGACTGGCGATGTAAGAAGGAGACCGGGGCAAGGAAGGAAACGAGCAGATTTGGCGAGAGATGACCGATTTTTAACATTAAATTCTCTACGTGATCGCACTCTGACTGCAATAAAATTTCAGGGCATGCTTGATGACACAACTCGGGGTGCACAAGTTAGCAAAAGGACAGTTCGAAGAAGGTTGGGAAAAGTCGATCTTCGTGCCCGATGCCCTGCTAGATGCCCGATTCTGTCGTCGTCATGCGCATTGGAAAATTGATGATTTGCGGATTGCTTTTTACTGATGAATCCCGGATTAGTATTCAAGGTGCAGACGGTCGCCAGAGAGTGTGGAAACGACCAGGTGAACGTTTCGCGGAATGCGCGATTGCAGCGAGAAACCGATTCGGTGGCGGTCTGTGATGATATTTCTCTGAATGGCTGTACAGAACTTATCACCCTTATGGTAGGCCTGCTCTAAATTCTCACAGATACATTGAAGACATTCTTCAAGACCAAGCACTGCCATTTGCCGCAGGAATCGACAAAAATTTCCTTTTAATGCAGGATAATGCGCGATCCCACGCAGGCGTTATCGTTAGTAACTTTCTTGATGAGGATGTTATCCGCGGTCTGGTCTGGCCAGGGTGCAGGCCGGACTTAAGTCCTATAGAGCATCTATGGTATTATATAGGAAACAGGCTGCAGAATAGGAGACCGCGTATACGTACCATAAATGAACTTCTGGAGGCTGTGCAAGAAGAGTGGGAAAATGTCGACCCAAATTTCGTGCAAACTCTAACTGAGAGTATGCCACGGAGACTTCAAGCAGCTATACGAGCACGAGGTGGCCACACAATTACCGTTTCATTTCATTAAATGCTTTCATTTAAACTGAATTCTTCAAATTCAAAATAGAAAAATAAAAACAGTGTCGATTTAACCAAAGTTAATTTATTTAAGTGCTCATGTACCTGTATATTCAGAAGTCGCAGGTGTGTCATCATTTTTTATAACTGTTAAAAAATTATTCAAGATTTGCCAATTATGCGTTAATTTTGCCGTTGAGTGTATATTTCCTAACAACTTCAGAAAGTGGCATACATCATGCGAGTGTGAAAATTTGACAAACGAGACGAAGCCGATTTTGAACAAGCTAGTAACGCTATTTTTACACCACCATGTGCGTAACTCTTTATGGGGTAAAACTTCGAAAGTTCTAGTAGTCTGAATGTAGGAGCGCTTTAGATGTTAAATGTGATAATTTTATCGGGCAGATTTCTATTAAAAAGATTATTAATTATTGAGAATATTTCCAGAAAATTACGCATATACCTTTGCATAAATCTCAATATTATAAACTTTAAATCTGATTGAAAATTACTAAAGCAAATTCCTCTCATTAAATTAAAAAAAACGGTTAGAGTTCCTATAAAATATAAATTAGGCAAAGTAGCAGAATCGGCGGCCATGTTTGATCAACAATATTAAAATCGAATTTTCATAGCAACACACAACAAAACGACTTCAAATGTTTAGAATAACAGTAATTGGTAGATCATGAGACTGGACTACTATTTAAAAAATTCTAAATACAAAAAAAAAGATCCACCAATTAAAACAATTCTGACTTTGCTTAACTCTTATCCATATTATGTGTACAGGAACTCGAAAAACAATTATGCTTAAGCGTCAACTGTGCGATATAGCCCGTACGATAAAATATTATACGGGGTGTAATATTTTCGACTTTCATAAACAGGTCACCGTAGATATACAGGGTGATGATTTTAAAACTTCTCACCTTGAATAACTCTTTAATTAGTAAAATTATCAAAAATCGCTAAAACGCGTCGATTTTGTTTTGGAGGGGGACATTTAATAACCTACTTTAATCAGTTGGGAAACTTTCACTCTCCCCCCAGCCGCAACCTCACCATAATTTTAAATGGCACTACCTCATGTGTGATATATTATTTTAAAGGGTTTAAGATTTTCAATCTTTCACATCAAAGAAAATTAAAATCGGCTCAGCCGTTCGTGAATTAGAGCCAAAAATGTATTTAATTCAATCAATACGTTTCTGTCTCTAGTTCACGAATGGCTGTGCAGATTTTAATTTTCTTTGATGGAAAAGATGAAACATTTTATACCCTTTAAAGTGATATATCACACATGGGGTGGGAGTTGTTGGGAAGAGGGTGAAGGTTTCTCAAAATTTTAAATGGCACTACCCCAGAGTTATTCAAGGTGGGAAGTTTTAAAATGATCACCCTGTATGTACTAATTTCACAGGCGCTCGTATACAGATAATATTTTTTAGACAACTCCTCCTCCTGCAGCATCCTACGCATGACAACCTATAAAAGTTGAAATTATCAACACTATTTCGATATGAAAATATTGTTGCTTTCATATCGTCACAGAAAAAATCTTTAAAAAGATTTGGGGAAAATGTTGGGGTTGTCTAAAAAATAGTGTTCATAAGTCGTGTGAATTTCCGAACTCGGCTAGCGCCTCATTCGTAAATCTTCACACTCGCACGATATATGCTACTTTCGAACACTAGTTATGAAAACTACTAATATCTATTCCCAGAACATTCAGAACGGACGAGATAAAATGTGCATATAATTGTCCGATAAAAATAGCGAAATAAAAATTTTGAGTTAGCTATGGAATTTTGAGTATTTCTGAGAGCTTCGATAAATTCAAAATTCAAGTTTTTACATTTTTGTAAGTATGACAAATACTGTTAGAAATTACTACCTGTTACGTAAATATTGCCACTGCCTTTGTTTTAGATTTAATCTATCTTTTGTAAATAGCAAGATAATGTCTATAGAAAACCAATTATAGCAACAAATATAATCCTTTGTTATTCTTCTAATTAATTCTTTAAAGCATTTTTTATTGCCCATTTCAACCCGTTTAACATTTAATGATCTATTTTATACCATATCCAACTTTTAACTGGAAGACCACAAATGATGCTTTCTTACGTGCACACCTAGATTGCCCTTTTGTTTAGCACGATAAGGACAAATGGGACAACGATATCTTGGTTCTTTTCCCCCACATTCGACTTGCTCGTGTCTACGCATCGTGGACTTCCATCGATACCGTTTGCCACAATGACGGCAAACGAATTGGGAATCGCTGCTATACCCGGGTCGTGTCACTTGTTCCTCTACTTTTTTGAATTTCCGCATCGAGTGCCCACCGTTACGTGGTCGAACATTTGATGGTTGTGGGGATTTTTGCAAGAGAGAAAGTAAAACTTCGTTTCCTTCTTCTGGGGGTACTATTGAATCCAAAACCAAAAATTCTGAAATTAAAACAAAAAAAGACTGGTTGGTAAAAAAAAGAAATAAAAAAATAAAATGTAACTGTCAAAACTTAAAATAATATGTACAAGAGAAACCGAACAAAACGATAAGCAACAAAATTTATTTTCTTACAACTCCATATAATAAACACGAAAAAATGAAAAAAATTAAATTAATATACAGTGTGTCTCACTTTCATCTACACACCCCTGTATCTTTGTTACCAGTTGTGTAACCTTCAAAACGTAACATTTTTATGTCGTTAAAGCATTTTTATTTTATATCACCAGCCTACCGCGATTAAGAATAAACGCAACAATTGAAAAAAGTAAAATATTTTTTATATCAAATAGGGAGAAATGGCGAGAAAATCTTAAACCCAAATTTTTGTTAAAATATTGGAAACACTACATTTGTTATGTAATCGTCATAACATTTGTTTATTGTAATTCATCTATCTACACAGGCTGTTTCATTGTTAGACTTCAAACTAGTAAGAATGTTTTAATGTATAATGCATTTTTAAAGTAGTTTTTCGTGTAAATCCACGATTACATATTGCGCAAACAAATTTTGGCTTCCTGTCGCACTCGAATTTGCAATGTCTTGTCAGATCGCCTTTGTATTTGTAAGACGAGCCACACTTGCAGCACACAAATCGTCCAGTTTCACTTCTTGTATATTGTGTATCACACGTATCTGAAAATGAACGAATGTTAGATTAAATTTCTAAAAAGTAGATACTTTAAAAGGATGATTGAAAATGAACAAACTTAAAAAAGAAAATAATGTAGTAAGATTTATTCTGAATAGCAATAAGAATAATTACATTACATGATAAACAAAATAACATCAACTTGTCTAGCATTGATTATATAGTTATTATTTCTTAGCTCCTCCTATTTTTTGTTTAAGAAAACAGGAAACGTCGGACTGCGAAACGGGATGGATGCTGCAGTCGGGTGCCTACGGCTAGGGTTTATAAGAATATAATTAACTTTAAATTTTGCCTCATAATTGCAATTAGTTTAGATACATACAAATTGTGGTTCAATGCCACACTTGGATTTCTTGTGTTCTGCCAGACTATTTGGAAACCTATAACGCTAGTTTCATTTTTCGCAGATATAGAATTTATCCAAACCGACGTTGCCTTTTGGCTTTGATGTTAACTCCAAAACAAATATCAGTTAAAGAGGCATATGACAAAAACTAAAATAGTTTTGCAAAAATTTATTGAATAAGAATTAACACTACTACTATTTACTAACACACTAATATTTAATACACAGGCTTTATTGACTTAAACCTCAAAATAAATTCTTCTCTTTGATTCGGATGATGTATAGATACGTGTGCGTGTAAATTATATTTTTTCTTAACTTTGTATGAGCAAAACGGACAGCAATACACAGCTATCCTCTTATTAACATTTTCATTGTGCACCTTACTTCTATTCCAGCAAGTATAACCTTGGTGGTATTTGGACCAATTCAAATTGTTAACATCAATCCAGTTAGTTGGATCGGGAAAATCTAAAATTTAATTAAATTTGAAACGCGTCGTTGAGTTAGTAGCTCAATCTAGAATTTCAACGAAACTACTGTAAGCACCTTAATCCAGTTTTTGTTTGATACCACAGAATACGCTTTTCTAGAATGAGTGCTCTCATGATATATTTTGAGGTATCTTCAACATAATTCCGTTTTCGACCCTTCCCACCTTCAACCTTCGCCTTAGGCGCCATAACTAACAATCGCAAAATTCAGCTAAACCAGGTGTATTAACTTAGTAATCAAAAATCAACGGGGAGTTTTTGACGGCACCCATATATTGTCAAGTTAGAATAGTACAGGCAGTTTTCAAAAGGTCTACGAAAGATTAATATTACCTGTTAGCGTTATATTGCCTGCCCGTTAGATAGGCTCGCAACTTTTAAAAATGCAATATCAGATATCTTGCAGGTGTGCCTCGATATCTTCAATATTTGCACCACGTAGTCACAGAAAAACATCCTCTAAATTCTTCAGATGATCCTCAGACGTCTACCCAACTATAATAACATCGTCCAGATTCACCAAATATTGTACATTGTTTGTTGTACTTCAGGATCCAAAATTAAAAGCAGGAGGTAACATCACTTAGCATCAGAGATGATCTTCAGAGTGTACTTGCTCTCATTTCGACTTCCTGGATGTCATACACATTTGGCGTCGATTGTATTTATTTTATGGTTTTCCCGCAAGTCGTTCTTCTCAAGAAAAGCTGCCTTGGTAATGGCAAATTAAACTCTTCAGCTTTACCTTTTGGCTACGGGCTAAATTCTAGCAAACAAACAGAATATTCCAATTACTGCTTTCGGTGACCTTCGTCAAAAGCCTAATCCAATGATTTTATTTGTCTGGTTCGGCAACATCTGTGTGATCTGCCTGGAAATTCTTATTCTAGTTATTTTGTAGCAAGTTATGATATCGATGCCCAAACGAAAAGATATCAAACGGGAGATTTAGTAGTCTAGTTGTAAAGATTTATCATCACCAGACCACAAAAAGCCTTAAGAGTTCCATAGGGGCTAAAAGCAGGTCTTGGTGTCATTCACAAGCAACAAAGGTGAATATTTGAAGTTCCCACTTAATATTTCCCGATTCGCTATACCGCTAAGAATTTAAAGACGTACTTACATGTTAAGTTTGTGGTGTTAAAAGGACAATATTCTACTATCTGGTTACAAAACCTCGATCTTGTAAAAAGATTCAACACAGAGATTTGCAGAAAGCCCTCCAAGACTTAAAGCAATTTTTTTAGTATTATTGCAATAAAAAGATACCTATGAGGAAAATAGGATGTGGATTAGATCAGCTGGCTACAAAATACATCAGAAGTGATCCGAGGTACGGTAGCTGTCAGAGTTTGCAGTTACAATCCCAGAGCACTTTCGGGGATGTCTCAGAAAACTGCTGTCTCAGACCTACATAATGTCGTTTCTGGTGCAATCAACGTTCTAAAAGGGTAGCATAATGCTCTAAATAGGAAATTCGATTATACCAACATACAAACGAGTGTTGTCTACTAGATAGGACCACAATCTTAAAAATGCTGCAGGTACGCTTGGAAGGTTCTACAATATTTTCTCGAGCGTGTTGCATATACAGTGTTGTTCATTTAAATAAATAATGGAAATAACATAGATAATAACAATTTTTGGGAAAATCGTT
>VTPC01090170.1:0-93001 GCA_011009095.1 Ignelater luminosus
AATACACTTGTGTAACTTTAAAACCAACATTAATGTTGGAGTGTAGAGTCTATTACATTATGGCTTGTTACATGCTTCTGCTTTTATTGCTAAATTTATCATTTTAAGGTGTATAGTATTTATTCAGAAACATTTTTAGCAGCAAGGCAGTTTCTTTTTAACTGAGTACAGACGTTAGTATAAACTAAAATGTTTGGTAGAAATTTTAAAAAATTTCCAAATTAAATTTTTCAAACAATTCTATAGTGATCACCTAGGATTTATTGACTTTTATTGTTGCTTTCTTTATTATCTAACTGGTTTTTCAATGGCTAATTGTAACTCTTCTTTTAGAATTAATTTATTTCTTTAATATTCCATAGTATTTCGCTTTAAAATTCTTTTGCTGGCTTGTTTTTTTTATTTTCGAGCTGATTGGTTGATGGCCTTTAAATTTTTGCTGCGTTTATTCTTACTTCTACCGCTCTTCTAGCCATTTGGCAAGTTCATCGATAGCAATAGGACAGTTTTCAAACCTATTTATTTAGCTTGTGTGAAATATTTACTTAAAAAGGGTCTGTCAGTCATAATCACTTTCAATATACAGGGTGTTCGGTTCACCGGCGTTTCCTCATCCTACATTTCATTTCGTTGTAATGCTCTTAACTAATAGCATCAAAACTAAAATTTTACTTACAATTGTTTCCCTTTAGCATCCATGCAGCTTGAGCTGATTGAAATTCTACACTAGCAAGTAAATTTCTTTGTCTAAGGTATGTATCAGAAGTAGCTGGACAAAGTTGCAAGTAAATTTTTGGACAGTAATGAAACAGAATGAGAGAATATTTTATTAATTATAAACAACACATGTACATACAAGAAAATTTAAATAAATTAGGCAGCATGGAGACCGTGGTCTTCTATTTTGCGTATTTTGCCCTTGGTGCCATCTATCATGTTTTGGAACAATTAATAATGCGTATTTTCAGCTGCTTTGCCGATGATGCTTTCCAGCCATTGTCATACACGAACTGAGATAAGATTAATCATAAATACTCGATGGGTCGAGAATTATTGAAATATTTATGTTCATACTTTGTAATGTCATTTTACAATTTCTATGTTGTTTTAATATTTCGAGAATATATCCAGTTTTTTCGTTTATTAAATTTTGATTTAAAAGTGTTTTCAATTTCGTTTGCACTTCAGACTTTAAGATCTTGAATTAAGCTTGTTTTAATGTAGGTTAATTTACATGTACGAGGGTCGTTTGAAAAGTCTGTGCAAAAATAAAAACTACTTAATTGTTTGGGGTAAACCTTTTTTATTTTTCAACATAGTCTCCTTTTAGGCTTATTCACTTCGTCCAACGCTGCTCTAGTTTGTTGATCCCTTCTGAATAATAGGATTTGTTCATGTTTGAAAAATAGCCATTCGTTTCTGCAATCACCTCCTCGTTTGAATAAAATCTTTTTCCCGCCAGATATTTCTTCAAATTGGGGAACAAATAGTAGTCCGAGGGAGCCAAGTCTGGAGAATAGGGGGGATGTGAAACGAGTTGGAACCCTATTTCCATTAATTTTGCGACCACAACTGCTGAGGCGTGAGCTGGTGCGTTGTCGTGATGGAAAAGGACTTTTTTGTGGGCCAATCGTGGGCGTTTTTCTTGCAGCTCGGTTTTTAAACGGTCCAATAACGATGAATAATATGCACCTGTAATAGTTTTACCCTTTTCTAGATGATTTCTGGAGTAGTAACCTCAACAGGGCGTCCAGAACGTTCAGCGTCACTTGTGCCCATATGGCCACTCCGAAAATTTTGAAACCACTTATAAACTGTTCTAATCGGAGGTGCAGAGCCACCATAATGTTTATCAAGCTTCTCTTTAGTCTCCTGAGGCGTTTTGCCTTTTATAAAGTAATGTTTAATCAACACACGAAATTATTTTTCGTCCATTTTTTGAAAATCACTCGACTTCCTCGATTCAAACGAATGCCAAACACAAAGAAATAGACCGATCTGGTTGAAACTTGGTGTGTGTTCTTCCAAGAGATGCTACTAACTAAACATAACCTCGATATGCGCCAGTAGTGCCATCTCTCTGACTTTGCACGGATTTTTCAAACAACCCTCGTAATTTTCACTGTATACGGGAACGCGTTGTGCTTATACACGGTTCCTGAGCAATCCCGCCTTTTTAAGGAACTCCTGCGGACTTGTTTTGTCAGTTCATTATACAGACAGGGATATTTGTTTCGTTATTCTTATTCCACCTATGTTTAGTACATTTGCGCCTATGGAGTCGTGGCTTTGGATTTCAGTCTGCTTGGCGCGGATTGAGAAGCGCGCAAACCATTAGAGACAGTCAGAGGAGAGGTCAAGGTTTATCCTCGAGTGTATTACCAGATAAGTAAATTTTCTGTCGCAAAACCTTATATCGTTTGAAAAGTTTATTAAAGTAGTTTTATGAATTTTGCGTGTGTCAAAGTGTCTATCGGCGTATTCTTCGTTTTTCTGCTTAAACAACTTCCCGTGAATCAGAAGATTAAAATAATATTTCTGCGAATTGCTTGTATGCGGAAACACGAGAGGGGTTATTGACCATCCCAGCCGCTGCATGCGTCAAGTTAATCGGCGAGAAAATTTTTTCGTGTATTGAGTCCAAATCTGGTGAGGCTTTCTATCACGACTAGGTATCAGCTGTTCGTTTAACTTTTTAAGTTGACAATTTGTTATTCTTTTGTGTATTTTGTAATCAGCTACACCAATGGTTTTAGAAGGTCAATTATATATTGACGAGTACTTAAGATTAGAGCTGAAACTAAGGCAATAACTTTGTTTCTTTTTTGTAGCCTAAATATGTTTTTGTCGTTAAATGAAAACCTTTGATTTCTTTTTGTTTTCTTAATGTATGCAAGTCAGATAGTAGAATTTTGCAAATTTGTTAATATAAAGTCAGATAGCAAAACAACTTGTAATGTTGTCACTATAACTTTTAATTAAGAGGTTCTCTTTATTGTTGCTACACTTTGAGTGGCGTGAATTTATTCTTAACTGTGTAGTCAAGTGCATACTTTTATATTTATGATTATATGGTTTTTTATCTTTTAATAAATAGATGAGTGTTTTGTTTGTTTAATGCTTCTTAATATTTTAAATTATTTATTTAAAAGTAAAACAACAAATTTTAAATTTAGGATTTTATTTAATGGGAATCCTCTGTTTTACTTCCAGCTGGTGTGATGTTTGGGTTGACTATTCCCTAAGAGATTGCATTTGATGTCAAGCTTTTGAGGAAGATAGAAACGTTCATCGTTTAGTTTTATTGCTTGCTTCTGTGCTACTTTAGGGCCGCATTCTAGAACACAGGTAGGTTAATTAAGAGTAGCTACGAGGGTGGTCTGAAAAGTTTCCGACCTAACAAAGATACAAAACATTTTTTCTGAAAATTTTTTTTTATTTTTCAACATAGTCTCCTTGTAACTCTACACACTTTTCCCAGCGATGCTCCCATCTCTGTAACCCGTCCAAATAGTACTCGGCATTTTTCTCTGCAAAATAATTGTTCACGAAGGTGATTGCCTCTTCATTTGACGAAAATCTTTGTCCTCCGAGCGCAATTTTTAGATGAGGGAACAAAAAGAAGTCGCTTGGGGCTAGATCTGGTGAGTAAGGCGGATGGTCAAGCAGTTCAAACCGTAATTCGTGGATTTTCGCCATGGTGACCGCTGAGGTGTGAGACGGTGCGTTGTCTTGGTGAAACAGGATTTTCTTTTTCTGCAAATGTGACCGTTTTTCTCAAGTTCTGCCTTCAGCTTGTCAAGTAATGATGCATAGTATGCTCCTGTAACGGGTTTTCCTTTTTGAAGATAATCGATTAAAATAACTCCATGACTATCCCAAAAAACAGTCTCCATCACTTTCCCAGCCGAAAAAACAGTTTTTGCTTTTTTTGGAGCCGGTTCCCCCTTTGCAGTCCACTGTTTGGACTGTATTTTTGTTTCGGGCGTATAATGGTGTATCCAAGTTGCATCTACAGTAATTAATCGGCGCCAAAACTCGGATTTATTTTGCCTAAACTGCGTCAAAAGAGCGTTGGAAATATTCATTCGAACACGTTTTTGGTCTAACGTGAGCAAACGCGGCACCCAACGCGCGGACAGCTTTCTCATGCCTAAATGTGGATTTAATATGTGACAAACACGTTCTTTTGACATGTTCATAACCTCTGCTATCTCTCTCACTTTAATTCGGCGGTCGTCTAGCACCATTTGGTAAACTTTGGCGATGTTTTCGTTGGTAGTTGCAGTTTTTGGACGTCCCGAACGTTCATCGTCTCCCGAGCTCTTACGGCCACGTTTAAATTCAGCAGCCCAAACTTTCACTGTGGTAAATGATGGTACAGAGTCCCCATACACAGAATCCAACTCATCTTTTATTTGCAAAGGCGTATTGCCTTTCAAAAACGAATATTTAATGACAGCTCGATACTCGATTTTGTCCATTTTCACAAAAAAACTCACATCAACTCACTCAAACGACTGCTACATAAAAACTGCGGGTCCAAAATGGCTGAAACTTTGGTGAGTAACTGTCAACAGATGAACAACGAAATTCAGTAGCTTTTATTTACGAGTGCTGCCATCTACACGTTGAGGTCGGAAACTTTTCAGACCACTCTCTTCAGATACCTAATCCAATAATTTGTTTCATTTTACGATTATTAGTTTGTTATTTCGATTTGTTTCATTATCAGCGATGACGAGTTAAAAAGGCATTTTGATACTTTAATTAAGCAGTAGAGCTATTTAACAGTACCATGAACCAACTTATATACAAAAACACGTTTCTTCTCTGTTTAAAATTGGTCCGATGCTTATTAATAAAATAATAATATAGAAGCTAGATGTCACACACTGACTCGTGGAATCTCCACATAGTCATGTAGCTTCATCTCTTTTATTCTGAGCCACCGTCGCTGTCTTTGCGCTAGCACCAAGGCAACTAAATCCCAGTTATTGCAGTATTAATGGTCGCTGAAGCAATTTATAATAAATTCGCTGGTTGATTCTAAATCGGAAGCTTGATGTCTTTTCGAGAACGCGCAACAAAAGGTTTACTACAACTAGGGTGGACAGTACAGTTTTGCAATGTTTTTATGTATTCCCACCATGGCTTTGATTTTGTTAAATCTCACACATCGAACACAAGTCTAGTAGTCCAGTCAACAACATTCAACAAGACAAATTAGATTCACCTGCATCTCTGAATCTTCCTACTAAAAAATAGTTTTCCATAGCTCCTTTATTAGGGCCACACAGCCTTTTCTGATGGCTTCCGATATATGCTAAGATACAAGTTTTTACTCAGTGAGCTCGGATTCGTTTTCGCGGTATTGTACATCAGCCCTAGGGTAGAATTCAATTAAAATTAATTAACCAGTGCGGATTAGAGACGTTAGGTTACTTTATTCAGACACTTTTTATACAGAAAAGCATTTTTTGTACAAGATTAATTCAATTATTCCACTGTGTAAACAGCCCGGCAAAATTGAATTTTATGTGACGTCACCGCATTTTGTTATATTTTAAGTGAACCGAGGTTGCAACAAAGACCTTTCTGCTTACAAACGCTCTCAGGTTAATTACTGTAGTTTGGTTTAAGCACATAAAGGGTTTTGCTACCCTTCGTTTGTTTCACATATAGGGATCTCTAGAAGTAGTATTTTTCTCTGGTAGTTTTGCTATTGTTCAGTAGCAAACCTGTCTAATTAACAAGATTTAATTAGCTTTAATACTATTAATTAATCACAACCATAGTCAGTTTTTCATAGATAACTCTGAAATACTAGAATTTATTTATTTTATATACACATACATTTGCTCGTTTGTAATTTATATTGATTTGTGGATTACTTTTGTTGATCATTTATTTAGAGCTTTTTATAATTTATTCTGTGCATGTTTATTAGCAATTTATTTAAATTAATTAATATTTACAGTTTAGTTTTTGTTCGTCTTGTTCAGATTACTCGTTTAATATTGTATTTCTGTATCTACTCTTGTGTTTGCGAACAATTTTCTATTTATTCTCTATGACATTAGCAAGCTACTTACTATTATCTGTTTTGGTGTTACATTTCAGCTCACTACTGGATGCAGGCTATTATATCCTTGTCCTTGGCAGATTATATAGCGAGGTGAATAGGACCTGCTTCTTTACAGTGAGCATCCAGATCACACTGTGTGGAGGGAGAGGTACAATTGTTAGACACATTCTCAATCTGGTTCTGGATAACCAGGGAAAAAGTGTGCCAAATTAAGTCATACCTTCTTTATTTTTTTTATTTCTTAGTTTATAATAAGATTTACTTGAACAAAGATAAAATACTACGTTGAACTATATAATTGGGAGTAGAACGGAATCTTAAAGTTCTAAACCTCAAGGTTTCAAGGGTGGCAACAAACTAAATAAAGCCAAAAAGATTCTCCTATGAGACCTAAAAGAGCAAGAAAACAATTTGCTTACCCTCGCTGGCTTGTAACGGGAAAAACCCGAAAAAGAGGCCTAATCCCGTTACGGAATTTCCGAAGATGTTCAATCCCGTAGCTCGAAGCCGAAGACGAGAAAGGGGGTTCAATCTAAACTTACCTTTAAGACAAAAGAAACAGCTTTCAAACTCACTAAAGCTCTTAAGATAATTTAAAGATGGTAAAATCCTAAGAGCGTTAGAAGATAAAGATCAAAATAATCTGCCGGGCCACGCAGCTTCTCGCAGGCCGACACTCTGTATAAATGTGTTATAAATATTACCACCCTGTATATAGGTACACTCAGATTGACAGATAGGGCGACAGGTATTTACAACCTAGGACGTACTTACGAAAGGTACTTTTCCAATAGACTTACCCGGGGAAAAGTTATCAGCTCATTTATTTTAAAACTAAACAAATCTAAACAGCATCGACTCCTGCAAGTGGGGTTTCTTTACCTATTGTTTTTAATCATAACAAACCAGTAAAAATTATTATCAATTAATTCTATCTTCCTCTTTCCCATGACTGGCCCACAATCAGTTTACAGGAGACGACATATCTTGAAAATCTTATAGGTACCAACAAATACACAATAAAACTAACCAATGTTATACAATATCTGTTTATTCTTGCCCTGATAGAATGCAAAAAAAGAAAGTAAGTGAGAAAAAACAAAAAAATGATACTTAAATATATCGCTAAACAAACAGCCTAGGCTATGTGCGTTCTCACTTATAAAATCTTTGAATAGTAAATCGGCAGAAAATAATAATTTGGAAATTTACAAGGGAATTAACAATAAGGAAAACAAATTCTTACATAAAATTACATAACTTAATTATCTAAATCAAAGTAACCTAATTTATTTGATACCAGATTATCTCTAAAGAAACTCTGCAGAGTGTAATTAGTATTCAATTTAAGTCCACCCCCAGAAGTTTTAGGCCAAAATGTAGCATAAAATTATTAAAGTTGGTATAAACAAAATAATTATTACAAAACAGAGAGCGAAAAGAGAATACAGAAAACAAATAACTTATTTTAATTACAATTCTTTGGCGGCATCCAGCACGGGAAAAGAAAGAGCTTCACTCGTAGCGGTTTGGCGGGAAAATCAACCAGGCACTTCGATTTGCTAACCAAGCTTCATTCCAAGACAAAATATGGAGATTGACGTTACACTAGTTCTTCATTCTCCACCATACCACAGGTGTCACACAAACAACGGTCTTTAAGACTTAATAAAATTCTACTATGAATTCCTTACGTCCAAAATTGTTAGAAATGAATTCAAGAAGTCATGAACTTTTATACAAGCAGAGCACGTCCACCACGATTCCAAATTATTCTTTCGGCCACAAACTTAGCCAACAAAATTGCTCACACAATAAGAAAGTTAACACGGCTAATATGCCGAATTTAATTACTTAATTACACAATTTCTGGTCCGTCAAGGCGACGGTTTTCTGGAATTCTTACAAGACCTCTCTTGCATAATAAAATTCCCTATACCAAAATGTTAAAACTGCACGGAAAGAACTTGTATTAAGAAGTCGTTTTGCGCGCTTGCTAACGATTGTAACAGGACGAAGATCGAAAGGGAAGTCCCGATTCGGGACGCATCGCCTAGCGGCAGCTACCCTATCACGTGACGACTCGAGCTAACACCAACCCCCTTCACACTAACGAAGGGTAAATAGATGGGGCCTGCTATTAGGAAGGGAAGATTTTAAAGCCGACGCGGCGTTGTAAACGGTACTTGAATGTTCGCTCCGCTATAAAGGAGCCGAAATTTCTTAGAATCCCGTCGGCTTCAGCGACAGGAAAAATCCTGTAGGAACATGAATTATCAAGCTTCGACGCAGAAATATAATTTTACAAAAGAAAATTAACTTTCTAATAAATGAATTTCTGTTCGATAAAATAAACCAATGTAAATTTTATAATAGAAATGGGAGCAATAAAAATCTACTTCCAAATTGAATTAGGATAGAAGTCGAATGTTTACACGTTCATCCAAAATAACATTATATGTTTCAGGCTTGGTACACACTCGAAAATCGTAAACACCCCTTTATAACCATCGACGACGATTACCGTCCTACTGAATCTCTCATGTGCGAGTCACTTCCCAATGGAAATCCTGCTTCTCGAAAAATAAACAAAAAACGACTTGGGGATATAATTTCTAATAACCCACATTATGATTAAGTAGCGAAAATTAAGTAGCAACAAAACAAATCCAAACTCTCCCAAGAACATAACTGTAAAGTATAATTAAATAGAAAATAATGAAATCGAATAGGTTTAACAAATGAACAGGTATAGAAATCCCAACCTCAATTCATTTTGGCTACACCAAAAACAAAAGATCAAATCACATGGGTTACCTTTAGAGAAATAAACTAGTAAGAATTTACATAACCAGACTTACACCTAATCACTTATCCGAATCAAAGATAAAATGCAGGGAAAGTTGCAAAGTAATAATTAAAGGTTAAATTTAATGGACAATCACTGAATCGTGATAAGAAAACCCACCCTTATTAATTTGCTAATAAGATCTACAATGAAGGAAAATTAACCAGAAAACAAGTCAGAGCTGTAAAAGTTCAACATACAGCGAAAAATAAAGTTAGACTGAAAGGAATATATCCTGCGTCGCTTACTATCATAAATAAATTGATTTCAAGATTAAAGAAGGTACGAGAAAAAATAATTGACCTATCAGTGTGCACTCTTCACTATTAAAGAATTTCTCTAACTAGAGAAAACTGTAGAAAAAAATACAATAACACTCCTAAAGCACCGATTGAATATAATCACATGTAACGGAAACAAAAGTGACCGTTACATCTTATTAAGGTAATTTTGAATTCTTGAGCTAAACATGTACAGAAATAATCTTTATCTGGCCCGTCTCATACAGTTTTGCCAGGTTGTTAAATAGATAGATAGATAACATGACAGATTTAAAGCAAAATGCCAAATATAATATAATAAGAGAAAAAGAAAGAAAACTATCTACTAAAATAAAATTCTTTTAAAAATTGGTAAGTCCGTAACTTAAAAAAAGATTATTTGTTGAAAAAAAATCAGAATGTCAATCATTTTAAATTATTATTAGTCGATTGTGCTTAAAGTACAGCTGACGAGAACGCTGTTCAAGTTCCTATATTGTTAATAAATGAAATTTGTAACTGGAAAATGCCCAAAAGTATGCACAAGTCCCGCATAAGCCAGATATCGGTAGATGTTCAAGCCCATAGCTCATGTCGAAGACGGGAGTAGGTTTCAAAATTGTAAGTAACCCAGGCTTTGATGATCTTACCTAAGCCTAAAACTTAGCTTTCAGCTGAAAAGCCTAAAAGAGATACCAAAAGGGCGCCATAAGACAGTGCCACACAAAACGATGTAATTCGTCGACGTGTCCCCACACCGACCAATACGCTGTATATAGGGTCCACCCAAAATACCACCCTGTAGATAAACACTTTAAAATCGTGTCCGGAGACTAAATTTTATTTACCAAGGAACCTTTGTTGGTTCCACAACTTAAAATAAAATAAACTTAATAAATCTCCAGCCTCTCTCTCGTTTCTCAAAACTATAAACAAAGCTTTATATACAAAATCAAATATTATGCGGGTTGCTAGAAGCCAAGGTCCATCATCACGGCACCTAAATAAGCTTATAAAACAAAAACAAACTCCTAGAAATAAGAACACAAAAGTTAAAGTACATGAATTTATTATTATGCTTTGAAATCGAGTAAAATAAACATTCACAAAAAGATTCAAAATGATATGGTTGATCAAAAGAAATTATTACTTTGCAAACATCAAATAAAAGAATGACAATTACTACATAAAAATTAGGTCTGAAGGAACCGTCAAATAAATGCGTTTGGAAATCATTAAATCGCAAAATAATTATTGTATTAAACCCCTCTATGCAAACAAAATTAAACATAATTTAAAACTATTAATAAATTTAGTACATATGAACTTGTATTACTTCAAACAAAAAAGAAAACCTTCAAAAGATTACTGTAGAATTTAAACTACCTATTGTTTTCCTAGATTTTTCCAGAAAGAATACACTATAAAGATACTTTTCTAACATTAAAATAAACCAAACATTATCGTTAAATACTCAAAGCATTTGAACAAAACAACATTAAAATACAAACAAATATATGTAACATAAAGAATTATTCCTTACTCTAAATCTGGAGGTCCTTTGAGTTTCCAGCAACTTTTACAAATACAAAAGAATTGAATTTACACTAAATTTAATTACGAGAAGGCATGGTTTCAACCCCAATAAATTTTTAAACACTTAACTTCCACAAACACGAAACTTTAATTTTCTCAATAACGAATATAATACCAGATCTCTCGATGGACACTGAAGATGGGATATTGATTCCATCCGCCAGGGAGTATGATGAAGATAGCGGAGTCAAAGAACACCAGGTACATAACGGAGATTTTCGTAATGACTAAACCAAAACTCAAGAAGAAAGTGGGACTAAATAATTTCCAAATAACTGGCTCGACACGGTTACTTCTTTACGCGATCCTTCTAATGAAGACAGGAACGATGAGCTTGTCGTTCATCTCCACGTAGTAGTAAAATTACAGGTAACACCTTTCAGCATATGGATTTTTAAAGTTCATCCGCACAATGATGCGTCAATATTTTAATCCTCAAAGAAGCCTCCCTTGATGATTAACTCAAAATGCAAATTAATGCCCATAAACCATAAACCAAATAGAAAACCAAAGCAAATTCACAGCCACTAAAATGTCGAAATTAACCGTGCGCCACACATAAAGATCGAAACAAAACGCGAGAAGCACCTGGTCCGCTTGGACCCGGGAGGGCGCGGTGAACACCCGCGTTCCACGGTGTCCAAATTTCGACTGCCCGAGAAAATCACAAAGTACCAACAAAGGGAACGGTTTGGCAAAATAGAAAAGTTAGTTGTACACGATATCCCCAAACAAAATACAGACGATAAATTGGATAATGGAAAACTGCTGGATATCATTTCTTTACTGTAGAACTGTCTTCTGCCAGACACGAATTAGCAAATTACGAACATGTTCTTTCTTGGAAATACAGTTGAAAAATATAGCAAAGATTTAAAAACAGCACAAAGCACGTTCGGGTCATAAAATAATATATCGGATTTCACTAATGAAAGAAGTATAAAACCATTTATCGAACACATTTTAATTCTTAACAACAGAACTCCAAAGAAAAATATCTGAATAAGTGTGCAAAACTTTAAAATGGCATTACAAATTTTATATATTTTTTTATACTTATCGCATATAAATAAGACAAAAAGGTTTTTGTTTTTGTCTAGTTAAAACGTTTGCATGTCAAATTTTCCAGGTGGCTGTACTCTGTAACGCATTATTTGCTCTTTGATTCAAAGGAATGTATTTTAAAAACCTGTGGAATAATAATCTGAAATAATTTTTACCTAAAAGCTTATTTCTTTTATAACAATTTTATTATTCATTCAAATGAAAAATATATGTATTATGTCAATTCTGTGGATATAAAGCAATCCTTAAGGGTAAATTATAATTTAAAAACTAAGTATACATCAAAAAGAATAAAATATTCCGCATGAAGTTCATTTAGAATATATTAGAGAGAAAAACTGAAAATTATTTTTAAAAATTTTTTATAAAAAACATTTTTTTGTTTTAACGGGAAAAAAATCAAAAATCTACAAAACCTTTGAAACAAAAACATTAGAAATATCAATATTATTTGAAATGCTTATGCAAGAAAGATTCTGTTTTAAAATTATTAATTATTATTATTATCGTTATCTAAGTTGGCATGAAATAATGTAAACTGCTTATACATTCTTATTCGAGAATTTAGTAAAAACAATTTTTGATCAAGAATAACATCGCTAATTAAAAGATATACAGCACTGTATGAAATTGCACGCAAATATATTAGCATTAAAATGAACCAGATACAAAATGGCTTATTTTTGTTTAATGCCCTCCTTTAGTTAATCCAGAAAAAGATATAGTATACAAACAAATGATTTCAACTTTGTATAATTTTATGGATATTCAGGTAGACACATAAAATTATAATATTGTTCCCACCGTAACTTATACGCTTCAATACTCAAAAACTAAGGGGCGATTTGGCGGTAATTTTTTACACGGATCCTCTGTTTTTACTCGCTACGACCATGCGATTTTATGTTAGTTCTCTTTTTTTGAAATTCTAAAAATTGTGCTTTAGGGAGATGTTTGGTAAGAATGTTGTGACTTTGACATGAAACCTGCATCAAAAACTTAATTTTGTGAATTTTATTAAAATATCTTTGGGAAATTCCAAAGCAGATTGCGTTTGTAAGCCGAAAAATTAGTTTTTGCGACTAATACAAAAAAATTTCAATTTCACCTCACAATATTAGTGGAAGTAGGGCTGTTAGAACTTGCAGATCTCTCCCATATGTTAAGTTAATAAATTCTTAATTAATACCACAACAGAATTAATAGAATTTGAAAACGGAATTTGCCTTTTGTGGTTTTAAAACCACAATAAAATTAAGGCGCAAGCACTACTACTAAAATCCGTCCACCGTAATTAAATTTTACGAGAAGAACATCGCAGCCGACTATTTCAAATTCTTGTTGTACTTTCCTGCTATACTTTATTCAAGAAAACTACCAAAATCCCACAATTTTCTGATTGTTCAAGAATCCGTTGAACATAAATAAGTTTTTTCACGCTACTCCAGCATCACAATGACGAATAAACAACTTTTTGAATTCATTGCTTATATTTACGCTTTACAATAAAAGTGTCGGAGCAAGATATCAATGCTTCGTTTCTAAAGCAAACTTTCATTAATTATTCTTTTAAAATGATGGAACTTCTTTCGATGAAAGTTAAGACGTTCATTTGTTATTGACAGCTTTAACAAGACATCATTATTACTTGGAAAGCCCTTCTCATTGCAGCCGGGACTTTTACGAGGATGTATTACTAATTGAAAAGGTTTCCTTATTTTCTATCCTTTTTGATGTTTAGAAAGAAAGGGAATTGATATCTTTGCATACCGTAGTTTGGGGCTAAATTGATAGTTTTATTTTTTATTTTGAGCGTAGAATTTTACTCGTTAGTTGAATTTTCATGTAAAATTAGTATTCCTATTGTCTTCCTTCATCTGTTGATTCTTCAATTATTGCAACATACCTATATGTTGTCTTTTTTCTACTTCCTCCTAGTACTTTAACCAACAAATATGTTCCTTTTTCTAAATTCTTATTTGCCGAATAATATTCAGATTCGTCTCCGGTTTCTTCAGTAAGCTCGTTGTCAGAATCGTCGTGTAGTTGTAGTTCTGTTTCATCTTCTGAAGTTGATTCATTAGGAGCGGTTACACTTTTACCTGGCTCTACTTCAAGTCTTTGTCTTTTAATGTTCCGTCTTGAAGGTGTAGCCGTGAATCTTTGTTGTTGTAAGTAGTTTACTAAAACATTGTTAACAGAATTATTGTCAATGTCATCTTCTCCTGGAATCCTATTTAAAACTCGTTTTGGATCTAAAGGTACGATTCCGGTGGCTTTAAAAGAAGCGATTAAATCTTTTTTAATGGCGAAGGTACCACCTTCCCCTTTTTTATCCATTTCAATTAGAGAGCTAGCTAGTAATTGACCAAAATATTTTTTATCGATTGATGTATAAGACGGATGTGACTGCTTCCATCTATATAAAGTTGACCTCCACGATGTCTTAAATGCTCTAAAAAACCCCACATCTAAAGGTTGTGTTAGATGTGTAGAGTTTTTTGGTAAACAAACAAAGGCAATATTGTTATCTACACATAACCGCAACACCTCATTGGTAAAATGGGATGATAATTATCACCCAGCAAAACTTTTCTACCTTCTAGTTCTTTTGCATGAGGTAGAAAACATAAAGTGAACCAGTCACTAAATGTTTGGGCGTCTATCCATCCATGATGTGTGCGATTATATCTAGACCCTAATGCACAACATCTTTTGTTGCAGCAAGGACGCCCTTTGGGGCCGTTCTCCGTCCACTGAACCCACAGCTTTTCATATTTATAAATAACGTATGGAGGTAACAAATCGCCTGATGCCGACCCACACATCATTACAGAGGTAGCGCTTTTCGTAAAATTACATATTCTTTCTGGGTATTTAGTACCACGCCGAAAGAGCATCTTTTTATTCCCTGGGTTGTCTTGCAAGTTTGTCTCGTCGTAATTAAATATGTTGCACGGTGGAACATCTTGCAATGTTTTACGTAAGTTGTGAAAGTAATCTGTTATAGTTTTTTTAGAAACAGAAGCTCGAGAACGTTTAATATTAGCAGCAAGTTTCTTTACAATTGCATTATTATGTCGTTTAATTAGTGAATACACCCAATCATTTCCTGGCAAATTATTTTTAAATGACGCAATAGTACGGCCCTGACTATCCAAATAATTTTTTGCTAATTGCCTTAGATCGGCTGTTTCTAACGGAAATCCCCATTCGCCACAAGTACTTGCAGCAGAAAGAAAAGCTTTTTTTCCGTTAAATGTAAAGACAGTTTGTCCTCCATTTTTTCTTATATGACGTCCATGGTACTTATTGTGTAGTGTACCATACGATATTTTGTATTCTCTAGCAGCTTTACGCAAACTCCAACCGCTTTCAATTACTTTTGATAAGGCCTGCTCAACGTTCTCGCTACTGTAGTCTTTATATTTTCTGGCACCTAATTTTCTCTTATAACATATACACGTACCATTGTATTTACATTAGTCTAAAATAAAAAACAAATAGATACAGCAATAGAAACAACAATCAGCTAAGTAAAAAATGATGGGGCCAAATTGATCAGTGATCAATCTCACCCCTCATGTGTGATCTATTTGGCCCCGCCATCTTAGTCGCAAAATTCCCGCCAATGTGTAAAGTTTTCGGCTTTTATAATCTACTATTCGGGTTAACGATAGATCAACTAAAACGTATATTTTGCAAAAATTCCAAAAAATATTCTCAAATAATACTTACCAATGAAAGTTCCTAAGTGTGCAAAAGGTGTCAATTTCACACTATAAATTTCTAATTCTTGTTTTACAGAAATAATTGACAAAATGATCGATACAATAATGCACGTCTCACAACTGAACCTTCACTCATTGAATGTAATAAACGCAAGCGCAAACAAAAGGGTAATTATGGTATTGTATTTGAAAATACTTGGCGGGGAACTCGTGATCAATTTCGCCCCCGGAAATCAAATTCGCCCCAAACTACGGTACAATTAGAAAGAATTGAACGAAGGCACACACAACAGTGTATACTAGTGTGAATGTGCTAATAATAAAATCAATAAATAATAAACAAGTACAAAGTTTATAATACTTGTCACTTTATAATTCTAGAATAGCTCACAAAAACTTCATTAATACTAACTGCACCGAATTAAACTTATTTGGGGGTCTTGGCTGTGGTAAGGATTAATATCGTTCATTCACATAAAAAGATTTTGCATTTTAATTATTATCGTTAAAGAAACTTAGAAACTTCTGGTAATTGGCAACTTAAAACTGTTTTTTTACATGACAGAACAGGCTTTTGCAAGGTGATGATTGATGAAATAAAGTTAGTCTAGAAAATCAAAACTGGCTGAGCTTCAGACAGTATCAAATAAAGAGGTAAGGACAAATGTAGCACAAAAAGATACTAATAAATGGAATGCCCAAAGGTGGAAATATTACCGTTAGAGATTAATTGAAAGCCCAAGGTAGGTGCCGTTTATATTCTCGTTGAATCTCTTTGACCCTGAAGGTAGTAGTGGTAGTGGTGGCATCTTGGGTGTTATTCTAACCAAACATGAAGTTGTGGTAGTTAGCTGATCTACTATTGGTTTCAAAATGAACTAGGACACTTTAATTTTCTCATTGTAATATCTACATTTAATTTGCGCTAAAATATCTTTACCCATGGACTATTTGACCGATAAAGTCACATTTACACTAGGATAAATGCTTACATTTTCGAATCATGGTAGTTGGCCAGTGTCCTAGTTCATTTTGAAATCAATAATTTAGTTGTCGACTAAGATGGTGGTCGTAGGCAAGAAAAACCGATCGAGGAGGCGACAGCGAGCGGTTGGCACGTTGTGAGATTGTGTTGTTGTTTACATGTTGGTGCCCGGATATTGCCCTTTCTTTGAATAGTTGTTCAGATGTTGTTAGTTAGATTATAGTTAGATATACGCATTGGCTGTTGCGGACAAAGATGGCGAAAATGAAGAAGGAGCATACACAAAGAACAATAGCCTTTTTGGTTAGGGTATGCAAAGGCTCTCAGGCTCACATCTCCATGCAAAAGCGTTGTGAAGTTAGAGCTCAGTAGCTGTTGGTAGTGTGGCACTCAGAGTGCGAAACCCAAAAGAGCACGGTGCCTGCTGCAATTTTTGCGCATCTCACTAGAACAACGACATACGCCGGGTGGGCTTGCTAAACTCTAAACTCTACTCGTCTTCAGACTTAAGGTGATGGAAAGGAGAAACACAGAGGAAACTACTAACTAACATTTACATTTAGTTGGAGTTTAATGGCATAAACACAAGACGAGAAGTCCCAGGTGTGTTACACAAAACTGGATAAAATCTAGAAATAACAAATATTCAATGACAAAAATAGTATTGCAATTGTAAGAATCTGATTAAGAAAACAAATTGCCTTCAACTCTAGAATCTTCACTACTGTATTAACTCCTTATTTAAAGTTCACTTCTTGATATTCTATATAATATTGTACTCTGTAAACAAATAGCTTTTGAGTAATTAAAAGAAAGGCTCTTAGTTCTAGTGTAACAAATAACAAAAAACAACAGAAAAACTAAAAAGTACTAAAATCTAAAAGTGACCAAGTAGAAGTTCTAGAATGACCAAAGGGTAAAGGAGTTTTAGTATGCTTTTTGACGTTCAGTATCATCATCATCAAGAGAATTCAAGGGCTTTGTTTATAATCACCTGTTGTCTGCCATTTAGTATTCTCTTTCCAAACAATTATTTCCTCCTACTACTTCTTCCACGTATTAATACTGCAGCTATTGCAGCTTGAAAACCTGCTCTTATTGCAAAACATACCGTGAGTATGTCAGAGAAATAGGAGGATTGTGGCGAAAGTTGGTGATAGCTAATAAGCTAAAGATGTAAGATAGCGGCGATCTGGTATATATCGTCATATATTCTCCATCACAGTCTTCACTCTAATAAAACTTATATAGCTATAAAAGAGCACTACAATTTCTGCAAGATTTGTTTAAAAATCAAAGATTGGCATTAATGACGTCATACGTTTTGTTAGGAAAATTCCGCGATCAACGAACTTTCCTTAATAAGTTATTTATTTTTATAAATAACGATATATTGTTTGCTTATTTTAAAAGAAAACTTTTCGTTTGTAAATACATAATTTCTTTTTAGAAATTAAAGTTTAACGCCTTCCTTCAATATAAAATTTCGTTTAATACTCCTTGACATTGTCGTAATTTATGACTTGGGAGCGTTAAACTTCTCTGATATTCTTTTACAAAATGTTTTCTTAATGTTAATTAGAGATATAATTTGCCTCTAAAAGTATAAATTTCTGGTTTCATTTCTGCAATTCACAAAAATTTACACTTTTATTGTTTGGTTCTATTATCTTTAAAACTATAAGTCTGTCAACTTGACGGGCATAGACGAGATTTATTTTTCCTATAACTCTCTAATGCAAGGTGCAAGTTCTCGCTACATCACACCTGCTTGCACTATGTGATTGGTTTGTTTAAACATCTGATATGTTAAACAGCCAATTATCTGTTAGTACAACCCTCTTGGGGGGTTGGAAGTGTAATTTTTCGCTGGAAAACCCGAAGAGTTCTTCTGTCGCCTCCGCAAGCACCATACGTGCCTCTCGTGTTGTTATGCCCCCGTGGGATATTTGGACTTAGAAATTTTTCGCGAATTTAGTTCTGTCTTCGTTCCTTAATCTACTGATAATCTGCGGAAGTTACCGGATGTATCAATATTTATCGTTTCGTATTTTTAAAAGCATCGCCAACAGGCGGAATCTTCCAATTAAACTCACATTGAACTCTCGCAACTTATCGTACCGCTAATTATCTCATAATACCTAAACTTTTCTTGTGTTTCGAACTGCCTACAAGATTCGCACCGCCGCACAGTGGTCCGAGCTGAATATCTAGGCGGACAAAAGTCAAAAACATAAGTAAAATAGGTGATGATTGGTGCATAAAAAGGTTATTCGGGTCTCTGATTAAGAATTTAAGGTTAGAATTGTAAAATTCAAAATGGCGGATTCAAAATGGCGCACATAATTATTAAAAAATTACAAATTGTTTATAAATACGGTTGTATATATTATTGCTAGGTATATTATTACAAAATATGGGCTGCAATTGACAAAAATAAAACGACCGATAAAATACTTTAGCGCTGTTATCAAATACAAGACTCGAAAAACACGCATCTGTTCTGAACGCTTCCATTGTGTTTTGGTTTGCCATCTGTATATATCATGGTATCGATAGGCTCTGGTAAGTCTGCAATTGTGCGTATATACTTAGTTTTATGAATACTAACTGTGTAATTTTAATATAAAGTTATAATTATTCATTATTTTTTGCATCATATATGTTTTAAGGTTTCGCATCGATTTGTTAGGCTTGGTTATGGAATAATGTCTATGGTACCTAAAAGTACACATAAAAATCTATAAATTATTCAAAGTTTCATTTGCCTTTACTTGCCTATTCAAAAGTTATAGTAAATCAAAACTTTTTTTTCGTTGCAATATCACCTTATCGTGTGTCTATGTAACAACTATACATATTGTAATGATCTTAACTTTTATTTTTATAGTCTTTATTAATGGGTTCACAAATGAAAAGTACTATGATGTCAAAATTTCAGATTTTTGATAATTTTAGGTTAGATAGCCCAGTCACTTTATACAAAAAAGGCCAAATCTTTAAAAAAATCCGACTGAAGATTTTTCTTCTGGATTCTCTTTATTTCGGCGTCAAGAACAATCGCTCAAAAGTGCATAAAGCCAACTGGACGGCTACAGAAGTTACAGAAGGTCAAAAGTCACGAAAATCAGTTTTTCTTAGATATCTCGTAAACTATTGGTTTTACGTTAATTTTGGTCGTTATGAAATTTGTTGATGAGCTAAATCGACACAGAAACCGATTTTCGTGACCTTTGACCTTCTGTAACTTCTGTAGCAGTCCAGTTAGCTTTATGGACTTTTGAGGGATTGTTTTTGACGCCGAAATAGAGAGAATCTCGAAAAAAATCTTTAGTTGGATTTTTTTAGAGGTGAATGTATAAAGTGACTAGACTATAGATGTTGAAATGACAATTCTCTATTAAATTTTATTCTCAAATATCGGTCATAGATTACTATGCTATGATTTATATCAACAGTTGTCAATAAAATTTCTGGCACTTATTTGAATTTAAGGATCTTCTTACAATTTTAATAAATTAATCATTTAACTTTTAACTAATTATTATATCTTCGCGTCGAAACCAATCTCGATTTGGTTCATAGATTGTTAGAATCTTCAGATCGTTTGGCTTCATGTTTGCGCAAATTTCCCGTTAAAAATCCATCCGAACTTACTGACAAAGTAAAATCTCTATTAATATTGGAATCGATTTAATAAATAATTCTATCAACATCTCTAAAAACATTTATTCATTTATTTCTTTATTGGTTCATTTATTTAATTATTCATTCATTTATTCATTTATTTCTATATTGGTTTATTTATTTAATTATTCAATTGTTTCTTTATTGAGCAAATAAAACAAGTTTTGCAATTATGTGCGCCATATTTGTTCCGCCATTTTATGTTTTTTATTCTACACTTATAATTTGAAAGCAAGTATCTTAAAATATCATATACACTTAATTATGTGAAAAATTTGTTATTTTTTTATTGTCATGTCCGCCATGTTGAATTTGTCAATTTTGATGACGGATTTGTAATGAGGGATCCAAATTACCGTTATACACCAACCATCACCCATTCTACTTACTTCTTTGACTTTTGTCCCCCTAAATGTTTGTGCCACACCACTGTGCGCCGTATTCTAATTAGATGTGTGATAAATCACTTAATATTACCGTATTAACTAAAGTATGATGGGGACGTCCATTACCTGTAACTATCTATGTAATATCTGTGAATTAAGATTTGTGTAAAAGTGCCGTGAGGTTAATGAACTTTGTGCTGACAGCTGGTTCCGTTCTCTAAAGGATATTTCCTGAGATGGTAAATACATGTTACCTTTATTTTACTTAACGTTATGAAGAAACTTGCGAAACCTATCTACATTTTGTCATTTTTAAGTTATGAGCATCCTCGTTAAAACCTTATAGAAACAGCTGACGTGGATTTCAGTAACGTCAACGCTCTTATACAGATTCATTATTTTGAGATTATCTTGTGTAAGTAAGTATCTAACTAAAGTGCAGTACTATCTCCGTTTTATTTATCTGTGTATTATTCGAATCTGTGGTTCGACCCTGGCTAACATCTCGCCTGTATATGAAGATCAGCTGTGGGGTCTTCTATTCAAAACTAGGTCATCGACATTTTACTACAGCTGGCGCCCTCTCAATATCAAAACCCCTAAGATACCGCATTATTATTATCGTTTATCGCTTGCTTTAAGCTCTCTTAGCTTATATAAAAAATAGCATTACAGGCAGCATATCGATTTTATATATGTTTACACTACCAATGAGTCACTAATCCCAGTTTTTTCCGTAACAGTTTTGCTGATAGTGTTTGCTACTAGATGTAAAAATAGAGGATTTTAGAGAAATTGATTTTTGAGTAACACGAGAAGTAATATAAGAAAGAGGAAAGACACTTCACAATATAAAACTGGAAAAATACTAAAGAATACTAGATAGAATTTTGCAAAAACACCAACGGACATACTATAGAGAAACTTGTAAATATGGGATTCCTCTACACTGAAAGGTAGAAGAGAAACGGGATAAGTAAGTAAGTAAAAACAAAATTAAGACAAAACAAATAATTTTATTGTAGTCATTCAAGCAACAAAAAGTAGAAAAGATATCTTTTACAGAACAATTAGAAAAAAATAATTTAAAAAAATTTCTGAAGCTAAGAGAAACAGAAAAGAGTACAAGAGAAAGAAAAACAAAATTTTCTACGATGAAGTATCAACTAAGACGACCTGATCGCAGACCGCTACCTCCTACTGTTTCAAAAATACTGTAGGATAGGGCCCAAAGCATTACCACAACTGCCCCGCTAAAAAAGTATAGCGTACAGTTTCGGGAAATAGGAGTACAAGTATGAGAAAGTACGGAAAAGTATGTTATATTTTCTGGAAACTACAGGAAAATACTAAACTACTAGGAAGAAGTATATAACATTTTGCTCGGGGGTTTACCCATTATCATAATGGTTCTGCGACGGAATGCCGTGGGACATTGCACCCTACCAGCTCAGCAAATAAGCATACGACAGAAAAGAAATAACTGTTTTTTCTTAACATCGTCTACGCTACTCAACATTGTCCAAGCTTCTATTACAGTTCCTTTTTGTAAGTCGGACATAACAACCACTGATAGATAGATGTCTTTTAACAGGCGACAGGTATTTGGGGACCGCCAGCTTCTCAACTCATTTATCCATTTAGTAATTGGGTTTCATTCGACCGTATACATTCTGTTTCCAGCTGCACCAAAATTCAAATTACTGGCTGATTTAACTCTTATAGCCCCTGTCAGTCTATAAACGTTAAAATAGAATATTATTGGCATACTCTGATAGTCATTTGCCGTGGTGACGTATGTTCGAAAAACAAGAGAACTATAGTTTGTCTTCAAAATTCACATTTAAAAGAGTTTCCGAAGCATTGTTTATGTTCTTTTATGTTCTATTTTTAAAATCTTATTTTTTTCCTTGACGTTACCGACATTTGAAATTTTAATTAACGTGGTCAACAACAAAATACAAATTCAACCTATTTTATTTTCAATTTGCAAGATGGCGCCCGCTGTCTTATATCTTGACGTCTACACTGTCCCAAGTTATCAGTAAAAATTCAATTTGCATTCCGTTGTTAAATATGCATAGTATATTTACATACTAAATTATATGTTTTTTTTATCTAAAGTTCCTCTTACTTCGTTCACAAAAACAAAAAAATATTTCATGTGGTAGGACTAAAAATTTTTATTAAAAAGAAAAAGTTTATTATACCACTATAAGGTTGCTGAAATTGAAGTTAATTGTTGTGTATTTTACTTAAAAGACACGATAAACAACTCTTGTTTCGTGTTATGCAGGTATTCTACTTTTTATTAAACGTGTTGTCTAATTAACCAGGTAGTTGTAAAGAGAGCAACTTTTTTTTATTTTCTACACGGTCAAGAATACTGAAACAATTTTTGAATGAATATTTGTAAAACCTAAAGAATGACGAAATAACAAGTTCATCAGAATAGTAAAAAAATGTAAAAATGACAAAAAAGCGAATCATCAAACGTTGCTGAAAAGAAGGTTACGCACAGAAAGAAATAGAACGAAGTAATGAACGTTCTTCAAGTGCCGTATCACGCCTGCTGTTATTTCGTTTCGGATCCCTCTAAATCCATAACAACAAGTAGGAGTTGTTTGTAAATCTTACATATTTTTTATATTTTTCTTCCTTGTTTATGAAAACAAACAAAACAGCAGCTCCTTACACTGCTTTATTCACACATAAATAAAATAACAAATTGTACAGAGAAATCCGGAAGTTTTAAGAAACTGGCTTCATTATTACTTTATTAATTAATACTATAATAATAAAACAGCTTATTTTCTAGACATTTTGTTTAAAATGTTGAGCTTAAAGTAATTAACTTGAGGTTTTATTAAGCCTTCTGGATCGTAATTTTCTCATCGTATAATAACTGAATGAATGAATTATGCAAGACGTAATTATCAGGTATTTTATCAAAATCATTTAATTTATTATTGTTGTGCTTACATACTAATGTTAAATCAAAATTTTTCTTTTGTAAAACTTTGCCAAAATCACAATTATAATTAAAATAAAATGATTCCTTAATTCGTTTCATTACTGTAGTTCGCTGTAAAAATAGCAGAGCTCTAATTTAAAATGTTGAACGTAGGATTGATTCATGCTGTGTGATGAGCTAAAACGTTGGACTTACAAAGCATAGAACTTTTATTTTATTAGTAACCTTTTATTATTTATTTTAAATATTTTTTGACCGACGTAGAAATATATTTCTTGTTTATTAATTTTTAAAAATTTTGACTTTGTTGTTTTAAGATATGCTGTGCTATTTGTTAATTTAATGCTAAAATTATTTTTTATTTTATATGTAAAATTCTCTGATTATATTCAGTATTACTATACGTCAACAATAATTTAGATTTTTTTTCTTTTTGTTTTAATTTATTTAATTGGTAAAAAACTCCTTCCCTACGACTTCAAACCGCCCACTAGCTAGTCAGGGTTTGGTTATGATAACTCGAGTATTTATCTATGTACGTTACAAATTAAACACATAAGAAGCGAAAACTGAAGATAATTAGATGATAAGCAAGAGAAAACAATTTTCTTAATACAGAGTCTCTATTTGAATGAAGTCTCTGAATGAAACAATTCAGGTATTGTGATAGTTAATCAATTTCTCAATAGCTGATTGCTTCACACAAATGAGGAATACACGAAGTGTGATCAACAAATACGTTAGATGTTGCTTCTTACTGGAATCAAACCGTTGAATTTTTGTAACAACCGACAAGTTGCAACTACTGTGTTTATAGATAGGTACTACGTTTGGCTTGCGTGTTCGGTGTGTTTAACGTAGAGATATGGTAGGGGTAGATGTTGGTATGTAGTTTAAACTCAAAGCTAACATGTCTGATTAAGTACAGACACTATTGCCACATTTTGTCTCTTTCTTACATATACCAAGCTCAAATGCAAAGTATAACTTGCTCTTTCTAAACCGAGCAATCGGTTGAAATTCAGAAACCCGCGCTGGTTAACGATATTTAAATAATAGAAATGGAACAGTGAACAAATTTTATTTTATTACTATAAATTCAATAATTTAGTATATTACCAAAAATTGATCACTAAATCATCATAATAATTGATCATTTTAATCATTATTTGAAAATCATTGTGAACTAAATTAACCACTAAAGACGATAAAAATGGACAGTAAAGAGGTAGCAAGTTAATGTCAATTTCTAGTTAGTATTATTCTTGCACTGACATCAAAAGCAACAATGAAAAGTAATAAACAGTTTAACTTAAATAAAGACAACAATGCAATGCTCGTATGTCGTATGTGGAATGCAAGTAATACAAATCAAAGAAAATCTATCACAGTAGCTATGAACAAAAAATTGTATATCCTGAATTGAGTTAAGTCAAAATAAATAACTTTTATTGGTATTTTGAAAAACAAATACAGTCTTTATGAAAGGCTAACCAACGCTTCTTAATAAACATTCTGATAGAGCAAATGCAATGCAAATTTTTAAATATGTCAGACTGACACTTCATAAAAGTTCAATAAATCAATTAGTGACTGTGATAAGATTTTTTTCAGTAGGTAAAAATCTGTAAAACACAAGTAAAATTCTGGGAACACTTTTATTAATATAAATCATAATTTCTAATTATAATTACATTCAGTACATTTACTCATTATTAAATAAAATTAATTTAGTATATTTATGCCTAATTCTATTACTTTTATTACAACAATTTTTTACTTTGGCCTCATGGTGTAATCTAACTTTTAAATATACAGTACCTATAATACGAATTAATTGAATACGGTGATTGTCTAATAAATCTTGGCCTAAAATGTGATCTTGCATAACTTTATTCGAAAAAATTTTATCAATATTTTTTCTAAATAGCTGCAAAATCAAATGGTCTGCTATTTGGCCTTTTTTATATACAGCATTATTTTCTTTTATTAGAACCTCTAATAATTTGCATATTTCAATCACTTCTTTGCTGGGTATAACTAATTTTCCCCATTTTTTTTAAATTTAACAAAGCAGAATTGCTGTGCTCTGTAGTTAGTAAGCCTTCACAGGTACTGCATTTGATCTTTTTAATAATTTGTTTAACAACAAACCCTGCAATATAACCAATCACATGCTCCTTGTAAAGTGATAAGTTGACATCATTGTAGCAGTAATTGTGATCACCTTCAGCAATTATAATACTATTAATGTCATCTATTAAAGAATCCTTAGTAGCAATTCTTGTACCACTCCCGACATACAAAAGTGGCATGCAATTACCATTTTTAGCTTTAATTTGATGTTGCCCTGTAAGCATTCTGGAACTGCAATGGAGAAGGATTATTGTTAAAGCCTCCTCGTTGTCTAATCACACAACAAAACATTTCGATGTGATCTTGACTTAATTTATAGCTCAAGATAAAGCTTAAATAATTTGTCATAACCAAATCTTTATATAAGTTTAATAAGCTTCTTAAACTAATAATGAATCCTAAGAAGCCTGTTTTTTCGATTTGATTCAATTATGAGTTTTCCATGATTATCTCGAATTTTGCTTAAATAATCAATGTATACTTTTACTTTTTCCTTAATAAGTTCAAAATTTCTTGAACATAATCCGCGATTTAATTCGCGTTTGGAAGCTAAATGCTTTGCATTTAATATGTCAAAGACATCATTCATTACCAAGCAGAAATTGGCAGTTGCTTGACAATTCTGGAACCCTTCTATATTTAACTCTTTACAAAAAAGCAGAGCACTAGAAACACTTCTACTTAGTGTTTGTACTGCCAATGACATTTTCAGTTTTTCATTTTGAAAGTTTATATGTCTGGCAGTTAATTTTGTGCCAGCTCGCAAGCCTTCCCGTGCTTGTAATTTTTCGATGCTCTCGATATACTTCCATTCAATTGGATTGCCATTTGGATCATATAGTATCTTCCTGTCCCCTAAAGTGTTTCTCACTAGCTTTACCATATGACACGCATCCCAGAATGCATGAACTTCCATATTATTAAATTGGAAAGACGGCTTTAGGTCAGGGAATTGGTACTGAGTACCTAATTCATTGCACATGGCAATATTTACAGCAGCCCCATCAAAAGTAATGGATCTACATTGAGCTCCAGATTCTTCAATTAACTGGAGGCATTTTTTTAGCAGATTAGCTCTTTCCGGACCTGTAAGGCTTTCAATTAGGAAATACCCTAAAGGTAATTTCCAATAGGATCCTAATGAAACTCCCATAAAAACAAATGCGCTTTTCGCTTCATCTTTATTATCATGATCTCCATCATGTTCACTGCCCATTCCTAGATCAACATAACCATAATACCGTCCATTGGAATACTCAACTAACTCTCTAATTGACATTTCATCTACCACCAAATTAATTATTACATTTTTATCTTGTTTTACCTGCATTTTTAAAGCATTAAAGCTGTCTTTTGAAAATCCGGGTGATCCATCTATAACCATGTACCACTCTCGAAGTGTGTCTGGATGGGGCAATAAATTATTAAATTCCTCACGTACAAAATTGTATGCCCGGGGTGAATAATAATGAAGAGTTAGAGCAATAGCTCGTAACTCAAGTGTAAATTTGGCATTTCTTGCCACAAGTTGCCTCTCTAAAATCTTCTTTAGTGAATCTGGGGTACTATCCTAAAAATGCAATATGCTGTTAATTTATTTTCTTTTTTATAATTGTTATATTATTTAGAAATACCATAATAGCTGCTGAAGCTTCATCTGACAACAGCCGTCTTTGTTTAAGATCTTCCACTAAATCTTCTATGGATAAAATCTGCTTTTCTAGTTTTTCTTATCTTCATTTAATATTTTGCATTTCTTCGTCTGTTGTGTCACTACTTGTTTAACAAATTCCAAATTGCGTTTAGCTCTTCTTGGTGTTGAGAAGTGATCTGGTCTCAAATCACCAACATACCGAGGGGTTTTAGGGCTCAGACTTGATTTGGTATTTTCTGGTAATTGTTTAATGCCCTCATCTTGGTTTCTTGAATCTACAAAACAAGTATAATAAAATCCTAAAGAAAACTGGTATATCTCAACCAATGATTTACAGTAAAATGCCTTAATTACCTGTGCTTGAACTTATATTAGTATCAATTATGCTACTTTGTGCATTTGGTTGTATAACTGAACAGCTAGGCCCAGAGTCTACTTCCATTTTTTCATCTTTATTGTTTATATTCAAAGAAAGTACAGCCTCTTTATGTAAACGTCGTCTTGTTACAATTGTTGAATTGTAATCCAACTCTGAAAAATGCTTAGAACAAATAGTAGAGGAAGCTTTTAATTGGCATTCCTCCAATTTGCATGCATCAATCCAAGTTGTTGTCGCGTGACTAAAGATCAAATGAAACAAAACGAAGGTGATCCATTGACCAAGTGCTCTTCAAAGTATTTGGAAAAACATAACCTTAAAAACTAACCAGGCTTGGTGTCGGATTAAAAAAGATCTTTAAAGAGCATGCTTGCTAGGCGTTGTTAGATTAGACGTCGCCTGAAGTGTGAATACTATTTCTCATACTTTTCTCAATGTCCAAACGCATGGGAGCCTCACTTGTTTCTTTTTAGTTAATAACCAAACCACCGTAGAGCACATTGAGTTAAAAGTGAAAAAAGAGACGCAGAGCTAAACGTATAATATACGAGCAGATTATCAAATTTTGATTCAAACTTTAAAATAGAATGAAATACACGAAATGTTAAAGTTAGTTGACAAGCGATTCAAATGAATTCATAGAACTAGAAAAGATCTTCATTGCCATCTATAGTATTCGCACTTTGTTCATCTTCTGGCTCTTTCAACCAAGCTACAACTGATCATAAAAGTTAAACGATTTCAATTTATTCTGGACACTGAGGCAACCAAGTCAGAACGAATAAAGACATTTATAAGAAATGCCTTCCAGTACAGTTTCAGAAAACAGCATTAACTACTGAGATTGGTAACGTAGCGTCCGATGTAGCAACACTGAGGGCTACCGGTTTAGACGGAAGATGAGTCAACATGTGATGCTTCGCTAGTACGATTTTTAACTCCTTAGAGTCATTTGGTTGTCCGTAGAAATTGTTTTCCTAAACTATTTTTTCCTATTGCGATCTGAAAATGAGAAATGTCAATTTTGAGCAACGTTGTGCTATCAGACTTGATTACAGAGCGACAGAAACTTTTGTAAAGCTTCAGCAGGCTTATCGAGACAATGTTTTATCAAGAGCCCAGGTTATCAGGTGGTTTAAGGCATTTTGAGAAGGAAAAGGACATATTGAAGATGAACCTCGCAGCAAAAGGTCTGTAACTACAAAAACTGACGAAGATGTTGCCACAATCCGGGATCTTGTGCGTTCTGATAGAAAAAGAGTCATGCCGGTGAGACAAAGCATCAAGAACAACTGGGTGTTGCATCATTACATTTTACTTGCTTTACCAAAAATTTTCTCTCTAAGCATTTAACTTAACCATAGCTTATGGAAGAATGTAGTTGTTCAACAAAGAAAATTAAAAAATATTGTTAGATAAGATAAAGAAATATGTTAACGGCAAGGTGGAAGCAGTATGAAACGATGCTGCTATTTTTCGACATGGTTAGAATGTGTAGATCGCAGCCAGTCTTCAGAAGAAAGTATTTGCACATGGACTAGTAATTTCCAACTGCTTTTCTTTGAAACGTAAACTATTATTACACACGTCGACTACCTTATACTACTCCACATCTCTCCATTTCAAGCATTGTTTTTTCTAATTCGCTATTTTAGTACTTAATACAAAAAAAGAACTAATTTGCAAAAATCGTGTTACACTTTATGAATTGAGATTCAATTTCTGTCTATTCCTAACTAAATCCCCTTTTTATTTTTATTTAAAAAAGATCCTTAATGCTTATGGTTTAGATTCGCTTTAAATCAGTGCTACAACTCTTTTTCCTAATTATTAGATTCCTAACATCTAACAAATCGGGTTCTATCAGAAAGTTTTACAAGATTTCCCTTTCCATAGAGCCTTCTACTTGAGGTGCGAAAATGATCTCTTCCGGATCGCTGGCTGAATCAACAAATTTTTGTTTTGCCTCTGTAAGATTGTGAAGCATATATATATTAGCCGGGAACTGGAAGTCTCTGGACCAATGTCAAACCTCCGCTTCCAACAACGAGAGCAGACGAACCAAACACCAAGGCCTTTCAAACTGAGCCCCGGAAACAAGATGTGAGGAATCAAAGAAAATTAGCACAACCAACTCTACGATCAATCCTAGGACTTACCCCCTGATAATAGAGGTTTGCGGCACTCAAGAAAATTTAAATAGAACGAACTAAAGTTAGCACTGTAGGGACGAGCGTTCGCTCACATACCTCTCTAAACACCTCTCTCGACTCCAATCCGACCCCTCTCTTTCTAGGTCCGCAATCAGTGCAAAGCGGACTTTTAAGCACAAAAAGCTTGAGAAAACCAGGTACCCTAATTGATAAAACTGTGATGTAACGGTAATAAAAGAAATTACCGTTACAACTTCTCAAGCTTAAGATGATATGATAAAAAGTAATCTTATTGGATAAGACTGGTTGGGATTTAGTTTGCCATGGTTTAAGTAGACTCTTTGAAAACATTCAGAAAATATAATAATTTTGTTTTTTAGTTTTCAGTTACTCCTCATTTTCATCAGTCAAAAAAGGGTACAAGTAAATGTTACGTAATATACTCAGCACCATGCAACCCATTTCAAAACGGTAGCGACCGTTTCGTTTAGAAGATCGATTGTACTGTACAATGCAAAACTTACAGTAACTAGATCAGAGGACAAAATTATCTTTTTTGATGTTACGTGTAAATTTAACTTGAAATGTTCTTAGATCTAGTCACCCAAGGCGGGAAATTAGTTATGGTCGGTACGTTCTTTGTTTTTTTTCATAACGGTGTTGTTTAATGTTTAGATTACCTGGACCTTTGTCCACTTTCACGAACAAAATTTCAAGTACAATGTTAAATTTCATCTTTGGTTTATAAATAGCATCTGATGAAATTACCCAGAATATGAACTTATTTCTTACTAGTCTACAAAATCCAATTGTACATATTCCTATAGTTCAACAGTTGCGGTTTGAATGTTTTTTTGCAATACACTTCTATTTTTTCATTTCACAATAACATAATCTAGACATTTTGAAAAACATCTTGGAAGCAAGTTTTTAATGGCATACATAACAACTAGATTCATTACTATTTTATTTTTTTTTCCTTTTCTTGAACAAAGTTTATAGTCGACATTCCAAAAAAATTAATGCAAGACATCTAATGTTAAAGCTTTAACGGATTTCTAATATGTTAACCAGCAAAGAAGAAATTGGAAATACGAGGGTCGTTTGAAAAGTTCGTGCAAAGTCAGAGAGATGGCACTACTGGCGCATATGTTTAGTTAGTAGCATCTCTTGGATGAACACACACCAAGTTTCAGCCAGATCGGTCTATTTCTTTGTGTTTGGCATTCGTTTGAATCGAGGAAGTCGAGTGATTTTCAAAAAATGGACGAAAAAGAATTTCGTGTGTTGATTAAACATTACTTTATGAAAGGCAAAACGCCCCAGGAGACTAAAGAGAAGCTTGATAAACACTATGGTGACTCTGCATCTTCGATTAGAACAGTTTATAAGTGGTTTCAAAATTTTCGGAGTGGCCATATGGGCACAAGTGACGCTGAAAGTTCTGGACGCCCTGTTGGCAAGGAATAATCCTTATCGACTATCTGGAAAAGGGTAAGACAATTACAGGTGCATATTATTCATCGTTATTGTACCGTTTAAAAACCGACCTGCAAGAAAAACGCCCACGATTGGCCCACAAAAAAGTCTTTTTCCATCACGACAACGCACCAGCTCACGCCTCAGCAGTTGTGGTCGCAAAATTAATGGAAATAGGGTTCCAACTCGTTTCACATCCCCCCTATTCTCCAGACTTGGCTCCCTCGGACTACTATTTGTTCCTCAATTTGAAGAAATATCTGGCGGGAAAAAGATTTTATTCAAACGAGGAGGTGATTGCAGAAACGAATGGCTATTTTTCAGACTTGGACAAATCCTATTATTCAGAAGGGATCAACAAACTAGAGCAGCGTTGGACGAAGTGTATAAGCCTAAAAGGAGACTATGTTGAAAAATAAAAAAGGTTTACCCCAAACAATTAAGTAGTTTTTATTTTTGCACGGACTTTTCAAACGACCCTCGTATTACAGAATATTTGAGAGCAGAACATACCAGAGATACCAGAAGAGATCCCTAAGGAACTCCCACAATAAACGCATTATTGTATATAAGTCAAAACGCCTTCAAGTATTAAATCAGTTTACATACTTTTTACAGTAAAAAATTCTTCAGATTTAGAATATTTCATTATTATTATTTGCATCGATGTAATCCTGGAACTAAACATTAAATTGACGAAATTGCCTAGACAACGTTAAAACAACATTCATTTTCATTCTGTATTTTTAGAAACTTCCAATGAAATACGAAGATGTCTTCGAAATATCGTTCTGTTGTTAACAATGATGTGTTCCAATTTTCTGCAACACAAAAGATAGGAATGCTTTATTTATTATTATTACTATCGATTATTATACGCTATCTCTTTTTAATTCGCCCTGCAAATGAGATATTAGTTTAAAAATACAAGTTTTTATAAATTCAATGGTTGTTTGACATGACACATAATTAAGTCGTTTAATGCTTTATTTGTGTTTGTAAAAATTTTTGAAATTTCTAATTTTAGAAAGTTTAATTGCCCCTTTCTTAAATTATAAAAATCTCTGTATTACTAACTTTTAAATTACTTTCCATAAAATCGTCTTTCCTATGGAAAAATGCATTTTTGTACTGGAACAACTTTGCAAGGAAATTATTATTTGAATAAATTTTCATATTTATTAAATAAACCGTAACGATACGGTAGATTTTTGTTGAGCTACCACCTGTAAAATGATATTGAGTATTATGAAACTTATCAAAATAAGTACCATCCTAATACCTCGTTTGGTTATAGATTTTTCATTATTTTACACGGCGCGTATTTTAATGAAACTCGAGAAGTTTTAGTTTACGCCAAAAGCTTTTTCTTTTAATTTTTAATTGAAGCTCGGATTTTATGAAAAATTTATAATATTCATATTCAATTGTAACGTAGAATGCTTTAGATCTAAATAAATTGCATTCATTTAGAGGTTGTTGATACTTTAAAGCGACTTTATGATTATTTATGTGTGTAGATTTGCATTTACACACCGTACGTAACGTGTAAATATTGAAATTATGTACATTCATTTTGGGTTAATTTAAAATTATAACAATGCAATGTAGTTTCTTTAAATGTTGTCGTTTTATAAATTATGACGTTTTCTTTTTAACAGTAAATCATTTCTAAAGTAGACAATGTCTGATACATGATAAGTGATAACTCAAATTTTTGCTTGAAAACCTTCCTGTATTAAAAAGAAATGACTTTTGCCATTACTTTTTTTGAAAAATCAAAGACCTACTAAAGAACTGAATTGCATAACTATTCAAATAGAATCTTCCCCTGTATGAAAAGCTCGTTTAGTTAGAATTTTTGTAATTACTCTTAGAAAACTGAAAATTTAATTTTGTGTAATTATACAGGGAGTACTAAGTTTGAATTAATTTAGTAATATTTCTTGTTGTCATCTTCATAATTCATAATAAAATAAATAATAAAGCTTTCTGACTATAGAAAGACGTTTCAGACACTAAACTATGAACTGTTACAATTGCAATACTACGTCACAGTTAGTCTATTAGAAGTTGCTTGTTTAATAGAACACAAAAAAATTAAAGTAGTTTCTAATGACTACTAAAGGGGTATCACAAGGTTCAATTCTTGGTCTGCTATTGTTTATGATGTATATATCGACGGGTTGTGTGATTTTGCCTCGACCATGTTAATCATGCTGAAGTTTTTGTTCTTAAATCCTAATAAACCCAGTGTTTTAAATTTGATACGTTAAAATACATAAATCTTGATCTGTAGCTTAATAAAGCTTTTCAAAAATACGTTCGAAAAGTCTATCTAAACCTAGAACTACCTTTCTCTACAACCACAAGTAAAAGATGTCTTTCCCGCTTTTTATCTAATCTGTTCGAAAAAGCCGCAAGAAGGGATTTTACTCTCTAAGTAAGTGCCATGGAAAAAATTCCTCCTTGCAGGTTGGTAGTAGTAAAAGTATAACACGCGAAAAGCACTTTTCGATGGTGTAATTGCTACACTCGTTTTACGGTTTGTATCAACAAACTTTCACGTTTGTGAGAAAAGTGGGATGTAACGCACCTGTTGTACAATACACTATGCCCTTATAGAAAGTACCTCAATATAAAAACAAAAATTTTGCATTTTGAGTTTTCTGGACACATTACGTCCGAAATCAAAGCTTGCATTTTGTCTATGGCATTCCAAATAGAAGAGTATGTTGTGTTAAAACCTTTTAATTTGCTTAATGTAGTTTTCAGAAGTCTAGAATAATGAGCATAAATAACGCTTGGCCTAGCAATGAAAAAACAAGTTTGCTATTTGAAATTAATTTTTATTTTTTCACGTAATCTCCCCGAGGCCCAATACATTTATTCCAGTGATGCTTTTAAGTCATTATTTGGAAGGTCTGCAAAATATTTTTTCCTAGCTTCAATCGCCTTGTAATTAGATAAAAAACGCCAACTAGCAAGAAAGACTAAGCTTCGGGAAAAGATGGAAACTTGGAGGAGTCAAATCCGGGGAACAAAATGGACGATCCAATAATCCATACTTTAAATCTCTTAACTTACCTATTGTTAAAATATTTTTATGAGCGGGCGCATTGTCTTGATGATAAATAATTTTCTTTCTCCCGCAAAGAGCTAGTCTAAAAGATTGAAAAAGTATTATGCAATTATGAACACTAAAATTCCTTTAGCGTCTCAAAACACCTACGCCATCGCCTGTCGTTGAAACCGATTTGGACTTTTTTGGCGCCGAACAACTGACTTCTGTCTGCTCTTTGATTGCTATTTTAATCTGGGTATGTTGTGATGAGCCGGTGATCTAATACGGTATCATGTTCTTCTTCAATTGTTCACTTTTGAATGTCTTGCATGTGGATCATCGCCAAAGCTCATATGCTCAGGTTTAAGTTCAGTAGCTCATTTTTAGCTGTTGAAAATCATTTGAGAAAGAGTGAGAGACTCCAGATTGATTAATTTTGGCATAGTTAATTATAGCCGTAGGTACTTTTAGTTAACTATGTTTCTTAGATTACCGAATAATAGATGCAGCCAAAAATATTCCTTTGGGTTTTACGAAACCGATTACAAGAATTTGAAAAACAGGCGAATAAACAAATATAACGTTTGAAGTAATCTATTACGTTCATTAAATCTTATTGGCTGCCTCTGTACAATTTTCTAACTAAATGTAAGCTAATTAATTTGTAAAAGTGGTCGTATATAGGGAGTCAGTTCTACTTACTAGCTGAGATTCTTACAATGTAGGTTTTCTGAATTAACAAACTGACATACCCCTGGAAAAAGTCAGCTGAGGATCTCACTCAAAGTCTATACCTTTTCAACTTCAAATGGGGAATAATCAATTTCAAAATGGGAATAATCATTTTAAATTTCAGAATAATCATTTTCAAATTGGGAACAAACAATTTCGAATTGGGAATAATCAATTTTAAATTGGAAATAATCAATTTTAAGTTGAGACCAATCAACTTCAAATTGAGACTAACCAATATCAGATTAACAATCTGCGATCACTTGTAATAACTGTGAACTGTCATATTTAATTAATAACAGTAAGTGTAATTAATAATGGCTCACTGATCTCAAGAAAAAAAGAAGATACAAGAAAGGAACTCGTTGCACCTACGTTTTGGCAGACAGTAGGAAGCAAACTTGATTTATTTTAAATCTTTGAATATGAGCAAATATTAACAAAGTAAGTCTTGGAATATTTGCAAGAAAGTCCAATATAATTGTTAGTCAATATATACTGTATTTGTATTGCAAGATAGACTATATAGTCCTAATCTGAACTTGATTAGAATCAACTTGAAGTTGATTGGTCCAACTTGAAATTGATTATTCCCCATTTGAAATTGATTTTTCCCATTTTGAAATTGATCGTTCCCAATTTGAAGTTGAAAAGGTGTAGATCAGGGCTGAACAAACTTGCTGAGTAGCTTGCACAACGACAAAATACGTTTGCATTTTTCACAACCCGAACGTCAAAATTAAAATAATTGTTTGGTTAAATGTTTGTTTAAAAGCTAATTCTTACCAATTAAGTTGCCTTTATACGTGCCAATTCGGCCAGTACGGGTCAAGTTTACTCATCTCTGGTCTAGACTATAGGCTGATATTGTTAGCGCTTTCAAAAGTAGTGATGGTGGAGGCAGATTTTCAACCTCAAATCTAATCCGTTTTGCAGTGCGCAGTTCGATCATAATAATCAGATTCTAGATTGTGCAGTAATCTATGCATTCCTAACATTGAATGTAATATGATACATTAGTACGGAGTATAACAAATTTTTCAGTAGTAGGCGTTTACTAACGGTGTCGCTTCTCTCTATCTTGTCGTTTCTGACATCCGTTCTTATTCTACTAGAATTATCGTTCTTGCATCTTTCTCATAGAAAGAATTGTTTCTGAGTAAAATCGTAAAACTCGTTCTGTGATAGTAAGACCTCTCGTCGCATATTATTGCAACGAATATGATAGGATTGCAGAGTAAACTTCAAGAGAGTAGAAGAGCACAATTATAGAACGGTTGAAGTATCTTTAGATCAAGCCAAGTCAAGCATAAACAATAATTTAAGTCTTTGAACTCTTCTCAGAAATAAAATCATTAACTGTATATTAAAACTACGATTTTGTTATAGTCTCGTCAGTAGATGAATACCAAATTTTCGAAAACTATTTTAACTTGAAATTATTTCATGTCAAAGCACACATTGTTATACTTGCAAATCGCAGCATTTGTTTGCCTTCTAGCATCTTTTAGGTTTTACATCAATCTCTAATCATTTTAGTAGCTTAATATTTAACTAAAATTTATCCTGCTAATTACTATCCTTTGATACTTAGTAAAGCACGATGAGTATTTATTAATAAAAAAAAAACTTCAAATATTATCAATTAGAGGATATTAACTTTCATTTCTGTTTCAAATAAATAAAAATGTGCGTAGGCTTGATATGGGTCTAGTATTTTTAATAATATTTTTATCAATTGGCTAAAATAAGCAAACCTAATCAGGCTCTCGTGAGTGATCTGTACGAGATATAAATGAAATAATCCCAATAAGCCTCAAACTATAATACAAACCGCAGAAACTCATTAAAGTCTTGAACTGATAAACAACTATATTGCGTGTATTCAAATGTTTACCTTAACTCTATTTTCAAAAGTATAGCAAATAATTGCAAACCTTGTTTTATATTTATGCAAAACAAATATTATCAAGATGAATTTATAATACGCAAGCAAGATATAATTTTAGTACTTCCTAAACAAACCGAACTAAAAATTTCCTTTTGTTCTCCTAAGCAATTTTTGTGTAGCTAACTACGTAGATAAACAAAAATAACTTAACATCTAAAAGTAAGAAGTTATGTACTTCTTCGCAAGTTTTGTTTTAACTAGACTGAAGTTATAAAGCGGAGCTGTAACTGAAACACAAATAGTTACAGCTACAGCGAAAATTAGTAGCTGAACTCCGAGAAAAGGTCGAAAAGTAAAGCAGAGAAATAAATACAACTAAGTGTCTTTGCGGTTGTCGGAAGTAGGACAAATAAAAATGTATAACCTATACAGAAAGGAAAAAGGAAATTTGTTACAAACGTTAGGCAGATGAAAATTTCAGTGTGTCTTTTTTACCAAATTGTCCCGAATGTAATGATTATCAATCTTAATTTGTTACTTTTATCTGATAAAATGCCGTGCGACACATTTGCAATAAAGATCACGTGGTTTACTTTATAACAGAAAGAAAAATAAAGAATGAATAGAGAAAAGATCGTACTCTCCCTCATGTTGTATTTTCTCCTTTCACCCAGATATCCCACTCATAACTTGTTCAATAATAAATTCGCCTCATATTATCCGGAACGTCCTAGTTGCATTTCTTAAAGGATTATGGCCGATTTTATTGTAGCCACTTGTCATTCTTTTAAAACTTGTGGTAAGCATAGATTACGGGACCATAGAAAAGGTAAATTTACTAAAATGAATCGAAGACATTTTCTTCATCTACTTATAGTCTTTTTATACTTAACAGCGTATATTCTATTAATAAAGTGTCATAACTCTTTATATTGTAATAAAACGAAATATGCGCAACCGTAAGGGCTGGTAACTTTTTATAGCGGAAGGCTACAGAAAAAGTAGTAGCTTATTACTGCCTTTTTATATTCTATATTATAGCTGGTTAAGTAACAATGATCTTAGAGTTTCAAACTTACAAAAAATAAATGAAAATAGAATGAAAAGCGATCCTACAGTTTACTTTAAAATTAATACACAATAAACAGCTGTCATCTTTTGATTATTCATTGCTGGTTCATTAATATTCAGTTGGACAATAATTGTGTTATTTTAATTTGGGCAATCTCTATTAAAACAACACAACAAGTCACTACAAAAATAATACCAACAGTAAATTATAAAGATCTACTCACGGATTTTTCCTGTTAATCACTGGGGCAAATTATTTTTTCAAACTGAATAGTGAGATTTTGTATCTAATGCTTTATTTAATGTTATTATAGTAATAATTATAATTCATGTACCTACTAACATTTTCAAATGTCACGATGTCAAATTATGTAGTGAAAAACTATTTAGGTTGCTGAAAATTGAATGTGTAACATTTAACACATATCCAAATAACTATAAATTGACGTTCTAATTAACGCGCCAGCAAGACATGTTTGCTACACATAACTAAACAGCTTAAATAAATAAATGTACAGTAAAGGTGTTGGAAATTCCAAATGTATGTGAATTAATAATAAATATTCATGTTAAATGTACCAAAACACTAAATACGCTAGTTGAATGTTTAGAAATGAACATGTAATTATTCACATTTAAGCTAGACGAAATTTCGCAAAACCATGTCACTGAATTACTTAGTACATACAGCTTTAACGATTCATTTAGCAATTTGTAAATTATTTAGAGGAAGGCAGTGTTAAGGACACAGAGCGGTATTCAGATTGGAAAATTATTTGCTTTTCTTATTTTACTAATAATTACGGAATTACCTATATCATTTTACACTTAGGTAATAATGTGTTTAATTAATTTAATTTTACAGATTTTGATGTTATTATAGATTAAGGTTGAATATTCAATCCGTCACAATCTAAAACTAATTTGGTGAAGCAATCCATTTCATGATATGTGCTACACTGACCTACTTAAAATAGTTAATCTGGATCAGTATTTCTCAATTTTTGTATGTTATAGATCTGTTTCATATCTTTTCACTTTATAGAAACGATCTCTCAGTTATGTCCACTTTTAACATCACCTTTATCATGAAACTTAAGTTTGTCTCTTCTAACAATTACACTACTGGCCAAAATTAATGGACCACAAACAAATAAATGGCTCAACTTACAAATTGATAATTTAACTAATAAATGACGACGTTGTACTATTAATATCATGTATGGCTTCCTCTAGCAGCTAAATATGCTTTCAACTTTCTTACCAAGTTTCTTATTAGTCCTTTAGACTTTGATATAAGTGTATTTCACAAAGAATGCTCTCGTTTGAGCTCTACTTGATTTTGCCTAATTGCTTATTTCTTAGTATTGGTGCTTATCTGCCTATTATTTTACTTAAAACGTAACTTCATAGTGTCATATAAAGCGCTACGTCAAAAGTCTTGAAGAAATTAAATAAGAACGTATTTTAACAAAAACTTTTTTGCGTTTGTATTTAATGGTGAAATAAGAATTCATGGTACCGCACTTCAGCCACTTGCAATACTTCTAGCGGATGGGATGTGACGAGAAAGGGAAACAGTGACAGAGAACAGGAAACATATAAACATAATCTCTTACGCTGTTACCTCTTTAAGTCTGCCCTTGCACATTCCATAGAGTATAGCTGTCGTACTGGACGCGTTACTCTTATAACTTATAACTTTTAAAATGCCTAAAGTGAAGTCGTCTCTACAAAGTAGAGTAGATTAAGAATAAAGAAGTGTTTCAAGCAATAATATTTTATTTTATTTACTTATTTATTTATTTAAATATTTGTGAACCCAACAGATAAGTCCCAAATAAAGGGTTTCACACTGATGCATGTTTCTCCATTGAGGGCAAAATAATAAAAATAAAATATAGAACAAAAGAATAGTATTTAAACTTTTTGACTATTTTCCTTAGAAAATTTCAACAAATTAATGACTTTTTTGTTTCTTGAGGTTTTTAAGTAATTTTTTGTTTGGAAGTATTTTGGAGAAATTTCTTTTTGGGAAATATAAGACAGAGATTGAGTAAAATCTATAAAAAACAACTGATTATTTAGATACGAGAGGTATAACATTCAGTAAATAAAATAATGGCAAGAAAGACAGATACTTAACTAAGCTATCACAGTTTGTACTTAAAACTTTGTAAAAGCGGTGTATATCAATAGTCAATAAATGTTTGATTTCTAAATAAACATGCAACAAGCTATATAACAATACAATATTTAACAGTAACAACGACTTATACGTAACACCAGTTGTGTTTATTTTTCGATTGCGGTTTGCTTTAAATTACATTTTAATTGATTGAAAGTTGATCCAAAAATGTTAATGTCGGTAGAAATGTTATTATACTGTTTACACATACTGATAAGTGAGGATTGTAAGCGATAATTTGTTTTTGGAGTGTTGTACTGTAACAAAGCAGTTTGCCTGGTTTGACGTGAAGGTATACCAAAATCTATTAAGAGCAGTAGTTTCTGTATTTAAATCAGTTTGAAGTTGATATGAATCATTTACCGTCCGAATCTCTTTAAAAATCTTAAAGTCGTCTGCATAAATTAGATACTCAGAATTTTGAATGTTAGTTGCAATGTCATTTATAAAAATTAAGAAAAGTAGGGGCCCAAGATTTGATCCTTGAGGAACCCCTGAAGTTGCAGAAAACGTATAAGATTTATATCCAAAGTATTCTACAAACTGTTGTCTACCACTTAAGTAAGATTCAAATAAATTTAGTAATCTCTTCGTAAAACCAATATTAGATAACTTATTTAATAACAGTGTAATGTCTACCTTATCGAATGCTTTACAAAAGTCGGTATATATAAAGGGTTTTCCAATAAGAGGTGTTATTTTGATATTCAAAGAAAAGTGCCATTTTTTAATATAAATGATCGGATGTTTATTTCATTATAAAGAGGAAGGTATGCCGTTAATAGTGGAAAATAACATCAGGCAAATGACCACCACGACCACGCTTACAGGACAATATCCTTTTCATGAAATTTTCCATAACCAAATCGCAAAGTGGCTGCCCTATGTCCTCGATAGCCTCACGAATTCCATCTTTGAGGTCTTGAATCGACGCTGGGCTGTTGGCGTAGACCTTCTCTTTCACGTGGCCCCAAAGAAAGAAGTCGCAAGGTGTTAAATCACAAGATCTCGGTGGCCAATTGTGATCACCTCTTCGAGAGATAACACGGTCCGGAAACTTTTTCCGTAAAAGATCAATGGTTTCGTTGCTTGTGTGGCACGTAGCGCCGTCTTGTTGAAAGTAAACGTTGTCCAGATCAATACCATCCAATTCCGGCCATAAAAAATCGTTAATCATCTCTCGATAGCGCAATCCAGTCACCGTAACTGTTGCTCCAGCCTCATTTTCGAAAAAGTAAGGTCCAATGACTCCGCCGGACCATAAACCGCACCAAACAGTCACACGTTGAGGATAGAGAGACTTTTCAACAATAACTCTTGGATTTTCTGAGCCCCAGATCCGACAATTTTGCTTGTTGACGAAGCCACCGAGGTGGAAATGGGCCTCATCACTCAAGATGATTTTTCGATGGAATTCTGGATCATTTTCATGCATTTCAACGACCCAATCAGCAAAGACGCGACGTTGTTGATGATCGGCCGGTTTGAGTTCTTGTGTTAACTGGACTTTATAAGCCTTAAGACCCAAATCTTTATGCAAAATACGGTGTAATGACGTTTGTGGAATGGCTAATTCCAAAGAACGACGAGGAATGGACAAACCTGGGTTTTCTTTAACACTTTCGGCTACAACAGCAATATTCTCGGCTGTTCTTGAGCGACGTGCACGGGTTTTATTCTTCACATCACTAACTTGTCCCAAGAGCTCGAATTTTTTCACCAATTTCTGTATTGCGGTCCGACAAGGTGCTTCACGGTGACCCAAAAATGTTCGAGTTTTACGAACCGTCTCTGCCAAATTTTCACCATTTTTATAGTGAATTTTAATAATTTCAATGCGTTGTTGAAGCGTGTATCGTTCCATATTTATTAATGGCGTAGTTTCTACTTGTCAAATGTCAAAAAATGATAGCTTCAAAAGTGACATCTACCGAAATAGCGGGCTATTCAAAATAACACCTCTTATTGGAAAACCCTTTATATAACATCTAGTTGGTTTCTACATTCCAGTATATCAGAAGCTTTTTGGGTGAAATAAAACAAGTTAGTAGCTGCTGACCTCTCTTTCATAAACCCGTGCTGATTTAAATTTATACTGTGGAATATATTATTGTATAATATTGATTTATAGACTTCAGCGAAATTAGATAAGATAGATATTGGCCTATAATTTTTTATTAATGTTTTATCTCCAGATTTATAAATAGGACATATTTTGGATGTGGACCACGCCAAAGGGAATGTTTCAGTTTCTATGGAATAATTAAATATATGATGCAATGCAATGCTAAGTGACTCTGAGCCACCCAATTTCGTTAACTTTCAGATTCCCCTTTCTGTTTATTTGTACATTGATACTAATTGATAAAGTTGGATGATGACTGTCCTCATTTATTAACAGATTTAATTTGCGTTCTACTTCACAATTCATATTAGACAGGGCCACATCCAAAATGCAACCTATTGAGTTTAATACGTAATTCCTCTGAGTTAAGTTCATATAATCGATAAAAGTAATATAATTTTGTAACAGTGTAGCACTATTTGACGCAGGCTTATTCTGATAATATGCTAGTTCTGGAATGTTTAGATCCGCTAAAATTAACAAATTTGAATCTAATAAAAAATATAAACTACTCACATATTCGAATAATTCCTTATATTCATTGACTTTCTGAGCTGGTGGTACGTATAATACTAGAAGATAAAGGTGGTACGAATTATTAGCAATTTTAACACACACTATATCTATATTTCTGAAAATGTGGGAAATGTGTATCTGTTTCGATTCATAAATATCAGGAACCGCTACTAGCACTCCACAGCCTTTTTCTTTTTCAGATGTAAAAATATATCGGTCTTTCCTGCACAATAACCTATATATCTCAGTAAATATGCATTTTATGAAAAAATGTTTCCTATAAAAGTTGTTTAGTGTTTAGTTTTATTACAGAGCAATACCAAATAACTAGTTTTTAAAAAACAAAAGCGCTTCAATTTTTCTTAATGGGAAGCTATTCCTTTATTGTACTCATTTGATAGAGATTGTTTTTCTCTTTTCGATGATGTGAAACTTTGATTCGTCTGCATTAGTAAATTTTGATTAAAATGCAAAACATTGTTTGAATAACACTTAAAAGATTATTTCAATATTCATCTGTTACTCCTCCAGTATGCGGTTTTTTAAATTTTCAATATCATTTAGTCACATTATGGTGAATGTGATATACTTTTTTTTGTTTCAACAATTACATGCGTTTTAGAAATATCAATTAGTAACTGAACTAAAGTAAGAACTTGTTTGTTTATTTACTTTAGACATTTTGATTAACGTGAGGACAACAAAATTACAAAAAATAAGACTTGCTATAGATCATTTATCAGAAAAACATCGTATCAAAATTTTAATGATGCTGGGATATGGAGACCAAAGGAGAATACAGGAAGAAAGAAGAAGTGGCATCCGTATAAACCTTGTGCAGTTCAGGAATTATTAGAAGATGATTTAGATCGAAGATTGCAATTTCGCGAAGAAATAACACATAGGCTTTAGGAAAACGCAAATTGTCATAAAAATATCCTCTTCACCGATGCGGCATGTTTTGTATGAATGGTACCATTAACAAGCAAAACACGCGCTACTGGTCTTTGCTATATCCTGGCTAATATGTAGAATGGTACCCCAATATCAGCAAAAAGTCTTTGTTTGGGCAGGAATTATTGGCACCTAAATTTCGGGATCTTTGTTTATAGAACATAATTTAACAGCGGATGCTTATCTAGATTTCTTAAGATTGGACTTAGTTTCTGCTCTAGCTGTTCTATTTCCTAATGAACTAAATTCAGATGTACCCCATAACAAAATATGGTTGCAACAAGACGAGGCTCCTCCTCATTTCGGAATTAGTGTCCAACACGATCGATGTATAGGCAGAAGAGGTTTACAGTGATGTAAGACCATTATGAACTCACAGAGAGTGTGGAGAGATATATTGCAAATGTCATTGTAAGATAACTTTTGAAGAACCTGGAGCATCACATTTTCTAGCATCTAAACAAATAGAAAAAACAAATAAACTATATTTTAATTCAAAGTTGTTTTACAAATAGATAATTCTTTAATATTTTTAGGAATATTGTGACCTAATAGGATGCAGCATGAGAAAGTCTAACGTGGTCTTGCGTTACAAATAAAAATTTAACAAAAACTAGGATCGTTTGGTCATAGGCCGGCTTTGAATAATGGTTATACCGCAATAAAACAACAAAATCCTTTCGAAATTATTAACAAGTAAATATTAAATATTTAATTCAATAAAATTTTTAAAGACAGTTAAGAATAAATTCTAGGCGAAGCCAAATTTGTAGCAAATATGGTTATCAAGCCTGTCCACTCGAATGGCTTATCGACACAGCATACAAATGCAAAGTAAAATTAAAGTTATTCAAAAATATTAAAAAGTCTTTAAAATTTTTAAGCAAACGTTCAATATTAATGACAATTTATATTTTAATCAAAAACAAAAGCTTGAATAAACCAGACAAAATAGTTTTAGTAAAACCTGTAATATACGTATTTAAGAAATTAGAACACTCAAACCATTTAGGATACAAAATTGAAAAATTAATATTTCTTACCAGACTGTCTTCATGCTGTTTCCGATCGGAAGCTGATGAAGCTAAAAACCCTACAAAAAAGCAAATTGACGCAAAAAATTCAATTTAGATCCAAAAAGTGACTATTTAAAAATTTAATCACAATTACATTAAATGTGCACTCAAACACAGATTTACTAACAAATTGTTGAACAAAAAATAAATTTAATAACCTGCAATTACAAATTATATATCGAGTGATAGGCCAGATTTAAATATCTGCATCAGATCGTCTTCTTAATCCTCCCTTTTTTTAAAAATAAAAAGTTCTAAGACAAAAAAATCTAAGCGGATAAATCCTTATTTCTGTTTCAAGCAATTAAATTTTTAAGGCAAAGAAAATTATTTATGACGATGTTACAATTTTTTAAAGGTAAGAGCACTAATTCATCCCAAGGACGCACACAGAACACAGCATATCCGGTCCGAAGGGACTGCAGAATCGGAAACAAGAGCTGACCAAATTAAACATCCATAACCGATGGGAAAGACTTCTAGCTTCCAGGATGGTATCTCCCGGAAAATAAAAAAAAACTAGAGACCAAGAACGTCAATCAGCATTGATGGAAGCAGAAAATACAAAAAAATAGAAAACTTACCCCTAATTTAGGGTTTTTTCACTAACTCGAAACAAAATTCAACGAGTCAAGAATTTAATGCTTAACTTGAATTTCTCTGCGTTTCCCAAAAATCGAAAGGAAGAAAATTAGGCAAATTTTACACAATAGAAAGATCCCATCCAGGTCTTCAATTAAAGAAATTTGATTAATAGAAGTAATGAGAAACTCAAAGAGAAAAGAAACCAGCAAAGATAACCGTAATACACTAACCTTCAAGCGGATTAAAAAAGTCACCATCCAAATCCGGAAGAACATCTATCCACAACCCTTCTAATTCAGAAATTTTAGAATATAACAACCCTAACGGGAAAAAATTATAATAGAACAGTCAAATTTCCACCGTGGAGAATTAAACTTCAATATTTGAAATACATATATCCAGTGTTTCACCTGCCGTAGAAATTAAAAATTGTGAAAGGAAATTTTAATTTAAATCTAGAGCAGTGCAAACCTGTACTAATAACATGCCTAACCCTTTATCCCTAAGAACAAACTAAGGAAAAACGGGAATACCCGAAAGCGTAAACAACCAAATCTAACGGGAAAGAACAACAAATGACCGTTACAAAAGTAAGATTATTTCATAGTGACGGTAAAATTTAGAATGAATTTGGTAATTTCTTATCCTAATTATTCGCATAACATGTTTAGCACATGCACTACATTTAGTAGCCGAAACCGTCCGGAATCAATATAAGAAGATTGATACTTTAATTTCCAATGTAAAAAAGACGCGATGGGGTTCTTGGTTGCAAGCTGCAACCTTCCAACTCGAGCATTTCGAAGATATTCTAAAGGTATTATTAATTATCTTATATTTTATGTTTTAGGTTGTAATGACATTTGATAGTAATGCAGCTAAATCAATTAAAGCAGCCCAAAATTTCTATAAATTACTAGATACCTATCAAAACAGATTTGGCTTATTAAAAGCACATTTTGCTGCACTTGCAAACAATATTAAAAAACTAGAAAATGTTGGCCAACTTTAAGTGATTCAATGGAAATAATTGAAAGCACGTACAAAAGCTTAAAAAGCAGTCCCAGAAACGTAGGCCAAACTGCTTTCAATAAGGTGAAAGAACTGTTACTAAGAACAGTGTATTTTAACATTTGAAAAACATTAATAGTGTGATAGTAAAGAAGACTACTCTGGAGAAATGAATTTTTGTCTCCAGAGTCTTTATATCTTACTGCCTTAAAGATCTATTAGGGAATATAACTAGTTCCGTAAAAATATCACAGCCGCAAACCAAAAGCAAACCTTCTTCGTAGAACACGAAAACGGCGCTTTTTAAAAGATTAAATCATTGAGTTTCAATATCTATCGCTCTACTCTTGATGATTTTGGTAAAAATCTCTTTTGTACAACATTATAAAGACTGAACCGTGCTGCCAAATTTACTGGGGTAGTGATAGTCTATTCAGTCAACGTTGTGGATTATCCAACAGTTTTCGACAAAACATTTCTAAATAGTATTCTTTTTCCTGACTTCTCGTGCTGAGTCAGATTGACCTAGGACATGGATAGCCCGGATTCTATTCTTTACACAACATATAAATTTCAAAAGATATCCTTTGCGACACTATAGATCCAGATCCAGAATTACGGCCTTTGCAACTGTTTAATCTTGGAATTGAAGAGAATTCTTCCTTCAATAATTTAACCTCAATAAAGAAATTCTAGGTCATTGCAACACATTAAAAAATGCATTTATTATCATTGTGTCACATTTCATAAATGAAACAATGTGCTAACAGGCAACGTTTGCGAGTTTATCAGCGCAACATAAACAAAATGTCTCAACTTATTTGCTATTGCAGCTAAAAATACTGTTATAGTAAATGCAAATTGTTTACGTTGTTAAAAAGATGAACTATAATTGTAAAATGTAGAATTGCAGAGTTGTATATTTTATTTGTTACCTAGTTTTTTAATTGTATCATAGTTTGGGAATTAATAAAATCAGTATTAAGCATTCATTTGTTTTTACTCAATCTATCTATGTATCGTTGCTAATAAGTCTTACCATCAGCTTAAAAGGGGCACGAGGCTGTGTTCCTGGCGTGCTAGATACAACAGAGATCGACTTTAAAAAAGTTGATCTCACATTACAATCTCCGGATTAAGTCTGGTAGATACATAGTATTAGACAATTTTTGATTTTCAGATAGAATAGAAAACATTTTGATTGATCTGGAGATGTATTTCGAAAGAAGATGTAGTAAGGTTAAAGCAAGTAGGGGTGATTTGTAAAGGTGAGCTCTAGAACTGAAACTATTGTTTCTTAAGTTTCGGCAGAGTAAATTATCGAAGAACAAGTATAACATTTTTGGAGACGTCCTTTAGTTGAGGTGGCATAGTAGAAATGTGAGTGAAGAGAGTTACAGCTGGACGCCCTGTATTGACTGATTCTTTTTGACTTGAAGTATGGTTTCTGTTGGGGTATTATGATTAGCTGTAAATTCCTCTTGAAAAAGATATCGTTTGACTATTCTACGAAGTGAAACTGAGCAAATTCAAGGGAGATATTACGACAGTCTATGAAGAGATAAGAAGGATTTATCAATGGATAAGTGGGGATAGACGATGCATGGGTATAGCTGCTTGGAATTCCCCCGTGCACACTCAAAAGATATTAGTTACATTTTCCTATTCAATATAGCTCTTTTCAAAAAAGTTTTTTAATTGCTTCTCCGACTATCCGGAAGAACTTCATTGAACTCATCATTATTGTTGAGTTTTTGCCTTTTAGGAATCTTTTTAGTGGTCCAAATGTTTAGTAATCAAAGCCAAATCAGGGTTATATGGGACTGAACGTCCCACTTGAGTTACTCTTTAGATTTAATTCCTAGTCTTTTCGACAGTTGAACAACAGTTATTTTACAAGAATGATTTTAACAATTTTTGAAATGTTGTCATTGTCAACAGATTTTCTTGGTTACCGAGGGCGAAGTTCATTTGCCTCATGTTGTCTTCCTTCTCAAAATGATTTTGTCCAGTCGTACACTCTTGTCTGTGATAAACATTCATATCCAAACTACTAGGTTTGAACCATTTTTCTGCGAGAAATTTGATAAGAATTTGTTACGCAATAAAGTGGTAAAAACACAAATCGCTATTGCTTGCAAGTTTTATGCCTGGATGCATTATAACATGTATGGCGCCACAATTTTGTCTGACAGAAAAGGAAAAAGGTTGTCGTGTATTGTTGTGGTAGGTAAGAAATTGATGTAACTACTTTACAGTTCCTGCAAAACATGAAACTGGGATAAGATTTTCTTTTTGGTGAAAATGTGTCTCAAGAGAGCCTTTAGATGTAAAGTTTGGATAACGTTTTCATCTTCCATATTGTCTAATTCCCAAATTGTACGATCTTGAAAGAGAAATTTATGAATTAGGTGACGACAAGAAAGCAGGAGATCACCCCGTAATTCCGAAGGATTCTGTGGGGATAATGCATCGATGTATTTATCTTAGTATATATATATATATATATATATATATATATATATACACGCAAATACATAATGTTAAATCAATGAAATATAAAAAATGTACTTAGTTATGTTATTTAATGCTAACCAATATTTTAAAAAACAATTTTTTAAATTGAAATTATCTAATCTGTTCAATCGCAAAGAAAACACATAATTCAAGTTTTAAGATTAAAAGACGCAACGGTGTCAAATCCAGCCTACTTAAATTACCTCCCAAGAAAGAAAAATATATCTCATTACACTTGAAATAGCCTCTTAAGACTTGAATATCAATTTGTTTTTATTTTCAAGCCTGTAATAAATAGAAAAGCGGTGGTATGAAAAATCCATCTATCTACTTTCTATGTTATCTCAATCCAGTATAATGAGCTGAAGCGCTTGGTCGATTTCCCTCTAATAAAGAGAACTTGGAAAGTTAGAGGTTTTCCAGACAGTTTAAAAATTCAATGCATAATTTCATCAGAGAAGCTCGAAAGAGTTCCAATTCAAACGAACAGCATCCAGTCATTTTTTAAATTTTGATTTTGTCAATATAGTAATAATGATTCAAAGGGAATAAAAGGAAAAATAAAACATACAAAGTGTCTGTTTGAAACATAATTTATTCAAATATGCTCAAGGTGATTTCATAAGCATAAACCATAAAAACCAATTCTGTTACAAAGTAGTAAAAACGTGCTACGTAGGAATATGGGAAACAGAAACCAAATAGCCCTAAACCGTTTAGCACAAATATGCATTCAAATACAGAACTTTAAAACCCTCTAGCGAACAAACCAACGATCCTAGGTCAAATGCTTTGTTATGCTGCACGTTTATGTGTGTTTCAAATGTTTCGAACGACTTTCCCATCAATAAAGGACAAAAATTTCTTTCTATGTTTGCTGGAATGAGTGATAACGGATGAGCGAATGTAGATTTCTGAGAAGGAGTTTTGAGCTCGATTTATGCTTGTGGTTATAATTACTGTTATCTTTTTTTTTTGTTTAATTTTAATTAATTTTGTGTTAAGATGGTCTTGCGTAAGTTTTAATTAAAATTTGTATAAGCTATAAAAGCATATAATTCTGAGAAACCCATATTAGATATTTTAACTGTGAAGATCTTACTAATATTTAAAGTTGAAAAGATGTAAATTGCTCAAGGAGTATTTTAAGATAGAATTTTCTAAATCACTTCGTATTCGAATTAAAAAGTGAAAGTTTTTGGTTTAAAGTGTTTGCTATATTTCAAAACATCGTTTAGTGAGACAAATAGACATATCAATATACTTACTGGTACATGTGCAAGACTTTTTCTCTCGGGATCGATTTTCAGCATTAATGGCTCTTTGAAATGAAAACAAGAGAAAACCATTTCTATCTTTACAACAAGACGAGCAGATTTATTTAAGCCAATTAAAAATTTTTTTCTTGGTGTTTCAAAATAAAATATATTTACAAGTACCATAGACGACAATAGTTTCCCTCAATTAGTAGTAATCATCTGTTATTGACTTTGGTGTATTGTGTGTTGTCCACACAATGTAGAAAACTAAAATTGTGTTAGGTGTTGTCAAGGGATACAAATACTCACTAACGAGCTATTACATTCGTTTCATTGTTACTATTTAAAAAAACGAGCATTACGTGAAAGCTTAATTTCAAAATTGTTTTTTTACGATTGAAAATTCTCCAAAGAAGGCAAATGTTTGACGAGTTAATTGAAATTCAACTTTTCAATTTTAATAAAGTTATTTGTGCGTAAAATGTGGGTTAATTTTATATGACTTTTAAGTTATACTTTTTTTACTTCAATAAATGCCTGTAAGAGTATTGGATTAATAATGAGTTACAAGTTAATATTTTATCTAAGATACCTACACAATACATCCATTATTTATTATGATGGTAACTTTTGTTTTCGAACATTTGAAGGATAATATGAAACAAATTTCAATTGCAATATACCTACGAAAATTCTAAATTTAATGGCAAACATGCCAACAACACAAAGTTTTCAATATGTTCACGTTGTTCATTTGCCAGCAATGTTTTATTATTATTGAAAAATAAACAAATCATTTGAATTTAGTGGAGAACGCTTGTTTCCTTTTATGTTTAGAATTCTAAGGAAATGTGACTGTGAAAGTATAACAAATCCACACATTTAAATTGTATAAGAAATGTTAAATTTGTGTTGTATGTATTAAAATAAAAATATAGACATTTAGTAAACAAACAAAATGGAATTTCTAATTGCCGTTTACGTAAACAAATGCTTTCCACACTATTGCCGGTTATTTCTTAAATAAAGTTTAAATACGAAAGTTTATTGTTAATGTTATTATTAAGACGATCTTACTTACTTACTTATCCTTCTTCTTTTAGCAAAATTGCAGCGTAGAGGTTTTAAAGATCTACTTTCTCTAATAGTTTCAGAAATCTAAGAAGTCTGTCTGCAGAAAGTTGTCTAATCAACATTTCTTTATTACATCTATTTCTTTTTAAAGCAAAATATGAATAAAAATTAAAATCTTCAGTTTCTCAAGAATTCCACCAAATCCAAACGTCTTCATCGATGTCCTCGAAGAAGTTCACCAACTTTTCGGCCACCTCATGTTTCATGCTCAAATTCTGTGTAACGTCAACTATGAAGTTTGCCTGGGCCCTGACCTCACCCCTTGCCTCTATGTAAGGCCTTAGCATCCAAAAATTGCTCTACCAATAGAACCCTCAACCACCTGCCACCAGTTACTATCGCCCTACCTATAATCATTTTCAACTGTAACCTTTGCCTTTGACAAGGTCCGACTAATTAGCAGCTTCATCTAGGGTGCATCCACCTCGAGTAGGTGTTGCCTAAAGATCCATTCATTGTTTACTGCCACGACATTCGCTTTCCGGAAAAGTCAAACCTGTGCCTCTCCTAAAGAAACCAATCTCATTCTACTTCGCCACTGCAGCTACACTAACGCAACCAAGTCCGACTTCAACGATGCGACGTCTGCTTACTATTCTAACTTCCAATACTTCCACTTCTTTGCTGTGTTGGAATGACGAACAGGGTCGTAAAACAAAATAAAGAGCACGTTCTCAAAATTCTTAGAACCCCAGATCTAATTCCGTATAGGAAACCCAGAAAGAAATTCGAGCTCTCCGTTCTTATTATACGTACCAAAAATGTCACCCCCTCTACGAGTCGGTGGACATCTTCCTTGACTCCCTTTGTATACAGATAGGAACCTCACTCGCTCTCTTTTGCAAAACTACCGTTCGGAAGGTTCAGATATTAATTCCCAAGCCGACTGTTTTCACTAAGGTTTTATCGAGGTATTACTTAGTGACAAAACTAAATATTCTCACAAAGACCTTTTTACAAACACAAAACATCATATCACTGCGCAAACAACACAGCACATCATCCATAACACAACGAGCCCTTTCCTTACACCAACTACAAGAAATCGCTGTCTTGTCGCGCCATGACATCTAGAAAACCTCAACGGCCACAATACCACACTGCCACACTAATATCAAATCTTCACAAAACTTCACGCTTGCGCTCCACTACCACACAACTCCAAATAAATCGTTTATCTTAAACTTAACTTAAATTCCTACAACGGTATCAGATTTTCAGAACCGGAATGTAACAACGATTTGCTTACATGCTTACAAATATAAGCTATCATAGAAAATATGATTTTCAGTCTAGTAGACTAACAGTGCAAACAATAAACGTGGTTTTACGACAAATCAGAGAAAAGGAGAGACATTTACACATCTAAATGGTAGCAGTGGAAATGGAATATCCAAGAAGTGTAGAGATGACATCCTAAGAGACAGGAAAGTTCGGAGTGGTGTAGTGTTAAAAAAAATTGAGATGCCTTTTATAGGAATCTTTACTGAAACCTACTCTATAGTTGGTGGTAATGGAAATTGAAAAGCTTGTTGCGATTATAGATAGTATTTAATGCTTTGACTTGAAAATTAGAGTGGTGATACCTCTTTCTGGTAAATCGGTATAGAAAATTTAGAAAAAATGTACAGGCAAGGGCAAAGTACAATAAAATAAATAAAATAAATGTGGAAATATAATAGTGTTTGCTGATAATGTTAGACAATCAGTGTCTATTTATAGAACATTGTAAGGAACTTTGTAAGATAGCGATTAACATAGCAGAGAAAGCAATAATAATACACAGACGTTTTTAGGGGTACCAACTCAAATCGTTCAAGTGATAGAAGTTATAGTTAGGTACTAAGCAGAAATGAAGGAAGAAAGAAACAGTGACAGTATAGCTTAGGCTGTCAGTTGGATTGAGGAGAGCAGAAAAAACACAGAATAGCATTAAAGATCGATGCTCAACTAAACAGTTTAAAAATGTTGAATTTAATTTAGGTGCATATTGGTAATCTTGGGTATAGGCAAGGAGGCTAGTACGGAATAATCTAGTAGAATATTTAAAGTCAAAAACATTGTGCACTAGCAAACTGATGGTGAACAGAAATGAGATTTCAAGGAGAAACTACAAGCCCAGTTGTAGAGGATTGTAGTTAATGTAGTGTTGGAAGTCACAAGTGAATACAAATACCCTTTAAAACACCTACTGGTCATGACTCATTTAACCAATGCCTGAATAGATTTAATTTACAGGGAGTAGATCAATCTAGTACATGAGAGTACCGAAAAAAGACATATTACAGTGGTCACCACCTATAACTCAAAATAGTTAGTAATGAAACATTAATAGATGAGTAAAATAGGATCAAAATAAAAAGTGTTTCCAAATACGAGTGAGCTTGAGAAGTAGGAGTATTCAGAAAGCGGGAAACAGTGCAAGATCTTTCTTTTACTATCTTTATTCTATTTCTTTATCACCGAGAGTGAACGACATCAGTCATTTTCTTTTCTGGCTTAAGGGTGGGATCCCGAAGCGACTTAGTGAAATTTCCTGCTATAGCATTACATGGCTTAGAATAGGGAAAACATGTCACCATTGCCTTGCGATTTTCTCAATAACGGATTAAGCGATTTTAAAAATTCTTGCTTTGTCGTATTCTACAAGCTTACTCCTTCGGGATAAAATATTTGGAACATGATTGATGCAATATTAAAGTAAATATGATGATGTAAATTTCACTGAAATTTTGCATAGAACTTTAACACCATTTTTTGTTGTCTACTGATTTTATTTATTAACAGATGTACACTATAATACCTCATTCCAAAGAGGACAATATTTTACATAATATGATCCAAGATCTATTTCTCTATTCTCTAACAGACGACGCAGTATCTATATGTTTATTTTTGCGGTGTTGCCAGTTATCTGTCTTCAAAGTTGCGTGCAACTTTTATTTTGGGGGTGCATACAAATTTTATGTGTGCGTTTACGGAAAGGAAGCGAGAGGTCAGAAGTTTTCGATTTTAAATTGTGGGTTACAATAAAAATTGGAGTTTATTTTTAGGTTGGTTTAAATTTTGTTACTGACTATGGATTTTAAAGCCAATCAAATCAAATAAAAAAAAATTTATATTATTGTTTTATTCATATTAAGTAGTAGTAGAAGTAGTAGTAGATAATACAATCGATTAAGTAATCGATGCTGTTTTTAAAGAAGTTTAGAGGTCCTGGAGAAAAAAAAGAGAAAATGCTTTTATTTTATTAAAATCAATGCTACATGGGTTATTTATAAAAATGCAGGGTGTGAAATTTCAAAACAAAAAACTAATATTCTCTTCGCTAAAAAAACATCTAGCAAAATACATTTATTAATGATTATTGTTCAACTAAAATAAAGCACAATGCATAAAATTTAAACAACTAGCTTTTAGTATTTCAAACCTAGAAGATTCAAAAACCTGTGGTAAAAACAACAATAATCATTGAAACAATCATGTACATACACCTAACTAATAGCACAATTTTATTTTAAAGGTTGTCGTAATAATCAGCAGCATGACCAGAAATTTATGTTGGGGGGGGGGGGGGGAGCTTGTCAAATTATGATCAAACCAGATGGTTTTGATAATAAAATTTGTAAAAAAGTCGAACTTTAAACTTTTGATTATTTTACTGCGTCAGTTAAATAACATTTCTCTAAGAGAAGGTGTCATAGAAGTACTAACGTTGAATGCAGGTCATTACCTACCGTTTATTCGCTGTCATCGTGAACCGTGCGAGGTTTCCCTGTACAGTTTGTTATGGCAAAGCGTGCGAAACTAAAAAATCGACATCAGAGCCAATCCAGGTGACAAACAATTTTACAAAGGGTAACTACGATGAATTTGTCTTACAGTTACGGAATTATTGGTTCTCAAAAATGCGTGCAGACAGATTAACTTTCTTCTGCGTTTGTCAAAATATCAAAAAATCTGTACACAATATTCAGCATCAGGGAAGACAATCTGAATCGCAGTTATGTTTTCATAAAATGTACTTTACTGCTGGATTAAACTTTTAAGCACTTATCATGTTAAAAGTATTTTCATTAGTTTTTGCTTCTTTTGTATATTTCTTCTTTGCTTTGTTTGTTATTTTATTTGTTTTGTTTGATTTTAATTTCTTCCGTTTTGTTTTTTTTTTATTAAATTGTACTTCATCATTAATTCTTTTCGTACAATTAGTACTTCAAAATATATTTGATTATATTCGGGTAACTTTATATTCAATAATTAAATAATTTAGGTTATTTTCGCAAGCAGGTACAAGAGATATTCTAAATGACTGCTACTTGAATATTTAAATCAATAAACGTTTTTCGTTTTGATAATAAATGTAAAAATGTTGACGCCTGCGGAGTCGCTTCGTCGCGCTTTCGGCATTCCGACCCTTTCTAAACCTCTTGGACTTAAAAGAGTGTGACCGCCTTCGGCCTTCGGCTGTCCACCGGTCGAGCTCGCTTTCGTTCACAAATGCATCGCACACGATCTTCGCAGGCAACAATACCTACGTATCTAAACTATTACGTGCAGTTTGCTAATTGGCAACACTGCTTTGTAGTAGCCTCTTTGCTCACGTCTGTGAAAGTAATCCACTTTTATAATTCCAACTTTATACTGCCATTAATAGATGTCGCCAGTTCCTAAACGTCAATTAACTAGTAAATACGTAGAAAGAGATAAATAGAAGCATGCAATTTTCTGTCTCCTAAACCCCAGCCTTAATACTGGTGGGTAGCTCACTTTCGGGAATTGTATTCTATCTGTGCGTTCGATACAAGTATGCAAACGACATGAGACACGGTGAAATAGATCGGTCACTGATTGAAACCTTAGAAACGGTGGGAAATGAATTGATTAAGAACTCTTTCAAGAAGTAAGCGTTTTTATTGTTTACTCGTTGCTATGTGGTACGCATTTTTGTGATCAAAGCAAACTTTTAGTTACGAAACATAGTAATTACTTTATTAATCCTACAATTAACTTTTTTGTTAATTAAAAATTTGATTGCCGTTTTCATAAACTAAGATATCTCTCCTGCGCAAACTTGTTTTCACAGTTTTATGAAACTAGACAAGAATGTAGTTTGTAATTTAGAAACGTTTCTCACTTGCTCTAATACCTGCAAATTCGAATTGAAGTTATAACTTACTCATTTCTTGTCCCAACAACAATTAACTTTGATATCTGCATCGTACTTACTTGAGGATTGCTAACATTACTCTAGCTAGAAAGAATCCTCTTAAATGTTTGCAGGAAATAATTTACAAAAATCAATAAACCCAAAACTAATTTTAAAAATCTCAATTATGATTTACTTTACTTCATTATGGGAATTTCAATAAAAATTAAAATGAGATACTACAAAATTGAATTTTAATTTTTTATCTGGCAATTCCATGATAATCTTTTGTAACTTAGAAAATAGCAAAACATTTCTAATAAAATGGTTTTAGCCAGGGAAATACCATAAAGTGAAGTTAACCTCACTTTAGGGAGTTTTAAACCCTTACGTTATGTGTATAACGTGCAGTACGTTAGAAACAGAAACATATTCAGTGAAATGACATATTCAGGGCACTTTTTATAAGTATGTAACCTACCCTTCCTCTTATGCTCCAATATTTTAGGGTGTATTACAAAAATTTTATATTTTTACAGTAACACTTGAAAATCTTTATGCAAAAATAATTCAATCTTTAATATCACTAATAGTTTGCAACCAAATTGGAATTTATCGTAATGGCGCAGTTGAACTATAATTTATAATTAGAATTAATCTTACAGGAAAACAATCAAAATAGCTTTAAGGTTTTCTAGGTGTGTGCCTTCCTGGCGTGTACCTATTTCTGTTTATGTTGCATGTTTCCAAGTTCGACATTTCTAGTATAAACCAACAAATAATAACTACCCTACAAACGTGTGTCAACACAAAAATCTTTTGTAAACAATTTAACTAAACCTTTCCAAATATTGTTAATGTTTATCTTGGTATACTTACCTATACATTGAAATTGGAGTATGTATTCACACTGTTTTACATAATAAACTCTCAAGCCTTTAAAGAACACAATCTCTTTGGCACAATAAAAACATTGAAACCACTAACGCATTTCGTCTTTTGTTGTGTAACAAAACACTCCTCAGTCATTAATTATGAATTAAAGCACCGTATACAAGGAGAAGCAATTAAAACTTCTATTAGAAAGAAGAGTAAATGGTTTAATCATCATAAAGTGCTTTAAAAAGCCTTCATGAAATTAAATATTTATATATTTAAATAAATTGTACTTTGATTTTTCGTTATTTCTCGCTTGTTAATAGCACTATCCGTCAAACAAGAAAGTTAACGTAAAAAAATTTAATAAAAAAATAATCTAATAAATCTAATAAAAAATATTTCTTTGTACAGGGTGTTTCTAAAGCTTTTTTTTCTAATTATGGTGGGCATTTGTACACTTGTTCATCAAGAGAATCAATTTAGTTTTAAATGCAGTTTCTGTAGATGTAATGAAGCACACTGGACATGTTGACAAAAATGGGTATTGATTTCCATTTTAGAAAAAGTCGTTGCATTTTCTGCATAACATTTTAATCGTTTTAAAATCCTTTTCTTTTTACTTAATATGTTATATTAGAAACAAAACAAATTGTCAGAAATATAATAAATGCAAATTTAGAAGTTCATAACGACAATGAAAAACTGAAACAGTAAATCAAATCAAAGAGGTATTTTTTTAGGCAGGTTGTATTTGCAGAAGATTGGTACAAAGATTGGTTTTTTTAATCGCATTGTTAGCCATCTATCATAATGTACACAGCCTTCGATTTGTAATACCGTTCTATCTCCATATTTCAATTACTGCGTAGCGTTGTTGATTTAACGTAGGAAAGAGGATATGAGAGGATTTCAATTAATGCAAAGCAAAGCCATGCGAATAATTCTAAATAGTAATAAATAAATTCTCATTGAATTTATGAAAAAAATCGTGCAGTATGACAGTCATTTATAAAATCCGAAATATTTAAGTTATTAACGTTTAATTATTAATTTCCGATTTTATATGCATTACACCAAAATTTCTCCAACATCGCGTTGAATAATCCTTAAATGTAATTATGTTAATGTTGAAAAAACTCAATAAAATATTCACAATAAAGCTATTGATAGGTACTAGAAAAAATCCTTACTAAACATTTATATTTATACATCCTTGCCACGAATCGTAACTTTTCTTATCTTTATTTATAAAATACAATAAATATAAAACTAAAAATATAATTTATATTTATGATATAGACAATCAATAATTTTATATTTTGCCACCCACGCACAGATTCCATATATAAAAAGGGATCTGATAATTTATATGCGCCTCACTTATTTGAGGCTTGACAAAATTGTTTGTGGTTAGCTTAACATCAAGTTGACGGATACATATAAAAACGAAACTACATTTTTTATTTAGATCTGGTAACTTAATAAAATGTATTTTCACGAGTACTGATAAAAACTAATGAAAATATTCCGAAACAAAATTATTTTTTCTCTAATCTTCTAAGATGCTCTCAACAAGATTAGTAAATGTTTACTCAGACAGTTAATTTGGTCAGTGAATCTTTCACGGAATTCAAAAGGAAAACTCACGGGAAAACCATTAAAAGAATTAATTACTACTCAAGGTAAGTTGTATGCTGATCAATGGTAGGACTACAACACCAAAATTCAAGTATTCGAGCTTCATTAATACTTTTAAACCGTACCATCTTCTACTACAATGACGATATCAGTTTTTATTATAAATGCAAAACGATAAATAAATTTCCTAGTTAAAAGAACTAAGTAAAATCCCCTAATTATACAATCTTAATTATTATAACGTTGTTAATTAATGAAAGAAACAGAATTATTTTTGAATTTTCGCTCGAATTATTTAATCAAGAAAGCAATAGTGTATAATTTTCTTCAAGACTTACAATCTCATCTTGATTCCTTATGGGATTTTCACAACTGATACGTAGAGGCGACAATATTTCTAATTATACCACGGGTAATTTCACTAATTTATGAAGTACGCCTTCAACTTAGGTGAGAAATTAAAAATTATCTTGCTGAATCACTGCTTACGGCAGCTATGTGTTCTATCAGAATTTTTATCTTTTCATATTTTATTCATTTTGTCGACTTTTTCTATGTAATATTATACCGGGTGTTCCATTTAACTTGAGACAACTAAATATCTCGAGAAATAAGCATTGTGCGAAAAAAAAGTTCCACATAAACCTTTAATAGTATCAAGGATGTCGTCTGCCTGTAAAGAGATTATCCCGCCCCTACTGCCCCCTAGGGGTGAGGCAGGGGCAACTTTGTAATTTGAAATGGGGACCCCCATTTTTATTGCAGATTCAGATTTCTTGAAAAAAATGCGTAAGTTTTTTTTGAATCGTGATAGACAGCGCTGTAATCAGCGAAAATTAATTTTCGTCAATTTCTTGAAAAATATATAGGGGTATTGATCTGCACTGTGAAAATAATTTTAAATTTTTATCTTAGGATAAAGTAGTATGAGAATCTGTAGTAGACTTTGCAAATACTTGTGTGTCTAGAATTCTTTATGGATATCATTCGTCTAAGATGACCTGCTGAATTTTATTTCTGATGAATAGGATTCAATTTCTCCATGTAGGGTATCAAACTTTATTGCGTCATGTGTCAAATTTTGTGCTAGCAACTGGAACTTTTTATTTACTATTTCTAAACACTTATATCACATAATCTTTTCCTATTTCTCTTTCCTTGCTGAGAAGTTGTAGACGATGCCGATACAAATGCCGGAGGTGATACGAAAGTTGTATGATCTATCATTGATTGCGTATTTATTCAATCTTCTACTTCTTTTACTATATCATTAGATTTAGTTTCATCATCTTGAGACTACCCAGCAGTTGGTAAATTCCCAGACTTAACTGTCTCAAAATACGGCCAAGTTGGTTTATAAGTATTTACACTATCTCCCAAATGGAAAACTGGAACTTTTTTTAGTTCACGCCGATATTTGTCCTTTTTATTTTTTCAATGAGCTGCTACTGTTTTCTCTGAAAACGAGAATTTTGTTTCTGACAACGGGAACCATTAGCGCACGAATTTAAAGTTGGATATTCAACAGTTTCAAAAATAGTAAAGAAAACATGTCCAATTATTTGGGGAGAACTAGTAGAAGATTACTTGCCATTTCCCACGCAACAACAGTTGGAACAAATAATCCATAAATACAATACGTTGTGGAACTTTCCAAACTGTTTCGGATCTATGGATGGAAAGCACTGTCAAATAAGATGTCCACCTAATACTGGAACGATGTATATTAATTATCTAAAATATTATTCTCTAGGATTGTAAAGGGTCGCAGATGCCAAAAAGAAGTTTATTATTATCGAAGTAGGTTTGCGAGGATTTGAAAGTGACGGCGGAGTATATCAGTCTTCAACACTTGTTACGTGTAAAAATGGGTTTAGTGATCCTGTGAAATGCCGTACCATAAAGTAATAACGGTATGCCTTAAGAAACGACTAACTCTCTTTTGTTGGAAATCGGGCCGGGGTCATAGGAAGGCCTAAATGGCAGAGAGCGATAATGGTAGAGTTGTGATTCGAGAAGGCACCAGTCTTAGTTAACTTTGACCGATATAATTGAACAGCTGATCCTAAGACTAACCAACTATTCCGGTCGGAGATATGCTTAGTAGGGTTCACCTGCGACAAGACTTACTGATGGTTTTGTTGACTTTCAGTGTGCGCAGCCGGAGTTCCACAGCAGCTTTCTCCCACGAACCTTATTCTTCCTGAAAAAAATCTTACCACGTGTGTTGCCACAAACAAACAACAATTAAATGTGAAACAAAGCATATGTAGAAAATGGAAATTATTTTATTTATTTATTTGTTTTATCGACGAAATTTAAAAAAATTCGTATCTGAATTCGTACATTCCGTCTGTCTGTTGGTCTGTTGCCATGTTACCGTAACTTTACAGCACATGTTGTATATGAAATCAATTTAAAATCTTCTACTGATTACAGATACATAATCGGTATTTTAATATCTCGAATAGTTTTCGAGATAATCGAGATCGAAGATGGCGATTTTTCGGTATAGTTTGTCTGTTGGTCTGTTACCATGTTACCGTAACTTTACAGAACATGTTATATATGATATCAACTTAAACTTTTCTTCTAATTACAGATACATGATCGGTATTTCGATATCTCGAATAGTTTTCGAGATAATCGAGATCGAAGATGGCGATTTTTCGGCATAGTCTGTCTGTTGGTCTGTTGCCATGTTGCCGTAACTTTACAGGACATGTTATATATGAAATCAACTTACGTTTTTCTTCTAATTACAGATACATGATCGGTATTTCGATATCTCGAATAGTTTTCGAGATAATCAAGATCGAAAATGACGATTTTTCGGCATAGTCTGTCTGTTGGTCTGTTGCCATGTTGCCGTAACTTTACAGGACATGTTATATATGAAATCAACTTACACTTTTTTTTTTAATTACAGATACATGATCGGTATTTCGATATCTCGAATAGTTTTCGAGATAATCAAGGTCTAAAATGACGATTTTTCGGCACAGTCTGTCTGTTGGTCTGTTGTCATGTTGTCATAACTTTACAGGACATGTTATACATGAAATCAACTTAGAATTTTCTCCTAATTACAGATACATAATCGGTATTTCGATATCTCGAGTACTTTTCGAGATAATCGAGATTGAAAATAGCGATTTGTCGACATAGTGATATTATATATGATATCGATTTAGTTTTTAAGAAGGAGCATTCACAAGGTGTACCTTACCGATTTTTTTGAAACTTAGTCTGTCTGTCTGTCTGTGCGTCCGTCCGCATTTTTTCAAATTTTGCAGTTTTGACTTCAGATTTGGATTCTACATCAAAAACTAAAAACAATGTGGTGACTTCGTTTTTTTGGCCGTCAAAATTTAAAAAATTTTTAAAAATCTTTTTTCACTTTAGAATCGTATTTTACATCAAAAAAATAAGAGAAACGTATACTTTTATCTTTTTGATATCACCTCGGGAACATGGTCAAAATAGCCACCAAAATTTGAAAAAAGTAACAAAACGAAATTCGTTGTGGTTATGCTTTGCATTTCCAGATTTTTTATTCTAAAGTTAGCTAACTGATACCAAAGTATCGGGCTTAAATCTTGACTAATAAAGTTTATTTTTGAACATTTGGTCAGTGGCGTAGCTATGGGGAGGCGGGGGCGGTCCGCCTCGAGCGTCATCTAGCACTTTAAAATAACTATTGTTGTTTATACTTTTACTACTTTTTAAAAAAACAAATGCGCTCTGCATTAACTACAAGTCTAAGACTCGAAAAGCATAATAAATTGAATATATACAGAATATTTGAACAATAGATAAATTTAAATGTATTTCTGCTTGTTCTTTCTATCGATTACTAAAAGACCCGCAAATTTCCGCAGCTGATTTTTACTTCCTTAAAAAATATAAACTTTTTCTCATATTACAACATAAATTCACCTAGTACCATAGGGGATAACATTTTCAAATTTCAAGATGAATAAAGAAAACTCGAACATTGTTCAGCTAACTATGAACAATGAATTTTTCATTGAAATCATACTGAAAAATTGCAGTAACTATGATATTGCATCGTGCTTGAAAGACTATTTCGTCAGTACAGTAGGCAATTTTGACGCTTTTTTAATTTAGCAAGATACACATCTTCAAAGCAATGGTTAAAATTTGGCTTAGTATGTATGCTGTAAAAGCACTATCTTTCAAGTATTATTTATAACACAATGTGTTGTAATATGCATAAATTAACTACGAATACTAATTTTTGAATGTTTAGTTGTAAATATAAATATATTTAAATTTCATTCTGCGTAGATTATTTTTTAGAGTTTTGGCCGCTTTTTGCTGGTTTCCGACCACAGTGTCTTCTCGAAAATTCCAAGCAAGAAGACGCGTTGGCTTGACGCCATATTAAAACGTCTATTCCACTCGATGAACTGATTCGTGAGAGTAACGACAAAATTGCGTTCATTGGAAAACACTGAGGCTGGAGAAATCAATCCATTCCATCTCATTGAATCTCAGATCGCCTTTGAAAACTAATTTACAGATAGCGTCAAGAAGCTTGATTTATATGTCTGCTACATCGACACAGACCGCAAAATTTTTGAAATAGAGAAATAGAAACTAGAAAATTGAGATACATTTAATTTTTATTCTTCAAATTTACTAGGGTTGAATAGCTTTTATCGAGAAAGGAAAAATTTAATATTTGAAGAAACCTACAGAATGCGAAATACAATTTGTACTTTATAATTTCGAAACGGAATGGATTTTTATATGCACTATTTACAATAAATATTAAACGAATTTAGCATAGCGCTAAACGAGACGATAATTCGTAAATGATCTTAACACACTCTACAATTTGTTGGAGTCAAATTGATTCAATGTACCTCCAGAGCAAGCACTACCTAATTGCAATGTTATAATTATTACCGAATGTATGATAGTAGATGAAGCATATACTTTAAAAACATATTTAATGAGGTCTAAGAAATGGAATTTTAGGCAAAAGGTAAATTTTCAACGATTGCTTATCGCGTGCTCAAAAATGCATTGAAGATGCATTTGGTATATTATACCAAAAATTTATTGAATTTAAATTAAATATGTTCATGTTGTCGACCAAACAGAAGGAGAAAACAACGTAAGTTTAAACGTAAGTTGTGTTTTCTAACCTCACTTTTATACATATGATACAGGATACTTACTTCAGCTACTTTGGCGTACAGTCTATATCTGGAAAAAGATTAAAACGCTACAAGGTTCATTTGACTTCATCAACAAAAACCACATAAACGTTACGTCACTGGCCCTCAAACTCTTTTCGGTTTCTGGTAAGGAATCAAACACAAAACTTCGTCAAATCGTAGGTACCTTAGAGTAATAAGCAGGTAGAAGATTTCATCCCGATAAAAACAAACAGTTTATGATAAATTCTGATGTTAACTTTGCTTTGTTTTTTTTAATAAATTTGATTGAGTTAAAGTATGCGATTTGATTTGCTTTATTTTATTTTAACGTGTTTCAATTTCTCAAACATTTTTTGCTCAAAGTTCCAACCATGATCAACCTTGCGCCTGCTAATAGAAAATTTTTACCCTTTATCACGAGAAGTGCTACGTTTAGGACATGTGTTGTATAACAAATTTTTGTTTACTTTGGACCGCTCCATCACCTGCAGCCATATGACGGGCTATATGTCTAACACCCTGTATATGAGCGACAGGTGTAGCGTGCATTTCCTTATTATTCGGCCTTTGTGTTTTGTAAGATTTGCGTTCTCGATATTCCCAAAAAGTCCCTCTAACTTAAGTAAGCGTCTAAAGAAATTTAGATAACATTGACCTCCTTTGTTGAGCATTTTTGTCTGGCTAATCATATTAATTTTAATGCTGACTACTAGTTTTTCTTGAGTCAGTCTCCATTGATAAGATAGCGTAGACTTACTTGGAAGATTGATGCTCCATAGGTAGAGAAGACTAGAGAGTTTTGTTGGGATTCTGCCTGTCTCCTTTTTGACTATACTTAGTTGAAATTGTAAGAGATTGCTTCCTAGTAACCTTAAGCGGTCTTTCGTCTTGATTATTCGAATGGTGGACAAAGGTAGTTTCTTTTCCGCCAACTGGAGTTGTCCAGCATTTATTGTGGGCGTAGTTCTTAGAGCTCCAGTTAGCCTATACAGGCTGAGCTTAGTCTTGGTTGGTTTTTGGGCAATGGTAGTGCGGTCTACCTACCATTCGCAACAATTGTCGTTTCACCGTTTTTAACGATATTTTTTCTAAGCAGGTCCTGTTAAGATCTGACATGGTGTCTAGAGCTGTAATCTTTGCGCTTTCTTTACCTGCAATGATCTTTCTCACTTTCTTTCAAGATCGCTTTATTTCCCTTTTCATGAATGGGAAACAATGAAGTCAGTTTTTTTCAGAGAATTTTTCAATTTTGAAAAATTTTTTTCCTGACTGCCTTTTTGATGCAAAGTAGATATTGCATACCATCTTTTCAGAATCCTTGACTTCCCATTTTTTGAAAAACTGAGATAATTTTTATAACAAGTTTTCCAGATTGTTATAATTAGCACTAATAGTTATACTTACCAGACTAAGCTCTAGTTAGAAGCTTTGGGCATGAGTTAGGTGTGAAAGCGATAAAGGAGGGCGCATATACGCAAACAGATGTAACAAGTAGATTTATTATCAACTTATTCTTTATTAATGTATTAATGTACACTTAAAAACTAAAAACATAGACAGCAAAGATAAATGGCAATAGATATGTGCAATAAATCTGAATCTCCAAGAATATTTTATTTATCTCCACATACCAAATGTTGCTGTTTAATTCCTTTAACTGAATCTCAGCTGAATAGCCCTTGAAAGATCTAGAAGTCCAATATTTCTCTGCGACCAGCAATAATTTTTCAAAATGACAACTTCAAACAGTTTGAAATTATAAATCTGTCATTTTTGTTAGACAATCTTTTAATCCGTAAAATTCGTTTCTAGAAAAAAACCATTAAACCTATATATGTGTGTGCCTGTGTGTCTACAGCATCCATTATTTACACCGTAGAAAGCGACGCGACGGCTTAAAACAAACCCGCATTTTCATTACAAAGCTAGATTTCACACACGCTGCGTCAATTTGCAGAATATCGACTGTGATCTAACTAGTAAGAAACCTTAACAAATATCATATTTTCTCCAATTAAAATTAGGTATTAGTATTCGCTGTATTTTAATTAATTAAATATTGTTATTTAATTTTTTTTAGTTATTTGTATACACTGGACACTTTAGCCACCTAAGATTTAGGCAGTAGTATTTTCTTTTATAATCACAAATTTTGCAATTTCAAACATTTGCATAAGATAGAAAGTTTACTAATAAATAAAAAATGAACAAAACTAAGGTATGTTTAATTAATTATTTGAAAATCTAATAACTAACTTAATTGCCGATCTTAAAAATTCATTACACACGTATTTTTGTTTGCACAACTACATTTTTATTAAGTACCCATTTACGAACGCTATTCAAATTTGTACCACCTGCTGCTACGAAAACCATAAAACCAGGAAATCCTATATGTAGACACTTAGTTTGTTGATTACCCCTAGTCTCCTGACACACAGTACACATTTCTAGGTTATTTACCACATTATTCTAGTTTGTCAGACTACAACTCCAGAACTCGCCTTTTGTGTCTGCGTCGTTGACAGCAATATAACCTACCCTAGCATATAGATCTTAAACTATGCGAGTCCTTACATGAAGTTGATGATAAGTTAGATATGCATACTAGGGTATGCATGCAACTAGTGTGTTAAGCTATTTAATTACAATTTAATACGTCTAGTGAAGTCTTAATGGTTATCTGATGTTAAAATTGTTTCTCGAACAATTTAAACTGTAAATTAAATTTTCCCCAACAAATTTTATTCCGATGATCCTTTAACTAACTTAACTACTTTATATGTAATTAACATTCTTTATGCATAAGATAAATTTCTCCTGGGATGTATATTTTAGAAAGGTATTGATAAAAGTTTTAATTGGTTTATAACATCTAAGGGATTGCATTTATAAATCGAGAAATTTGCATGTAATATTAATTTACTAAAATAATCACAAGAAATATTGTTATGTCCTTATTTCTAGTAATAATGTATACAAGCTTAGACTAAATTACTAATATTCTCTTGTAGTATCGGATTCCGTTTCTGTAATGTTAAACTGGAGAACTAACTAATATGGAGTTTCACAAGGAACTTGAGCATTTATTATACATGTCCGGGCCATTCATCAGATATGCCTGGAATTTAAATCTTGCTTTAGTTGACCAAAGTATATTAATAATGTTAGTTTCCGATACACTACAGTTATACTGTATAGTAACAATATTTGTCTAAAAATCTATAATTAGAAGTTTTACGATACTCTATGATTTTATTCAAATCTTAATAATGGTGTAACTACATCAATCATTTAGAGTTCACATATTTTTTTCCTGCAAAACGAATACAATCTGATTTTCTATGTTCGATTAAGTACACATCTGAATTCACAGTCAATGATGCTAGACGCGTTGCAAATGACGAGGTTCAAAATTTAAAAATACTTTGTAACCTTTAGAAGCAAATTGATTTAATCCTTTGGGATAGTTCCTCGATTCTGAATTTTTTTCTCAGTTTCGCTAACTTTTTTTATTGTTAAATTCTAAATTCCAGCAGTTTAATTTTCAATTTTTCTTTTTTTTTGCTTTAATTTTTATACTTTGCCTTTTGAACAGTGTTTTAGCTTTCCCTAAGCTAATTGTAAAACCTTCTACGGTGTATCTCAGAGTTACGGTATCCTCTAAACAATATTCGTGCATAGATTTGTTTAACATCTGAACAGAAAATTCTCTTATCAAGAAGAAGTTTTGAGCTCTGTTCTATACTATTGCAACATCTAGATAATAAAACTGTTGACAGTAATTTATATTGATATATTATTAGAAACATTAATTATATTCAAATCAAAGTATTTTCTGGGCGATTTGTTCTCTTGCAAACTCTCAAAGCAAATTTAAGTTTCTTTTTAATAAAGAAGGTATATAGGAATATACACAAGGCCTTGTAATTTAACCATAGCTAAAGTACTTCTATCGTAAACCTTTTTAAAGTCATTTTATTATGTTTGTTGTTTTATATCAAACTTTTTATTTACATTATCCTTGCATGCATAGTGTTTTTAATAGTGTTTTCAAATATTTACATCTATTGTATATGTTGTTCAATATCTACAATAACTAGCAAGTTCATTCTAAAATCAAACTTGCTTTGCTTGAGTTATCCGCTATTCTCTAGATTTAAACTGACGTCACGCCCATTTTAATTTCTTTCACTTTTAAGTTTTCTCATTAATCTCGCAACCCACGCAGAGCTTCCGTGGCTGTTTATCAATCTTTAGATGGTGAGCAAGCAAATAATCCATGGGAGTGTAACTGTTAACAAAGGATTATTAACAAACATGGAGAAGTCATGCATTTGTAAAAAATTAATAGTGAAGGAAATCGATAACTTGACAAAGTCTCTAAGGTATTATTGAAAGTGTAACAAGCCAGAAAGTTATCAGGAATACCTTCTTTAGATGAGTACTTATCACATTTTTATCTCAAGAACGAGTACTACTGAGATGAAGCTTGAATCGATTGATACGGTGGGATTAATTCCTTCAAATTGTAATGCCATTTTATAATTTTCATATGATATTCCTTATTAAATTGTGAAAATATCCAGTTCGTTCATTAAATGTTCTCATTGCAAGTATTTTTATTTTAAATTTTATCACTAAGTGAAATTTTTTGTTAATTCAGACATGGTTTTAAATCGTTTCGTTGAAAACATTTTTTTTAACTTCGTCTGTATATTATTTATTACATTTTACACGTGCGCTTTCTGGAAATTTTTTTTGTCAATTTGGCGTAATGCAAGATCGAACAGGCAAAAATAGTCTGGGGCTGAGTCCGTTCTAATCTACAGTAATTCACGCGTAAATTGTGACTTGTATACAGAGTGTTAAGAAAATAGTCTAAAGGCGTGTAGTACTTATAAAAATAAGTTAGAAAATCTAGATGAACGTGTCTCCGGACATTCACCGTCTTTAAAATACAAGATTTCTTGTTTTTCTGATATTTCAAGAACAAGAAATTTCCTACATGTTTGTTACTTTAACTTGTCTACTATTTTAAGTAGTTTTGGGTTTGGTATCCCTACCAGAAGCGTAGAATTGAGAATACGTTAGCACCCTAAGCTAAAAAATTGTTATGCCACTAAAAAATTAAAAAGTAATTTTTTTTCAGAATCAGAAATCGATTTGAAACAAAATGTTACTCTTGCGCCTTTTGTTTTGTAAAATGCACCGTTTTCTAGTAAAATTGAATTTCTCAAAATCTTTCATATTCGACGGGCTATGGCAAGGTCGTACGTCATCTCAAAACCAGGATCTAATTATTTGCATCGCATTCCTCGACAAAGAATAAACCTTTTTTGTCATTAAACTTTTTTCCCTAAACTGCAGCATTTCTGAAATACAGGATGTCGAAATCTATTGTCATCAGTTAGACCTGTGGGTTATTTTGCGCAAGTAAGTCGCTTGGTAAGTCGCAACAAGTTGTTTAATGCAAATCAGTTAAGATATTAAGCCATTATAAGCTTTTGGTAAGTCAGAGAGTGTTTATTGCTACCAGAGCGTTCTATCGAAATATCTATACTGTGTGGGATTAAAGTATGGAATATTAAAAAAAAACAGCGAACTCATCATGTTTTTCTAAAAACGCCGAAACAGGTCGATTTTAGTTTTTAGAAATACACATTCATATGTGCGATTCACTTTCCGACTTTCATTTGTTTTTTAGTTATGACGTCATCACAAAAAAATTTAAATGGTAATATAGATTTTTAGTAGTGGAATCCGAGAGTGATTTTTCTTCCCTTTATGATCATGCAAATAAATCCTAAGGTTGCATAACAAAAATTCTGAGAAAAATCGAGCTGAACACTTAATGTTGATACGAGGCTTGCTATTTATATTTCTGGCCTTGGCAACACTGACTGTTTCCAGGCGTCAGCTGACATTTCCGGAGTAAACTTTACATTGTTGAACATAACCTTAACCACAACATTTTGCCATTTGAGTGCGATTAGTGTTGTTTGCAGTTAATTGAAAAGTGCATTCCCTAGTAAAAAATGGAATTGACCCGTGAACACTCTCGTGCAATTATTTTTCATAACTTTCGACGTGGATTATCACGACAAGAGTGCATCAATGAACTTAATACATTATATAGCGATGAAGCTTCATCTTAAAGCGCTGTAAAAAACTGGTATAATGAATTCAAACGTGGCCGATGTTCACTCCAGGACGAAATCCGTGAAGGCCGTCCAAAATCTGTCGTTGTGCCTGAAAACATCGATGCTGTGCGTGAACCGATTAAACAAGATCGTCATGTGACATACCGTGAGATTGAGGCATCTTTGGGCATTAGTATGACTAGCATCAACAAGATATTACATGATCATTTGGCCGTAAAAAAAATTTGTTTCCGTTGGATCCCGCGTAACCTAACCAATGCTCAAAAGAAGGCTCGCGTCGACTGGTGCATTGAAATGTTGAAAAAATTGGTGAAAGGTGCATCAAAGGCTGTGTATAACATCTGCACACGTGACGAATCATGGATCTACACATATGACCCCGAAACAAAACAGTAATCAACTGTGTGGGTCTTTCAAGACGAGCGAAGTCCAACAAAAGTTGTTCGCGGAAGAAGCACATCGAAGCAAATGGTTGCCTGTTTCTTTGGCATTACCGGTCATGTGACAACAGTGGCGTTAGAGCAACGTAAGACGGTCAACTCTGAATGGTACACAACCATTTGTTTGCCAGAAGTCATTGGAGAAATTCGGAAAACTTCAAAGAAGAGGCGAATCATTCTTCATCATGACAATGCAAGCTCTCACACCACTGCTCAAACAATTGAATATTTAACCAGCCAGAAGGTCGAGTTGATGGGCCATCCACCATACAGCCCTGATTTGGCACCCAATGACTTCTTTTTATTACCGTACATCAAAAACAAACTGCGTGGTCAACGATTTTCAACACCAGAAGGAGCCGTTTTTTGTTTCAAAACGCATATTTTGGAGTTGCCTCCAACAGAGTGAAAAAGTGCTTCGAAAATTGGTTCAAACGTATGGAAAAGTGTATCAATCTTAATGGAGAATATTCTAAAAAACAATAAAACTAGTTTCGATCATAAATACTTGTTTTTTCATTGTTAGGCCAGAAATATAAATAGCAACCCTCGCATTATCGTATTTCGTAATTTAGCGGAATATTATTACTATTCTACAATAAACTACAATAATTATGTCAAGAGCGTTGAAGATTGACAGAATGCTTCTATAAAACAGTTCGCTAGATTTAAAATTTTTGATTTCAATTATTCAGTACGCTGCAAAGGTTGCAAGATAAAAACGAAAGGTACTTCAACAAGCAGTTTACGTTCCGTTCATGGTCTAAATTATTTGTTGTGTTGGATAATACCAACATTTAATCTAATTTTATATTGTAGTATTTTAATATCATAATTTAAAATCATTTCCTATTAAATACGATAACATCAACATTAAATGTTCAGCTCGATTCTTCTCAGAATTTTTGTTATGCAACCTGAGAATTTATTTACATGATCAAAAAGGAAAAAGAATCACTATTGGATTCCACTACTAAAAATCTTTATTGTTATTTAAATTTTTTTGTGATGGCGTCATAACTAAAAAACAAATGAATGTCGGAAGGTGAATCGCATATATGAATGTGTATTTTTAAAAATTAAAATTGACCTGTCTCAGCGTTTTTAGAAAAACATGATAAGTTTGCTTTTTTTTTAATATTCCATACTTTAATCCCACACTGTATACAGGATGTTTTACCAAACTACTTATATGCAGGGTGTTTGTTGATGAGAAGCTACATCGGCAAACGTGTTGACCTCGACTTAATTCTAGAGTAAGTTGTCTGTGAACCCATCTCATCTCCACCGTTTCAGCTGCTGCGAATACAACATTTTGATCTGCACAAACATAAGGTCTCTTTTCTGGGTTTTGTCCGTGACAAAATCAAAAGATTACCGACGATCGTTGTTTTTTATTTATAATATTTTCTAAAAGACTAAAAGTTTTGCGTATAAGAGATCTTTTTTTGATTTATTCCTAACACATTTTGTAGCTCAGTAATCTAAGGCTCTCCAAAGATCCATGCACTGGCAATCGTTTTGTTTCTTCCAATTCTCGTACACAGATAGCAATTTAATTGAGTTGCTGTTTGTTTTTCTATGCTTTAAAACTACACTGGCGTCTAACAGTGATCCTACTTACAAATGTGGATGGAGAGATTAATTATCTACAAAAAGCTATAATAATTGCACCTTGAAAACTGTATTTTAATTCTGAGAAATTGAGAAAACCTGGCTGATGAGATAAGGACCAGCCTCACTTTTGTACAGGTTAAAAAATCTTGAAGAATGAAAAAATATTAAGCTATTGGTTTCAATTTAGCTTGTTTTCGTATTTTATCCGTTTTGGGTTATTTGCTATTGTTTACGCTGCGTCTTACAGATATTTATTTTTTAATTTAATTTTTAAAAATAAAAAGCTCATCTTGCGGGCATTTCTATTTATGTTACTCAAATAAGATTGTTGCTGCGTTTAGAATTTTACATTTTTATTGTTGGGATTGTATTTAAATGCCTCAGGTAAATTAATTAATTAGCCAGCGGCTTCTTCTTAAGTAGTTTATGAAACATATGTCCATAGCTGACAGCGTTTGAAGAACAACTGTAGACATTCTGTGTAGATGAATATTTTGCTGCTTTAATTAATTTGACTTCTTTTATTATCCAGACAAGTTTAATCTGAAACTGGATGAAGTTTTGTATTAACGTACGTCACTGACTATTTGTTATAAACCAAATTAGAATTTTTAGTAGGACTTGGAAAAAGTCAGGATAGAAGATCAATTAATTGTTTAGGTATTTTACTTAAATTTTTCCTAGGCCAGCAATATTGATGAAAACGTAGCCTAAAAACTTGAGTCTTATCAAAAAAGCATAGAATTGTAATTGGCTCAGATATGTTTCTCACTGCTCCAAATGATAATATTTTAATTTCTTTTTGGTTTTATTTCGTCATGAAAGTATGGAAACTTCTTTCTAGAAAGAGCTAATCTCAAATCAGACTTGGCTCTTAGCTTTTTTGGTTCTGCATTTTTTTGGGTGAAGTTTACTCGGTTACTTAAGACCAATTTTGAACTTTTTACAGCAAAACAGTATCTGAATGCTTTGGTTCCAAAACACTTTAGGCAGCACAGTTCTTATATTGAACAATTTTTTAGTTTAAGTACATTCTGTGTTACGTTACACTTTATTCTTTCTATAAACGTCTTCAAATTCTCTGTAATAGCACTATTCTGTTGTTTTATTTTATGCAAATGTAACTTCTACGTTTCAGCACTTTCTACTGGTTTTCAATAATAGATAGACTGTATGTAATTGTAACAGTACTTGACACCTTTTATAGATAGTCATTGATAATTTCTTTATGGATTTCAAATCATGATCTAATACTTTGAATTTAGTCAAAAAGATTTTCTGTTTATTACAATAATAATAGTAATACAAATTTTGCAAACAAATAGCAACTTAAAATAATGCTTTACAGGTGTTGTTATCATGATTTCTAATTTTAGGTATAAGTTTCTTATTAAATCAGTTTAGCATAATTTTACTCTCTAAACAGAGTAGACGTAAGCAAATGAAACAGAACGCCTGTTAACAATGCAACGGTTAATTAAGTGTTAGCCCTATGTTACGAATTACGTCCCCATCCCTGGAGTAAAACAAGTAAATAAATAAAACGTGTTAATTCGAGTACAAAGTAAAATGAAGGTATTGAACTGTGGTTTTTGGTTGTTACATCTCTCCCTTTCCTTCTAGAACGTTAATTTTGTATGTGATACAACACTATGAGGCTTGTAAATCCCATAAATATTTAATTTAAAGTCTATTGATAAATAAATAATTGAATGCAATAGCGAAGTGTCTAAGAAGATAAAACTTTTTATGATTGTGATATGACGAGATGAAAAGGATTTCTTGCTTGTTTAACGAATGGACAATTTAAGATCACTTTTTCGAACATAACTACGTTTTTATGAACCAAGAGATACTACTTAGTTAAGTGACAGGAAGTATAGCCCAACGAGAATGAAGAAGGAACAATAAACTCTTCTAATATTGTCATGAAATGTTCCTTATTTTTTGCGATTTTGTTATACTTTGCTAAAGAAAAAGCTCAACAAAAAATTTAATTATTATACTCCAAACAGAAATGGTGTGCCTTAATCAGATTATTATTAAAGCATGGGCAATTAAAAAGGATTAATTTAGATTTAATTGTAATAATTATTTGTGTCTGTGCAAAACTGTTCCTGTGATGACGAAAATTAATCTTAATAGATGCAATATCTATTTATAGAATTTAAGGAACTTACCATTAATTGTACAAAGGATTTAAACCTGTCACGTTTATAACATTATATTAGGATAGAAACCAGGCGAATTTATCCTCATTATAATCAGTGGTGTTGCGAAATAATCACATTCGGTGTATTATACATTTTGTAGTTTGTAGTGCTTTTGGTGGTTTAAACAGAATTTATAGTGCGTTGCAAGGCTTCAAGATTTAATCGTTTTGTTTCTGTTATCGCATTCGCAAACGTTGTACAAATAATAGTTAAAATAAAACGAAAAGCAAATATATGTAGGTATACACATAAATGCACGGTGGGTCTGGTTTTTATTGCAAACTAATTAAGATATACGTTCGTTTACTTTTTTTTTTTACAAAGGTTTGAAAAGGCTTCAGCGTATTTTTATAAAGGATAAGAAAGTTTTATTTTGGATTTGTATAATATTTGCAAGTGGTCTATCGCTTTGGCAAGTAAGCGTAGTTTTTAAGAGAATATAAACAACCAGGTTTAAATGCTTGAGGGTATGAAAACAGAGATAAAAATGTTGTGGAAAAACGGGCAGTTCTGATAAAACTGCAAGCAAAAAGTAAAATGTTTCACGTAATTTATGTAGGTAACCAGAAATAAATCAAAAGCTCTTACAAAAAATTTAAGAGAAGGTATCTAGGATTTGACATAATAAAACGGAGAGTAATAATTTATTTCTACTAATTTATAAAATTATTACGTTGTTATTTAACAAAAAGTCATTCAATTTTCTAGGCGCATAGAACCTAAAATACTTCAGGATCGATCCTAGTAACTGTTACAGTCTAAAATAACATACGCTATTTATGTCTTTAAAGAAGTAAAATAGTCTAAACACATTTTAGAGAATAATCCCAAATACTGATTGGATATCATCAATAGGGATTCCGGCCGATGACAATACAGAAATTACTATGTATATATGAATCTCAAACTGTAATTTTATAATATTTAAAATGGAGACACAATTACGTTTTGATACTAAGAGCCTTAAATTCTCTAAAAGTAAATGGCTTGACAAGCTTGACTGGATCGTAAAGTTTCATTGACGATACTTCACGAAAAACGTTTGTCTAACTGGGAAAATTTCGCTAAACCCAAAGAGTTTGAATCTTTCAAAACTTATTTCCTGGACAAATGGTGTATTCACCAGATTTTAAAACCTGACCCTTAGAAGACTCTACCTGTTAAAAAAAACAAAACTTGAAAACTTTAATCTCTATGTTGCAAAATATTGATCTAACTATACTTTCAGTTTATATAGGGTTTCTCTTCAAAATCCAGACGAGAGCAATTATTGCCTATTTTCGAGCTTGAAACTTTAAACAATTTAGACTGCTGGATCAAGAGAAGATCATGATAGTGGAAAAAGAAATTTTTTTCCAGTTGTTACACAATATAAAATCCTTCTTTACTACTAAGTATTTGTAATGTCATTTTAAATTAATGCGTAAACATTCGACTTCTGTCTTAATTTAAGTTAAAAGTGGATATTTATTCTCTTTGTCCTATTGTAAGATTTACATTGTTTTAATTCATTTATTTGGACGTTTATTTTACTTTATTAAAATTATATTTTTGCGTCGAGGCTTGATAATTCACGTTTTGACAGAATTCTTCCTGTCGCTGAAGCCGACGGAATTCCGGGAAATAATTCCTCCTTTAAAGCGGTGCAAACATTCAAGTACCGTTTACACCGCCGAGCCGGCTTTAAAATTTTCCATTTCTAATGGCAGGTCCCATGTATATTACCCCCCGTTAGTGCGAAAGGGGTCGAGTCGTCATGTCCTTTTTACGAGTCCGTTGTGCAGTTTAATTTTTGGTGTTAGAAATTTTATTATGCAAGAGAGGTCTTGTAAATATTTCAGAAAAAACGACGCCTTGACGGACTAAATACATAACATGAATTATCAAGCCTCGACGCAAAAATATAATTTTATAAAGTAAAATAAACGTCCCAATAAATTAATTAAAACAATGTAAATCTTACAATAGGAAAAAGAGAATAATAATAATTCACTTCTAACTTAAATTAAAATAGAAGTCGAATGTTTACGCATTAATTTAAAATAACATTGCATATTATTAAAACTCTTTTCAAAAGTAAAACTAAATAACTTATCCGTTTGAAAGATTTCATCGAGACAAACAGTTTCAGTTTCACAGACTGTTGTTAATCTCGCAAGAACAGTTAATAGCTATTAGGTAAAAGATTTCGATTTGATTTTAATAGTAGAATTTATAGTTCGATGGAAAATTTATCAATCGGTAGGTTTATTCAAAGAGATGTAACGGGAAAAAGCTAAAAGAAGCCTAATTCCGGCATAAGCCAGAAATCGGAAGATGTTCAATCTGGAAACTCTAAATCAGAGCTGGGTGGGGGGTTCAAAGATAGTAAATAACCTAAATAATTATGTTGTTACCCGAGCCTAAAGCTTAAATTTCAACAAAAAAAGCTCGAAAGAAATACATAACGGGCGCTAGGAAACAGTAACGCTTAACGATGTAATCTCTCGACCTGTCCCCACATAGACAAACACCCTCTATATAAAAACTTTAAAATCATGTCCTGATGTTAAAATACACTCTTAACTTATCTAAAAGAGCTTACATCGGTCTCATAAATAACATAAAAAAGCATAAAGCAAAAATATCATAGCATACAATAAATTCCAGCTTCTCTCTCTCGCTTCCATAACTGAAATGAATGCTTTATAACTTTATGAAACTTTGATCTATTACCATCAAAATTTAGTAATTCTTTGTTACTGGAAATTAGAAAACTCACATAACTTTTAATTTGACACAGAAGAGAATGTACCTTTCACACCAAACGGTGATAAAGATGTAGCAATTCAACCAAAACAAATAGCTGAATTTTTCACAATAACGAAGGATTTTCCATAAACGACGGCAAACCTTTACCGGGCTTGCTGTAACCATGTGATCCCGCCGAAGCGGCCACTATGTATCCTCTGATACAGAAATCACAAAACGAAAATATATGTCGGAAAAATGCTTTCCACCACTCGTGAACTCTAGGATTATCTGATTCGACCAAGGCGGTCGTTAATGTATTTCCAAAGGCTGGTTTTGGAAATACATTAACGACCGCTCACGATACAAAAAACTTAAAGGGCGAATTCACGGTAGATTAACTGGTGTTAGCAGACAAGCTAGCGCGGGCTCTTGACCTCGAGGCTCAAGCTAAACTCGAACTCTCATCAAGACACTCAAATTTCTCCTGACGCGTAAGCGTCTCACGAAAAACCACAAGTTAGATGCACACTGCATTATTGGTATTGACATGGACAGGCATAGGGACCTTGGAAAATTACAAACCCTAGTAATTCGAGTATAAACCAGGCTTCCTCTTAAACGCAAAACGCTGAAGTGTTAACAGAATTTTCTGCGAACTGATAAAGTATGAAAATGTTTAGACGCCTGTGCGGTGATTAGATTTTTTGAAAAGTCACGTACACAGGATAATCTTAGCAATAAAATCTTTTAAGAACCTTCGACGAAATGTCTTTTAACAATATAAATAATTTAATGTACGCTGTAAAACGAAATAAAACAATAAATTCGTATTAAACGAATACATTTAAAACGACATTCAAGCAGAACTTGGATGAGTATGCAATATATCAAAATGACATTACAGAGACTTCTTTGGCTTACTAGATATAACTTCTGAAAAACCACTGATTTATCCTTCATTACTACCAAACCTTTTGTATGCTCTGTTCATTGCAACCTCTTTCAAACAATCTCATAATCTTGTACGGTCAAAACTCAAAATTTCTAAATTTTGATTGAATTGCAAGGGAGGTCTCTTAGGGATGGTACGTAAGAACACACCAAAATAAAAATTTACTGTAAGAATCTCAGGAATCATAAGAGGAAAAATAGATCTTTCAGTTTTAGGATTGAAAAAAAAAATATCCATTCTGATATGATATACCATAGGATAGTGTCTCTTCTGCTAAGCTTAAATCATATCTATTGTCAATTAAATAATTATATTTTTGGTTTAGTTAATTAAGTTCTTTACAAATCGTGTTCTCAAGAAAACCTCAAGATAACATGTAGTTAAATGTTCATACAAGCAAGTAAGCATAAGTTTTTCTAGGTTTTTACGAAATAGATAACAACAAATCAAGAGTAAAATCGTAAACCGAAATAATAACCTTGAATATAACTTTGCACGCGTAACTAAGATTTTAAGACAAACAATTTTGTTATTTATCATCACTATTGATCGTAAAATTCGACATCTTATAGCATCCCCGAGTCGAGTCGGGTCGAAGTTGAATTCCTGCTGGAAGCGGGAGGTCGTTATAAGTCACCCCATGGGACGTCTTCAGCCGAGGTGGTGAGACATTTAGAGAGACGTAGGATGTTGTTGGTTGTTAGTGTTCAGCGACACTCGACCATCCGATGGCAGCAACAACTTGGCGGCGTCCGGTACTGGAGCAGATGTTGGTGCTAAGGACGGAGTGGAGCTGGGCGGCGTTTGGTGGTTGGCGGTTCGTTGTGTACCTGAAGTATAGGGCGTGGTTCGGAGGCGTCGCATGTTGTTGTAGAGTTGAAATGATGTAAAGGGCTTTTCAGGGCGTAGAATGTTGCCGGAAGCTTTTGATCTTATAGGTGCGAAGCGGTTGATGTTTTGGGACCTCTTGATGGTGTAGATACGGCCCAGAATGGCGTCAAAACGAGTTTGTTGTTATAATTATGACGGTTGTGAATTTGATGCCCAGAAGTCGAAGCAATGTTGATGTGCGAATTGTGGTGGAGAAGGCTGGTGTTGGGCCCGCGACAGGGTTGATGGATATGATTACATATGCATTGGCTGTTGCGGGTGATGTTGATGATTCTGGTAGTCATTGGAGACGAAGTGCACATCGGTCGCACCGGTTAGGGAGCGGGAGGGATCACTGCCGACGTCTAAATTGAACGGACACTACGCGGAACTCGTACCGTCCCCCAAGAATGAAGGTGAAAGCTCACTCTAAGGAAGTAATTAGCGCGATCCAAGCTAGCTTAAATGGTTGGTTTATAAACTGTAGGGAAACCTGAGAAATAAATAAATTAAAATTTAAAGAGCTCCAGTTTCATATACCAAGGGCTTAGGCGTATCCTCCACAGTGACAATGATAGGAAAGCGATGCCTCTGGAAGTGAGCAAACAGTTATAATCAAAACAAGCTAATAAATGTAGTAAACATATCAGAATATATAGAGCCACTTCGTTGACGTCTGCGTGGCGGGAAAAACCTCACCAAAAGGCAGTAGCGTTTCGAATAAACTTTGTATTATTGCAATACTGTATGTTAATTGAAAAAATAAATTATTTCTTTACTTACTTGTTAAAATACTAAAGCAGAATCTATAGTAGTTTTCTAAAGATCTTTTTTTATATGGAAATTATAAAATAATCACAAAACAAACTAAAAGTTACGAATGAATAGAATGAACACAATATTTGTAAGAACGCCTGTAAAGTGAATTAACACACCTTGGGTTAAAATAGATCCAGCCTGGACGATTTTAGTTCTACTGCGCAGGGACGCCACACTAGCTTTTTAAATTTTGATTAAACTTTAAACTTGTCAACAGCGTAATAATCATATATTGAATTGTTCATAAGAACGAAACAACAATAATAATAGAAATAAGAAGATATAAATTGAACAAAACGTTAACAATAAACTATAAACATAGGGAATTGTAGACAAATTCGTACAATAATAAGCAAGTACAATCTAAATAGATACGGCTGCAAATAAATAATTAATAACAAACAAATAAATAAATTGAGGTAAACAAACATAGAAGTGTTTTTGAAATAAATAAATTTTTATGTCACACTGAAGTTGTATTTTAACTGAATAAAATTGTAATTAAATCTTATTGGATCTAGCAGTTGATAAAGATTTACAAATGCAAAAACAGACGAAACAAACCGTATGTGTGGATCGATGAAAAGGTAACAAAACTCTATTTACGCGTCTTAGTCTTATCCGCAAGCTACCTGGTTTGCGTGTAGAGAAACCTTGTGTTACACCAAATTAAACTTACACTAGTTTAACTAGGACTTAAAAGGCCCCAAGCCGACTAATATTAGTTGGTAGCCTTGAAGGCAGACAAGGAGAAGTTATACACCCAATAAAACACTTGTATTCAATTATATATATTGGAATAAAAATGCAAAAGCTCCAGTTCCCAAAGGAACACAACAGAACAGGTAAAATCGTAACAATTAATTATATAAAGACAATTTAATTCCAAAACATTCAAATAACCAACAATGTGTAAGTAAATATTCTATAATAAAATTTACAATGCATAACAATAAATAACTGGTGCAACATCCTGTACATAATATGATATTTAAATAAAATCTTAAGATAAAAGAATTTGTAATTAATAGTATCAATCTTAACTTGTATATATACGGAAGATTTAAGATCCAGCTCAAAATTCCAATCTAACTTACCAACTCCAAATTTCGATGATTTTTTTCACAACTGTGTAAAAGAGTCGAAAATGGTATAAAAAATCTAAAACAGATGCACAAAAGAAAGCTACTTAACGGTCGCTTCCTAGGTTGTGAATTAGACGTTCTAAAAGAGCACCCCATCCTTATCTACTTAATATAACTCGGCTATAACCAACACAAGATTCCAGAATCAGTAGATTACAATTAATCGTGATAAATTCATTATTTATTTATTAATTATTGCGATTCAATACATCATACTCGTTTCTCGCAACCTAGTTTTTATGGCTTTCTATCCCTCCAGTCTTCGTCTTGTAGATTTTTTTTTCTCATTGCGTTTCTAACACCATCATTCTAGGTTTTCCTCGAACGACCTCTTCTCCTTTTTTGTGTTGGTATCCATTCTATCATTTTCTTCGGCCATCTGTCTTCATCCATACAGCATACATGACCGTACCACCTTAAAATCTTAGTTTCAATGGTGTCAATTATTGTGGCATCTATACCCATTCTCTCACGTATTTTGTTGCTTTTTATTTTGTCATGTAAAGTCAGTCTACAACAACGTCTCCAAAATCCCATTTCCACTAAATGTAATTTACTTTTCAAATGTTCAGTCTGTTTCTATACCTCAGCCCAATAAGTCGCCATACTTTCTACGATACTTTCCACAGTATGCTATTTAATTGTTTTGTTACCTGTCTGCTTTGTCCAATTTGTTTTTTAATTTTGGTTTCACTAGAGCCATTTTTTGTAATTGTAACTCCAAGGTATTTGCACGAACCAATCCTTTTAATTACATCTTGGTCTAACACCAGGTTATTTCGGTTTGTGTCTTCAAAAGTTAGATATTCGGTTTTTTCCATATTTATTGTCAGATCTCAAGCTCTATACGCTTCATCTAATTTTCTAACCATATATTTTATATCATTCTCATCTTCAGCAAACTTGGTCATTGGCAAAGTTCAAAGTAAAAAGCTTGTCATCCTTGATGGAAATGATAAATTCCTTTGAGCCAATAAAAAAAAGATTTAATAAATTTCTGGATGTATTTCTATATTTCACAAGTTTTCGCGAAGATTTCTACTGCTTCGGAAGGCGAGAAAAGGCCAACGGTGCATCCTCAGAATAGCTAGGCTGACGGGCAATAGCCAAGGCTTGTAGATGAAGATTCCGAACTAAGCAGTATCTTCGGAGCTTAGCTTCTAGTTATTCCTTCCTCGGTTACGGCGAGAACAAATTAGAAAATCACGTAAAATTTCCACCCCGGAACATGCCTTAAACTGCCGAGGCCTGTCTCACCAAATATCTCGACCCGACAACAATAAAATTAAAAAACAGAAGAATTACTCAGTGTCTTGCTAGTAACAATAATTAAGCATAAAGATTCTGTTTAACCTAAATGATTCAAAAAAAGAAAATTTTTCAGAAGCTAAAGGATGTAGTTGAACTCTCAAACTCATCATTCCTCTACCTGAGAGGAAGCTATAATAAGATTCAAAAACACACTGAAAGTGGAGATGCAACTACCACATGGAACGGTAGCAAAAAGTGACCGTTACAGCATATAAGCACAAACAAAATTTAATTTTGCTGTAAGTACGGTTACTTTACATTTTCAAAAAGTATATTCTAAATTCCCTTAATAAAAAATCTTCCACTGTATGATAAACGTTTAGTATGCCTAGTGGTTTATTAAATGAAAACAAAACCATAACATTTATCCATTTTATATAGACAAAATCATCACGTGATTAAAAAGATTTTCGAAAATGGTAAGTAAAATTACAACCTACACGGAGCCTCCTGTGTGAAAACTACGTACATCACTATGTAACAACTGAGAGGTATGTATCTACTTTAGTTGATCCAGGTATTCTGAAATCAATGAAACACTTTAAAGAATGTTTAAATTATGCTCCTTTCTTAACAATCTTTGTTTATCAATAGAAACGAGTAAAATTAATTTTTAAAAGTTGAATTTTCCATTTTGGTTCGCATTTGGTGTAGTTAGAGCAACATTGCATAATATCTGAAAAATCCACAGCAGTATATATCTTTCTCTCGTGTTTAGTGACTTTAGAGAAATTTTTAAATGTGGAAAAACAATTCTGACTACTAAGCATGTACACCCTTTAACACCCTAATAATGAGAGACTGACGTAATTTATTTGTAGCTTAGAGTGGCAGTGTTTAAAATCTTAGTCTTATCATCTCTAGGACTAAATATAACAAAAATTACTTTCCTCATCTTGATTTTTAATTCACATTAAACCAGTTATAGGGTTTTATAACTTTTGATATATACGAGGTCTGTGTTTTTACAAAAATTATTTATTTATTCATGAATATCTATTTTGTCCCTTTCAAAGTAATCCTGATTAGATATTATACACTTGTGCCAACGTTGTTTCCAATCCTCGAAGCACTTCAAAAAATCATTTTTTGTGATCTTGTTCAGCTCCTCCTTCGATGCCGTCTTTATCTCCTCAATCGTAGCGTAGCGTCGTCTTTTCATGGGCCTCTTCAGTTTCGGGAACAAGAAAAAGTCACAGGGGGCCAGGTCTGGGGAATACGGTGGCTGCGGCATCATTAGTGTGTTGGTTTTGGCCAAAAATTCGCGCACAAGCAACGATGTGTGAGCAGGGGCGTTATCATGGTGCAAAAGCCAATTTTTGTTCTTCCACAAATCCGGGCGTTTCTGGCGGATTGCTTCGCGCAAATTGCGCATAACTTGCAGGTAATATTCCTTATTGACCGTTCTACCCTGTGGCAACAACTCATGATGCACCACGCCCCTGCAATCGAAAAAACTGTAAGCAAAACCAAAAGCACGCTCTTCGTCGTTCACATCTTCTCGACCCTCTGAGAACATTTTGTACCACCGATAAACGTTGCTTTGGTCCAAGGTAGCTTTACCATATGCCACAGTCAACATTCGGAATGCGTCCGCGCACTTAATTTTGTTTTTCACACAAAATTTGATGCAGATTCTTTGGTCCATTTTTTGGAATAGGCAAAAATCGAAGACGAGCCAAAACACGTCCAAGCAAAACAGCTGTCAAAAATTAACTGAATATTCAAAATGACCGAACTTGTCGGCATCAGTGAGGGACATGAGTACCAACATAACGCCACAAAAAAATCGAAAATCGAATATACGTAACCCGGGGAAATTCAAAATTCGCGATACTTTTTGAACAAACCTCGTATAATGGAAAAAAAATTAAAAAAATAAAATTTGTACGCGTTATCTTTTTAGGACAAAAATATTCAATGTTAGGAATTTCTGATAATTTCTGTTTTATGCTATGTAATTGTTATTCATTTAATGTTTTCTACAGTCCAATTGTTTGACTATTAGCGATAAAAAGGGAATTATGTAGAATACATATTTGGCTAATGTTTTGTTTGTGTTGTTATCCAACATACAAACTAGATGCATTAATTATATTTTAATGTTAAGGAGAAATTAATGATCGCTTTGTGTTGCGTGAATGTCAAACACATTCTGGACTCTCCCATTATAATATTTAATAAAATATCTCTTGTTCACTAAAGAATCTGTTGAAAAAAAAAACTTAAAAAGATGTAATTGTAAATTTTTAGTTGATTGTTAGACAGAGGCATTGGACAAAGGAATCTGCAATGAAGAAGCGCATAAATAAATCAAGAATAAAGAAATCTGTTTAGTGCGTAATCAAATTCAACTGTAAATAACAAACGCATCATCACTAATTTACCTAATTACTAAGTACTTCATCCTTATTGTTTAAAGAAATGTTATATACTGCCTTAATAGACAATAAACTTTAAAAGGATAACTTGTGTAGGTACTACATACACACTGTATTAAAAGGTCAACATCAGATACGAAAAGGAAGCAAAATAAACCCATTTGCTGTGTAATGCTGAATTTACTAACACTGAGTTTTGTTTCAGAACTCTCAACATTATTAATTATGGAAGGAAGCAAAGAACAAAGAAGATTTTCTAAAAATTGAGTTCGTCTCTATTACTTTTAGGTAAGCATTAATCTTTTACGATTTTTCTTTTCGACTTTCAGTTTATTGTTTTTACACAATTTGAAAAAGTGCAGCGTTTTATAGGACATAAAATAAAATTTAGGTTTTTCTACCTTTTATCTGTTAATGTTCATAAATTTTAGTTTATAGTGTGCACATTTGTTGTTTTATTTCACCTTCTTTTGTCGATTCAAGAAAATCGAATAAAATGTTAAAATCTGCACCTGCTGTACATTTACCTACCTTATTGCTATTATGTAATTGAAAGTAGCTCATAAATCATCCGGATATTAGATGTATACTACCGGCCGTAATTAGTAGTGGAAGTCAAAGTATAAAATATTGATAAAGGTATGCAGTCATGACACGTATTATAAATTATCTTTGTTCATTGTAAGAGAGGTATAAATAATCAACCACTACCTCTAGAACCTAATTATAAAATACCTACGCTAAATTGCAAATTTACCAAAATCGAGCAATCAGTAGATATGACTTAACTCTGCTTTAGTACAGACATGATTAAGGATACTCTCTTTTATTACCGTAGTTATGTACAAGCTGTCCATATGGTCGAATTTAGCACAGAGTAAATGTTTTTTCAAAAAAACTCGTTTCTGCAAAAATGTCTGTAGATAACATCAATATTTATAAAAAAAACGAATTTATTTTTACTTCTAGAAACTAAATAATGAGTTCGAAAAGTTTCCAACCAATTTCTGCCCGATTATATATGCCTTCTTTTCTGCAGGCTTGAATTTGGACACACTTGATATTTAAAATAAAAAATTTGTTTTCAATTTGAAGATGTAATTATGAGCAGTAGTTTAATAAAAAAAAGGAAGTATGAGATTTGAAAAATTGCTTATTTTCCTTTATTTGAGTTAAAACCTTTTTAATCAACTTTCGTAGCCGTTACGAAACTTTTTAATCAACGTTACTAAAAATATAATAAAATATTACATTACGAAAAATTATAGGGATGACGCAATTTAAATTTTCATTTAAATTATTATATATAAAAATACATTTTAGAAATATTCCTATTATACAGGGTGATCATTTAAAAACTTCTCACCTTGAATAACTCTTTAATTAGTAAAATTATCAAAAATCGCTGAAACGAGTCGTTTTTGTTTTGGAGGAGGACATTTAATAACCTACTTTAGTCAGTTGGGAAACTTTCATCCCCCCCCAACCACTCCCTCCCTAAAATTTTAAATGGCACTACTTCATGAGTGATATATCATTTTAAAGGGTATGAGATTTTTAATCTTCCACACCAAAAAAAATTAAAATCTGCCCAGTCGTTCGTGAATTAGAGCCAAAAATGTATTTAATTTAATCAATACGTTTCTGTCTCTAGTTCACGAACGGCTGGGCTGGTTTTAATTTTCTTTGATGTATAAAGATTGAAAATTTTATATACTTTAAAATGATATATCACACATGGGGTAATGCCATTTAAGAGTTTGGTAAACTTTCACCCTCCCCCCCAACCACTCCCACCCCTGAATTCTAAACGGCACTACTCCATGTGTGATATATCATTTTAAAGGGTATGAAATTCTCAATCTTTTATATTAAAGAAAACTAAAATCAGTCCAGCCGTTTATGAACTAGACTGAAATGTATTGATTAAATTAAATACATTTTTATCTCTAGTTCACGAACGGCTGGGCCGATTTTGATTTTATTTGATGTGAAAGATTGAGAATCTTATACCCTTTAAAATAATATATCACACATAGGGTAGTGCCATTTAAAATTTTGAGGAGGGGGTGGCTTGGGAGGAGAGTGAAAGTTCCACAACTGATAGAGTAGGTTATTAAATGTCCCGCTTTAAAACAAAAGCGACGCGTTTTAGTGATTTTTGATAATTGTACTAATTAAAAAGTTATTCAAGGTGGAAATACGAGTAATATCTTATGACATCCGAATTTGTATTTGGTTGTTAAAATAAATATCGTCGACCTTCATTAGTTGATGAAGCAAAAATTTGACAGACACAGTCTTTCCCACCCTACGTTTTTTAAAGGGTGCTTTAAGTTTCCTTAAACGAAGAAGCTCATAAGTGAAGCCTAAACAAATCAGTAATGTGTAGACACCACGATAAAAAACCGTTCTTAATGTTGCTTTACTTTGCTTTGAAATTAAAGACCTTAGCTAAATTTAAATATCATAGCTAATAAAAACATTTGGAGGCCTACTAAAGTCATTACTTATCTGCAAATAAAGAAAGTTGCTCTAAGACCGGAACAAATATCTACTTTCAAAAACACTCATCTTTTTAAATTTCTTAAAATTCCGTTCTATTTTGTTGCTTAAATTATTGTACCATCTTTATAGTGTTAAGAATCGTATGCCTCAAACCTTGTTTTGAGCGATTTTATGTCCTTACTCCAAACATAGGTGACGCAATTTCTTTGTTGGGATAACTAATCGTTGAGCACATGTAAAATTGAATAAGACTTGGGCACTTCTCGCGGGACTATCTGTAAAGTTATGCACACGTATCATAACTTTTTCGAGCAGGAAGAGTTGAGTTGTTGTAAACTCTGTAGATTCATCTCTAAGACAAAATTAAAAACAGTTTAGGCTTGTTCTAAGATTTCAAAATAAAAACCAGTTGCTAAATCAATTTTCTTAAAATTACAATGGAGGTGAAGAATAAGTTCTCTTAAGTGAGTTTGATAAAATAATATACTCTAGTTTAACTAGGACTCTACTGGTCCTAGGTCAGCTAAACTTACTAGGTAGCCTTGATAAGACACACCAGGAAATTTAATTTAGAAACTACAAGGAATTATGTATCTAACAAATATCTATATAGTAAATAACAATATACGTCTAATTCAAAATGACCAACAACATTAGCTAAATAGGTAGGCTATAATATTCCACAATACAATTAAATATATATATCAACATAAATTTTCAACAATAACTCTTATAATACCCAATACATGCTAGTATTTGACAAATCAAAAAAATCCAAAATTTAATTGAGTTAATTAAATCAAGAATTTCAGATCAAAACAAAAATCTAATTAGTTATTTAAATCGAGGAGAGAATAATATCTGGATGTTCAATAAAATCTTAATTTTAACACAAGAATCTCACTGAATGCGTTTGTAGAGATATTATAAAAATATTTAATATTAAAATTCAAGACGGCATGTGAAATTTAGATTAGCAAAAATGTTATAAAATAGAAACAATTTTAAACCATTAAAATTTAAATAAGTTACTGAATCTTAAAAAAAACGGCGATTAGGGGAAATGAAAAATAGACTTACCACAATGATTAGACTTCAAAATCTTCTACAACGCTACAAAAAAAAACTGAAATCTGAGAATAATCTGCAACGAACGCCCACACAAAAAACCCTCTTATCCCACGCTTCCTAAGTTTGTTAAAAAATTCTTTAAAGAGCCGATCAAACACATTGTATGAGACGTAGAAAAGTCAAAGACACTCTTCTCTTACCTTTGCAAAAATGGGGCTTATCACAACCACCAGAAATTTATGCTGCACTTTAAATCTCACGTGCACAAACGCATTCGATTCACACATCACATCCCCAAAAATTAATAAAGAGTGAACCCAAAGAATGACTCGACCTCGTAAACACTATCTCTCATCAGAACATTAAAGTAAAATTTCAATTTGGTATGAGCAATTGCAAAACTACTAACTAAAGGTAATAGGACACAAACCTACTAATCACGTAAACAAGTCTCAGCTGTGAGAGTTCAACGTACTTTGAAAATTAAACTCAAAGAAATAACCGGAAAAATTCTTCAACCCAAAAATTGATTTCAAGCTTAATAAAGCTACAAGAAAAACTATACGACGTCTCAGGGTGAACTCAGCATTATAAATTTATCCTTTCAAGAAGGGAACCTAAACAAATACCAGAACGCCCGAACGCCCGAACGCGTAATTTAAACATTACGAGTACACATGGAATGGTAGCGAAAAGTGACCGTTACACTGGTTTTGATGTCTAAGAATGTAATTAATCCGCAAGTGTCTCCATTTTGGTAAAGTTTTTAATTCAATTGGATCGGGAATAAAATTCTTTTTAAAATTTTTGAACGACTACGCTCATTGCTATTCTAAGTTTAGCTGCGACAATAAGATGATTTCGGTAATATTCTTATTCGGTATCTAGTTATCAAGAAATACCGTAATATTTGGCATAGTGGTAATTCATCAGACCACGGTATCACAAATATCTTAAAGTATCTAACCTTATACTAATAACTAGTATGAAGACAAAAATCAAAAAACAACAGTCAATAACTTTAAAAGGTACCTAAGCAGTATAAATCATTGAGACCAAATATTGCCAAAATCCAAAAAATCTTGATTTTTTACTAATTGTTTATCCAATTGAATTTAACCAAACTTTTATTTCTTATTATAAGCATGAACAGAAAGCTAATAATAAGGACAGCGTCTATTCAGAGTTATGTTTCCAACTTTTGAGCGGCTGCTCTTAGGCACAAAACGACAAACAAATTATTTTGTTGTTGTTTAGGTAAACTTAAATGTAGAAGAGAAAAAAATCTAGCTTATCAAGTATACAGTTTCGAATATTACGTTTTTGTAATGAAGATTTCGGCTAATGGTGGTAGTCACAACTCTGTAAGAAATGTGGTAGATGTAGACTGGATCTAGAAAGGTGCATTTCTGGGCGCGTTTAAGAACAGTTGCTAGATATGTTTTTACGTTTCTTCTTCAGTTTAAGTCTAAAAAATGGACTTCTTTTTGTCCTACAACTTTGTATGTCTGTTGACTCTTTAAGGTAACCAAGTACTTATTTTTGAGGGATTTTATCAGATTATCCACATTATTCAAATGGTGCAAATAGACTACAGTAATGTCCAAATGTTTAAAAAATGGTTTTCTCTTTGAGGCAGCTTGATCAAAACAGATAAAGAGTTTGTAGATACTTGCCACTGGGCCACTGAGCATATGCTAAATTCGAGAATAGTACATTTATTTGGTAAGATCTGGGCACTTGTTGTCGTGGGTCAAAAGGTATATACTGGTCGAAAATAACTGAACGGATGTAAACTCTGTGTATATCACCGAAAGTTGCGTTGATCTGACCTGACCTGACCTGAATATTCTGTGTAAATTATTATCATTTTATTATCATGGTAAAGCTTGGTGTTGCGTAAACCTACATCATTTTGTTTATTACATCAAAATTGCTAGGTCAAATTGATAAAATCATTTATTAGTCCCTTGTCATTTAAATCATTAATTGATTGATCCTTGAGTCCTTTTGATGTGACATTTAACCAAAATTTGATTTCTATCCCGGGAATAAAATTCCTTTTCAAATTTCTGAACAATTTATTTCCATTTTGAGTTTAGCAGTAGAAATAGAGCAGTACCGTAATACCTTACACAATGGAGTATCATTTGGCGACAGTATCACAAATCTTACTGATGTGCTAACCTTGAAAAATGCCACAGCAATAAAAGGTATTGAAGCAAAATACGGTCAGAATTTACCTAATCAAATTTAACTTATTGATGTAAACTTGTAAACTTAAATAAAAAAGAGAAAAAATCATGCTTTTCAAGACCACTATTTTGGCGACAAGTTCAAACAGACGATGCTATGGATTTTGCAATGAAGTTTTCAACACTCGTTAATATTGGTCACGAATCTGTAAAGAATTAGGAAAAATTTGTATTTCTGTACGCCTGGGTCTTTAAGGTCAAAGTTAAGTGTACATTATAATAGTTGAAGGCGACAAATTGTTGGAATTGGCAAGAACAGTATCGTCTTGAATTTGAGTCGCAGAAATGAATTTCTTGTAGTATCGAGGTGTTTTATTGAAGATGTTGTTCAACAACATAGTTCAGGGCATTTATTTGAGGAATTTTGACCAGGTCGCTCACATTTCCCACGTAGAATTACTCAAGAGTGATCAATACTCTAAGCATGGTTCTTTCCTTTTGTTAAAAATGACAGATTATATACAAACTGCAATCGATGAAGATCTTCTAAATACTTGCCACTGCGCTTCTGAACAATGTTAATTAAGGAATTGTAGTTGATCTATTCTTTTGAGATTTTTCACTCTTTTTTCCTCTTAAGGTCTGACAGTACACTGTAAACTATATGATTAAATAGTATTCAACTGTCCTTCGCTGCACTTAACGGCGTATGCCATTAATAGTTAGTTAGAAAATGGGAACGAAAACGCCAAATGACCAGAAATGGTATTTTGGACCATTGGAACCCATTCGTGCTAATAGAAACAATGCACTATCACCAGTGATGGGTAAGATACCATAATATTTTTTCTAGATACAGATATAGATAAACAAATGTTTATTGTATCTAGTTACAGATGCAAGATTCATTTTCATAATTGTATCTAGATTCAGATACAAGATATAATTATCGTATCTAAATACAAAGTATCTAAATAATACCCATCACTGACTATCACCTATTTTCCGGTAGAAAAAGGGATACAGGCTGTAATAATTGCCTGAACCTTAGGGCCTGTAACCTAAGAATTCGAGCAGGGCCACTGTAGTTTTGAAACGAGTTACTATTGTTTTAAGGTGGCTTCCATAGATGTGCGTCTGTGGTAGGGGCCTTTTGAAGTACAATTGCTCTCCTTGCCAGTGCTGGTTTTAGAAAGGTCACTATGCTGATCCGATTTGGTTTCGAATTGGAAAATGCACCAATGTTGAAAATTTCCTGAACGACTAAGTACTTAAGGTGTTTATAGGAGATCTTCTTAGCAGTCCAGCAGAAGCTTTATTCAATTCGCTTTTGTTTCTTTCTTCTATTTTTTCAAACCTAGAACTACAATAATTAGTTCTTTGGTCCAGAATGGAAAGGCGTGCCTTACGAAATTAATATTTTAAGTTTCTCTGACAAAATTGAATAACTTTTATCTGATTTAAGGTGCAAGTAATACGAATCCCAAAATTGGTCCTGAAAGATTGTAAATCAGTAAATCTCTACACATTCATAATCTTCTAAATTTTTGTTTTTCGATGTATCTTAAAATCTCAGTTTCTCTTGCATTTCCTTTACAATTTTGAATTCTACATCCTTGCATAGCTTCTACCTTTTCTTCCTTCAATTATCCTAATTGGAATCATCAAATCTGCTTTGTATGGTAAAGCGGTATAATAGTTTCTTTGAAGCAGGTTTGGGGTGGATATCTTTGGGCAAAATTTATTGAAATATCTTGAATCGATTTTTTGCAGACTGTATTGTAGAATTTCAGTAGGTAAGGCACATAATGAGCAGACAGAGACAGCAGAATCAGGATTCTCAAGTTGATCAAGTTTAGTAGATTTTTGCACAGTTAGAAGAAGAAGGCTGTTTTTGTTCAACTTCATGTGCTGCAGTAAAGACCCTCCAACTGAATTCATTTACGGCTTTCCTAAATACGTAACGAGCAATCTCGTAGGGTTCAAAAGACTTTGCTTAATGAACATCCGGTCTAAGAGAATATGTGGGTTATGCATAATGGCTAGAAAACCCAACTATAAAATATTAGTCCACCAGCGTAAAAGAAGGTGCTTTCAAATTTAATTATCTGTAAAGATTTCAGAATATTATATGTTAAGAAACCTGAAGTACATAGATAACATTTTTGTTGAGCTTGATG
>VTPC01090170.1:98001-182365 GCA_011009095.1 Ignelater luminosus
AGCTGTCTTGATAGATTTAACAATAATGTTTGAAATTTTACTAATAATTTCTTCGGATTTTAAAATTCTTGCTACTATTCGTTGGATTAGGATTTCATCTCGATTTTCTTGCACATTTCTTGCAATTCCAAGTTGTCGATCTGTATTTTATTTGAAATTTTTTGTTTTTTATTTAATTTTATAACTTTTAACTCGTATATCTTTTACTTTTAAATGAACTCGAGTGATAACACTATTTGCGATCTACTACTTGAGAAATTTGAAGACACTGATTCGGTTAGTAGTAGATTTCTTAACTAGGTAACGAATAGTGGGTGGTATCACGCCATTGAACCTCGTAGCCCTTCATTTTGTACTGCCAATAATTGAAATCTCGCAGTGCCTATTGAAAGACCTACCTGTCATTGAGTGATTTCTCTCTTTTACTAGAATACAGTTTCAATACGTCTTCACATGATATTAATATCATTTCTGCTTCTACAATCTCTCGCCAATAAATTAAAAGATGTTATGAGCAAAGCATGAAATGTTTATAATTTTGTACGTTCGCCATAGAGTGCGTATTATGAAAGTGTACGGCTTCCATAGGTGTCGAGATTTTTGACCTAATACAGTTACGCAACAAACAAAACTTATATGTGCATTTAGTTTAGAAAATTCAAGTAACATTGCAATTTGTCATTTTTTTAGGACTACCAGACTTATAAATTGTTTAAACAACCGTTTTCCCAGCTTATCAAGAAATAAATTAAGTTAGAGGAAAATGTTTTGTACTTACGCCAGCATATAACATGAATTGACTTACAAACTTGTTTAAAAAGAGAAGATACCAATTAATAGTCAAAGAAGTGTCTGGTTTTTCTTCTTCAAGAAAGTAAAACGAAAAGTTTTATTCTGTTAATTAGTTACGATTTATTAAGATAACAGCTAGTGTAGAAAAGTGTTCAATTAACGAATTTGTTGACCGGCCAAAAAATTTTCGTACGCATAAACTTGAACAGTTTCGTCTATTGTCTTTATTTAAAAAGGTTCAGTGCTATTTCGGTTATATATATATATCTCTTGCTCTTCATATATTTTCTTAAAAATACTTACCCTTATTATATTTTGCAAAGATTTCTTTTGAGTTCTCTCTTAATTAATCTCTAACTAAAATATACCCACGGAAACTCAACTTGCGTAAATTCATAAACTGTCACCTTCCTGCTACATTTTCTTCTATTCCCTGTTGCAGTGCCGCGTGTATTTCTTCTTGTACTATGTTTGCTTCATCTAGGAGTTGTTTCGGATATATACTCTCCTAAAAGTCTTGATTTTACTTTTCTTGATCTCTGCATAGATTTCTTTTGTCTATTTTTCTGGTGTAATAGTATTTATTGGTGTTTCTTCGTTAACTACTTGTCCTTTTTCGCCAATTCCAAATTCTTCTTTAGCGCTGTCACTTATTCATGTTTTTATCGTTTCTTAAATTTTGTCAAATTTTTCTTCTTCCGTTACAGGAGTGGAGATTGTTTCTCCCTCTAATCTGTTTTTGAGTAATGTCTTTGTTGTGACATCACTGAAGGATTCTACGTTGGACTTCTCGATTTTTCGACGTATATAGTTCTGGTTCTGGTCTCTTCTGTTAGCAAAAATGTATTTTTGTAGCTGTTTATGTTCGTAAATGTGTTATTAATGCGAAATTTGTTTGTAACACAAACTGTTATCAACATTTCTTCATTGTCGTCAATGTCGTTTATATTGAAGCTTTGTATTATAGCTGAAACAGTAGCATTGTCAATTCTGGAAGTAAAGTCTCTCATCATACATATTTTTGACTTTTCCTGGCGTTAATCGAGTATTTGTTAAAATTTCTTAAAGAAAGCAGTTCTTCTTTGGGTTTATTTATATCTGATGTCTATATGCTTATCAAGTCAGACCAATTATACAGGGTGATTCCGAAATAAAGGGTATCCTCTTAAAGGTGGATAGCAGTGTGATAGTACATACATTTGCGATAAAAAACGGTAGGTAAAAATTGCATAGTTTTTGAGAAAAATGCAATTGAAGTTTAATTGCTAAGCCAAGCCGGTCCTGCTCTCATACTTTTACTTAAGCAAAAATGGATAGGGGTTGACTGACTGTCCTTGTCATTGGCAGGTAGTTCTTGCTATTTATGCGAGGGGTATAATAGTTTATCTGGTTTCTACAATGCCATAAATAACCAGTAGGAACTTTTACTTTTTAATCTGTAAACGGAGAAATATTAAAATTTTACTGTTGGTGATGTTTTTCTGTAAACTTCCGAAAAACCAAAAACTCCAATAAGCTTTATGCTACATAAATAAAAATTGGTTGAATTTATTAAATTGAATTAAATACAGAGGTGATAGTTAGTAGTACCTTCCATACGCATGTTTCATTCAAGTAGTATGTGTAATCCATTGCCACTTAAAATGTTTCCTATCCATGTGACTAAATAATAATAAGGGATTACAATGTTGCTTGTGAGACTGGAGTCTAATTGTTCGTAACATAAATTTTGTTATTATTTTTTTTACTGTTTTAACGAATTTCAACAACCCTGCATGTTAAACATACTTCAGATTTAAGAAGGGAAAGTTGTAAAATGTCCAGGGGGGTAGCTTATGATGGTGTTTATTGTTCATTGTGCTACTACAGCTGCACTATTAGTTCCAAGAAAATAGGCATGTCTGGTAAATTTTCGTTCTTGCACTACAAGGGTTGAAAAACACCGTAAATTTGCTCAACTTTCACTTTTTAAGGCGACAATACAAGAAACACTTTTCTTTTTCTAACCACAGACATTGTCTCACGTTAGTTAGAAAATTTTTTAATAAGCATTCAGCGCCAATCAGAAATGCTTTTTTTAACAACTCACCATCCTGGAAAGGCTTTTTCTTCTTTGTGAGCATGTGAGAAATTTTGAAAGAAGCACGAGTAGCATGCTTAGATTTTACCACAGGCCTAGTAAAAACCGACTGTTGGGCAGACAGGGTTGATTTAGCTAACGACAAACACACTTATCTTTAAAATTGACGAAACAGTATGATTCCTTCTAGTCAGTATTAAAATTATAGGATCGTTTTCTTTTACTTGATTCATTCATTTTTAGATTAAAATAACAAAGTATTTAAAACTAATGAAGTATGAAACAGCGTATATAAAAATATGGGCATATAACTAGGAATAATTAATAAACTATGTACGTCGAATGCACATTTATTTTACACGGCACAAATTACACTGACTACAGCGCGTCCAACTTCAAAAAAGCCCTGGAAAATATGCGAACTAATTTCAATAACAAACAACTTCGATCAATCAGGAGCGTAATTTTACTCGAGTACACTAGCTGACAAAAAGCTGTCTTACAGTGTTTACGTTGTTGCGTATCAGCGTGAAAAGGTTGACAAAGTTTTAAAGTCGATGGTGTCCAATCACAAGAATTTGGTACAGAAGGACATTTTCGCTGTCTGCTGTAGAATCAGATGAAGAAGATGAAAATTTCATTTTTATTAATCGACAAGCTACAGTTGCTGCATTGCAACAACGAAAGAGAGTTAGTATTCGTAATTATCTGGAGGTTGTTGAACGCTACACTTAGATGGTAGACATAAAACAATTAGTTAGGTTACGTCTGGCACCACCCTCCTAACCTCATTTTTGAAAAACCCTACTCATCAACCAGGGTTAGTTTTTTATAACCGGGTTACAAATTAGAGCGAATTTTAGAACGCTCAGTTACCAACTCAGCAGAATAAACGAACAATAAGTTTGTAACCCGATTGTAACCCAGTGGCTCCGAGCGATTTTCCAAAAACGCCTTTACATCCATTACTTGTTTTTTTCCATCAAAATTTTAAAAATTCCTACATAAAATTTTATTGAACACTTAATTTCTTTTATCGTGGTCATACATTAGCGGGCACACGTAAAACAGTCGCTGGGCACCATGGTTGGTGGCATAGGGTTGGGGGCCCCTGCAGTAAACGATAGCAATTGAAGATTCAAATAAAAACATTTTTATAATGGTGCAATCCTAAATACTTTTGAGCTGGTTTTCAGATAGATCACAATTTGAAGAGTTATATATTTTCGCTAAAACAATAACTAGTGTACAAAAAAATACATTTAATTATTGTTAAGTGTACGGTTCATAATATTTTATGAGTTTGTTACAAATTCTTCTACTGTTTGACTCATTATTGTTAAAGACTGGTTTGATTCGTAACAAAAATGTGTGATGTAAGCAGAGTAATGCATTAGTGCACTACTCACATATACAGTGTGTCCGAAAAGTATGGGATATCCTATATATCTCAATAAATATGCATTTTATGGAAAAATGTTTTCTATAAAAGTTGTTTAGTGTTTAATTTTACATTACAGGGCAATATCAAATAACTACTTTAGAAAAACAACAGCGCTACGAATAATGCTTCAATTTGTTTTAATGGAAAGGTTTCTCTTTATGGTACTCATTTGACAGAGAATATTTTTCTCTTTTCAATGATGTAAAACTTTGATACACTTGCATAAGTAAATTTTGATTAAAACGCAAAAAATGGTTTTGAATGACGCTTAAAAGTTTACTTATTCATCTGTTACCTTTCCAGAAGCGGTCTTTTAAATTTTCAATATCATCTAGTCACATTATGGTCGATGTGATACACTTTTGTTTGTTGCAACAATTGAATGCGTCGTAGAAATGTCAATTAATAACCGAACTGAAGCAAAAGTTATTTGTTTAATTAATTTAAGCATTTTGATTAACGTGAGGATAACAAAGTTACAAAAATACGACTTGCTACAGAGCATTTATCAGAAAAACATCGTATCGGAATTTTAATGATGCTGGGATATGGAGACAAAAGGAGAACACAGGAGGAAGTTTGAAATTTGTTTAATAACGTGCACCCCAAATACCATATTTCTCAGTCTACTGTAAGTAAAATTTTGCATAAATTTCATGAGACGGGTTCTGTCAAAGATCGTCCAAAAACGGGCAGACCTAAAGTTCTAAATAACGAACAACGTGAGAATATAATGTTGGCTGTCGTGGAAAATCCACATGTTTCTGTACGATAAATTGCTCGTGAACATACTTTGAAGAAATCCACTGCACACGAAGTTCTAAGAAAGGAGAAGTGGCATCCGTATAAACCTTGTACAGTTCAAGAATTATTAGAAGATGATTTAGATCGAAGATTGCAATTTTGCTAAGAAATAACACGTAGGCTTCAGGAAAATGCAATTTTTTATAAAAATATCCTCTTCACTGATGAGGCAACGTTTTGTTTGAATGGTACCATTAACAAACAAAATACGCGCTACTGGTCTTCGCTAAATCCTGGCTGGTATGTAGAAGGGCACACCCAATATCAGCAGAAAGTCAATGTATGGGCAGGAATTATTGGAACCTAAATTTTTGGACCTTTTTTTATAGAACATAATTTAACAGCGGATGCTTATCTAGATTTTTTAAGATTTGACTTAGTTCCTGCTTTAGCTGTTCTATTTCCTAATGAACTAGATCCAGATGTACCTCATAACAGAATATGGTTGCTACAAGACGGGGCTCCTCCTCATTTCGGAATTAATGTCCAACAGTTTCTTGATAATACTTTCCCTTATCGATGGATAGGCAGAAAAGGTGCAGTAGAATGGCCACTTGATTTTTTTTCTGTGGGGCCATCTCAAAAATAAGATTTATGTCGATATGCCTAAAGATATTGAAACTCTAGAAGACCGTATTAGAACAGAGATTAGAGCTATCACACCAGAAACGATTCAAAATGCAGTAAACGAATTTGAAAGACGACTTTATCATTGCCAAGCTGTAAAGGGTGCACACTTCTATGAACTGTAGAGTGTAGTTATACAAAATTTTCAATTCGTAACAGATGAATATTCAAATAAACTTTCAAACAATTTTTTGCGTTTTAATCAAAATTTACTTATGCAAGTGTATCGAAGTTTTACATCATTGAAAAGAGAAAAACATTTTCTATCAAATGAGTACAAAAAGGGATACCTTCCCATTAAAAAAAAATTGAAGCATTATTCGTTGCGCTTTTGTTTTTTTTTAAATAGTTATTTGGTATTGCCATGTAATGTAAAACTAAACACTAAACAACTTTTACAGGAAACATTTTTCCATAAAATGCATATTTACTGAGTTATATAGGATATTCCATACTTTTCGGACACACTGTATAGGGCATGCTTAAATTTCTAAATTTCATATTTTCTGAATAAAAATTTAGAAGGAAAGGGGCCAACAAGATTACCGTACGCCTGTTTGGTTCACATAAAATAAATTCCAAGGTCAAAATAATCTGAGATGGGAAGATCAGCTCAGGTAATATTTTCTCCGTTTAAGCATGTTTAAATGTTTAATAAGTTCATTCGTTTATTTATTTTTAGAGAAGAAAATTAATTTTATAAAGGCGTTTAAATAGTTAAAGATGGGAAAAATTACAAGGTATATTATTTGTTCTGATAATTTACAAAGCAAATAAAATAGAATTTGAAAAAAAATATTTTTGACAACCTTATATATATATCACTGCATTACAAATGATAAAGATAACACATCTAAATTTCAAACATTGTTTGTATGACAAATCTAATTTGTACAAAAAGCAAAGTTAGACCTTTTAATTTACACCGTCCCTTTTTTGTTAATTCTTAAAATTCTGTTATAAATACTTTCCGACTGCTGCAAACGAAATTCTTCTCTTAAATGTAACTGACGATTTTTCCATTCTAATTAGATTAATTTTGTTTAATTTAAACAGTTTTCGCCTGGAATTAAAGAAAAGGAATTCAAAAATACAATTATTACATTTGAGAGTTAACCCACTTTAAACTTCTGCCAGGCGTTAAGGGAAGTTGTAGGCAGGGGAAAACTCAACATAAAAGTAACTTCTGTTACAAAACTAAGAAGAAAATAGAGAACGAGTTAATGGTCACATTAAACAAATTACTTATTCCTGTATCTTAATTACATTTTACAGTTTAGTTAATTCTAATAGCTTTAACATCCTCCTGGGTCTTGTGCATCATAAACCAATTAGCTGTTTATTGCCACGCCCATCCGATTTCATTTTGGAACTGTAACACTCCTTAAACCAAAGCTAATTAATAGTGTAATTAACGTTAAAATGACAAGACCGCTTTATTGTTAAAATTGCTATCGGAACGTTTCAGGTTTCCATTTTTAGTTAGGTTTGCTTACTTTTAGAAGGTTTTTTGTTTTTTGGAGTAAAATAAACAAGGAAATCGATTTACTGGCAATAAGGAAGTGGACTATTATTAATTTTCTTGATTGTAGATATCTTTAGTTTCTGTTTTTATTTTCTTTTATCTTGAATGTGCAACACTTTATTGCGATCCTAATTGGAATTACATTTTAACAACCTTCTAGAATCCAAGATAAACTGCTTAATGGGATGAAAGTTTCCCCAAGTTTTGATGTAGATTGTAATTATGATAAAGCATTTTATTCCTTTTAATACGTTTCAGATCTATTATTCTGAAAAAAATAAATAAAAATGTTCATTTCCTCTTTCTGGATGATTTATATAAAGCGAAACGTCTGTTTCGTTATATGTTTTCGACATCGGAAAGGTACTACGAATGAATTGGCAAATACACGCGCTTCTCGTAATATTAAATAAAAGAGCTGAAACGGAAATTTTATGCAAATCATAAAACGAAATGCTTTAATGAAACCACATTAAAGAAAGAATGTACTTGTTTTAACAAAGGTTATTAAAAAGAAGTTGTTAAATATTAATATTACAGGCAATAAAAAAATTCAATAAGTGAGCAACAGTTTCCTTAGGGAAAAAACCAGATTCCTGTTCAAAGATTTGTATTCTATTGTATACTTTCCTGTTTAGCGGACGGCTGCATCTGAAATAGAAAATTAATTTTGTTCTGAGCGAGTGGACTATTCTAATTAAAATAATTGACGCAGTCATCATAACTTTTTGCAACTATACAAACAGGCAAGAAAAAAGAAATCCCGAAAAGAATCTGCATATTATTATTCAGATGTAGTTGGGAAACAACCATATGGAACTTAATAAAATAATAACAAGAATAAATTAAGTCTTCACTTTTATTATCTATAGCTTGTTGGTTTCGCAACATAGAAAAAACTTAATTCAGATATTTTGAATGCGAACTTTACGTATTTTGATGCTAAATAACGTATAAATGAAGCTAAAGAACTTTAAAAAGTTAAATTTCGTGTTGCAGTTCTAAAAATAAAAATTACATTATACAAAGTCCACTCATGCTTTATAAAATCGCTTGAGATAATAATACATTAAGTACGAGTATATAAATGATAGCAACAGAATCAAACGCAATCTATTGATTGGAGATTAGACTAAGAATGATTTAAAATTTTGCAATTTTGTTGCCTTACGTTTTCATTATTAATCAAATTAGAATTAGTGTATTAATTAATTATATTAAATATTCCATTTTATTAATTATTATCTGACATTGATTGTAGAAGTGGGCATCTCTTATACATAATGCAATTGACTTCTGCCCCTATGAAAAACTTTCTTGTTCATTTTGTCATATTTGAAAAATTTGCATAATTGAAGTAGCTTTTAATTTAAGGAATGCTGTTCCGTTAAGTGCTTGAAGCCCTTTGATTAGTTTACTTTAAAGTAAAGCAAACTAAAGTACTTTATTTCCTTGATTTGGTTTAAAGTCTAGAAAATTTACTATTTGTAAATTCAAATACTTTCACTCCAAGCTTCAGTTTGCTATAGCTAGGTTGTCTAAAAAACAACTTTCTATTTTCTCATCAATTTAATTAATTAAGAGAAATAACAGCTTCTCTTGAATCTGGTGTGGGGCACCAGAAGAGTAGATTAACTGTTAAAGTCATAGTTATCTGAGTTAAACTAAGTTAAAATAAGTCGCCTACAAGCCGATTTTTAACTTTGGTAAGACTTTTAATTGAAATTTCTTGCTATCAGTATTGTCTAGATTCTCTTCTCAGTTCCTTTCTAGGATCTATAACAGTCATTAAAAACGTTTATTTCCAATTCAAAGGTTACTCACCACATGACTTTAATGCTTATTAGAAATCATCCGGCTAATGAGGACTCATCTCATTATGGATCGTGGGTGTCAGATAGCTTTAAAATCAAATTGGGGTTTGCCAACACTATGATAAACAAGCAAATAAACATCAAAATTAGTAACTTAATTATCAATAAACAAATAGATATTCAGAACTTGGAATATATTTAAATCATTGAATAAATGGATGTCATTGATAGCAACTAATTGTCAATAAACAAATGGATATCTACAATATTAAATATTTTTTAATCGTTAAAACAAGTGGTTTTTAACAGTAACCACTAATTTAAAAAAACAAAAACCAACAAATGTTACCACATCGCACAACAAAAGTTTCACCTTGCAGTAAGAACAAATTTTAAAGACAAAATAACGTTAAACAAAACAAAAGACTCACAGATATGTATGTATATCCTGGCTTCATTACATTCCTCAAGAAGATCTACGTTCAATGCCGATTCTACTTCTTATTTGTTGATCCAAGTACCATTATATTTGTGAGGTTATAAACGACATTACCTCTGATGAATTCCTAGTTCAGATTTAGATTAGATGCATTTAGGGAACCAACAAAAAAATCTCGGTTCTTTCCAGGTCCAAAGGCTAAAATAAAATGTCACAACAAGAAGAAACTAGCTAGTACAATATTTATTCAGACTTCGCTAAAGAAATCTAATTTTTTTGATTGCAAAATTCTAACTGCCAATCACAAACAACCTGTTAATCGTGCAATTTCTTTCACAATGACTTTGTCTCAGATTAAAAGGGAAGGAACACGCCCAAGAATAGTGTCCATCCTTCTGCCAAATTTCAAAATATGGGAGTATCCAAATTTATACAAATTAAAACTGCAGGGAAAACCAATGGCCTAGGATTAATATTTCGCTTTTATAAATTAAATTAGGATTCCTAAAGAATTATCAAACACAAATAAGGCTTTTAGACGGGAAAATAACAAATATTCAATCAAAAAATTGAAAATCGAACCGTTGAAGGATATTTCTTTAGGGGATTCCCCCAAAACAATAAGATTCGCGTTATCCTATAAAAGATGATTTTAGATAAGAAAAACTTGAAAATATAGAACTCCTTATTCAATTTAATGAATGAACAAATCAAATTTTGAATTCAACGATAAATCATGAAAACTAACATAAAAATGTCGAGAGTATGCATCCACATTATTTTATGACACTCTCGTACCAACTTAGAATAATGATACTTGGGCAGGATTTTAGGAAATTTAAATAATTTTATGACGATAAGTAACGAACCGTTACCGATCTCCAGGTTTTCCTATTGACATCATAGTCTATGCAACTCAACCTTAAGTTAAGATTTGAAGTTAAGTTAGTTACGTTAAACTGCTTTCATAAAATAAATTTCTAAGTTAGGTTTCAGCTTATTTCAATAAACTGTTTATTCTCAAGAGATGAAGATCTTATATAATGTTCAGAAAGAGTCTCTCTCAAGGCAATTACAAAGAGTCTATGATGCCCAGAAGTGGTTTGCTAAGTTCACAATATTTCAAACCTGCCTGTCAAGATTATTTATATACAACACGCTGCTGGCTTAACTTGGAAGTTATTCATTAAATAATTGACTCGATCTGATAAATATATACGCTCTAGAAATGAGCAAACCCAAGAAAAAGCAAACTGATTTCTTTGAGGAACTTTAACAGAAAAAAATCAAAAATCTTTGTGATGATAGACTTTGCTTTCAGAATAGGCAATACAGCTTTTCCAGGTATAATGCAAAATTTGCATTAGTAATACATTTTGCGCAGATAAAAAGCAACACAAATACACTTTCGTCATCACAAGAGACCAAAACAACCGACTACATCGTCACCAATATAACAATTCACCTAAGTCAAATTGTAGATTTAAGAACATGATTAACTGTTATGCAAATACAGTTTTAAAGCTAATTTTTAGAAGAAGAAACCTCCTCTATACGTCGGAAAGTTCAATATAGACTTTTACAATGATGACACAACAAAGACATTATGCACAAAACAGATTAGAGGGGAAATAATGTTCTATCCTGTAACAGAAGATGAAGACGTTGACAAAATTTAGGGAAAGATAAAAACATGTATAACCGACAGTGCTAAAAAGCATTTGGAGTTTGGTGGAAAAGAAAGTAGCCAGAAATAAAGTAAAAAAAGCAATTGACAAACTAAAAGAGACATACTGGTGGATATTGTCTGTTGAAATGGGGCATAACCTGCGTGAAGGACAGTAAAAGATCTGTGATATACTAAGAAATTAGAAATACTATTACACCATAAAAATTGAGATTCTACTTACATGACGAAAGAACAATGAAGGTTCACAGGAATGTATATATGCGAAATAACTCTTAGATAAAGACAGAATAATTCAAGTGAAAGGCAACGTCAAAAAAAAAGAAAGGAAATTCTTTGTTTCTGACCAAATTCCGAATAAGGTACTTAAGTACAGTAAATCCGAATTGGAGAAAGCATTAACAACACTGTATTTCAAAAAGCCTTTTTTAAACGAAAGAACTCTTGTAGACGAGAAAATAGCATTACAATTACTAATTTACAAAAAAAAGAAACAAGAACTACTACACAACAACATCACTAAGCAGTAGTAGCAAGTATTAAGAAAAACAATAGCAACAAAAATAATAAGCAAAATTGAAATAAGTAAAAAACAACAGTAGTTCAGTCCAAATAGTTTGACAATAGAAGTAATATTTATTTTAAAGCAAACGATCTTTGTTTAGTGGACCTCAAAAAAGCTTTTGAGAGAGCACTACGTTAAAGTTATAGAACAGCTCAATAAGAACAGTGAAACAAGGATAGAAACACAGCAGGAATTTGCTGAAGAAGTATCAACACGAATAGGAATTCATCTATGTGATAGCATAAGTTCAGCCTTGTTTAATTAATTATGTGGCGTACTTAGTGATAAAAGATGATTTAAAATAAATAATTTGAAAGTGCCACAAGAGCCCGCCAACTAGCATCCAAGTACTGCACGATGAAAAGAAATAATTAAAAGGTTGGGCGCCAGCTACTGTTGCACAGTAGCAATAAAAAACTGAAAAAAAAAGAAACCTTCGAAAAATAACAAAGAAATGCGGGTATCAAATTTTTAATTATATAAGAAATTACGCTGGGTGTACCAGTGTGTATTAAAAAGAATTAAATAATTTATGGGACGACTTCCAGATCTTTACAATTATGACAAAGAATACACGGTGTGTATCTGAAGAATCTCTGGCTGCTTGAGAGAGATTACCATATAACCAATTTATAAAACCGCAGTAAGACAACTGTTGACATATGCAGTAGAAGCTCGAGAATAGACAGTAAGAACAAATACCATTGTAAGAGCAACAGAAATAAAAACGTTAAAATATTATAGAATTTAAAGTACGAGACGTGATACAGTTTGCAATATCGAGACGCCGACACTGGAAGAACTGTGTTAATACAACGACTGAAGATTGTATGAAAAAATGAGCAAACGATGAAAAACCTAATACGAGAAGACCACCGTAGACCACCCAAAAGAGGGCACCCAAGCTGGATCTCCGCTTTTTAAGAAGCTGAATAAAACAGAAAAAAGCAAGACTTACTGAAAAGAGGAAAAAAAGAAGAAGAAGAAGATTATGCAAAACATTTACTTTAAACTATCTTAAAGTTGATTTTCAATTTTCATGCAAGTAGTAAACAGTTACTCCGTTGTTTGACGAAAAGAATCAGGCTTGAGACTTTCCCTGCGAAGACGTGTTTTATAATAATTTTTGTAGTTTCTGTGTTAGTAGGTTTATGTCGTGCCCCTCTCTTAACACAGTCACTGCTTAAGAAAAATTTAGGCTTATTAGTATATTGCCGACTTTATTAAAAGTCTTGGAAAAAGTTATTAACTCTCAAATCCAAGATCACTCAATAAGTAGTGATTTGTCGCCGAAAGCTCAGTCCTGTGATGGTAATCTAAGAGCATCAAGTAGCTGTCTAGACGAAAGAATCCAAAGAGTCAAAATTGACAGTAAAGTGTCAGAAACGACGAGTATCAAAGGGAGGTCATTCAAAGGTTTACACTTTGACCGCTACTGTTTAAACAAACTAGAACTTGTAATGCAGGTATCTACGCCGTCATAAATTCAGATCTAGATATTACAATTCAGTTGTCCAATAAACATGCCCTGAAATTAAACCAAACCAAATCGCGCATCCTATTTTTTAGTAATATTATAGACAGTTCTCAATATCTAAAGTAAAAATAAGCAATGTCTTCATACCTATTGTCAATAAAGCAGAGAATTTAGGTTTAGTTTCTGATAGAACGTGGAGATTTAAAGTTCATATTTTTAAACGCATTCAAACATCTCTCTTGAATCTGAAACTATTATATCTGCATAAATTGTACCTCAATGATAAAATTAAAATCATGCTATGTAATGTATTAGTGTTATCACATCTTACATATTGCAGTACTGGTTTTCATTTTTGTTTAGATTGCAACGTATACAGAGAATTCAAAATGCTTGTTTGAGGTTTATTTACAGTACACCAAAGTTTCAACATATTTCTCACAAACTGTCTGATGCTGATTGACTCTCAATGAAAAACAGACGTTATTTACAGTGTGTAACGTTTTCCTATAGATCAATACTTGAGAAAAAGCCGCCATATCTATACAGGGTGTTTCACGCCCTACTAACATTGCTAATGTGGAAAGGAACAAAAATCCTTAGTAAAATTTTTTATTTTTTTAATGCTTTTCTTATTCTATATTAATCTATTATATTATATTATACTACTGGTATTATTACTTTTCGTATGCTATTTATGGCTTCTCCATGTCTATGGCGTTGTATTACAAGAAATAATCAAAAAATTGCTACATTTTTAAATTAACTCTCAAAAATTGACAAACTATCTCCCTGTAATAGTAAAATTAATAAATAATAATCACTGCCACAGTAATTAGATTAAAATAATAACATTACCAACCAACTTTTTAACACAACCTATGACAATAAACTGTAACAGGAAAGAAACTAAAAACCAAAAAGCTACCTACTGCTAATCAGCAATGTTTATTTTACTTTAATTTTACAGTCCTGCTGTGTTTGGTGCTTTTGTTATAATTAGGATCGTTGGTTTTTTAGAAACCTGTCAACGGGGGTTGACTATTTTTTAAAATACTTTAAAACATCGTATTAACTTTTTCCTTGATTTTCTCCAAAACTATTGGTTTACGGAAAAATTGAAATACAGAAATTACTTTTGTTTTTATCTCTCTATCTAACTGTGAAGTTTGTCTAATTGGGTGTGAAACACGCTGTATAATAAGATAAAGGACAGATGTACGTAATTTAAACCTTCGACACAGGGGTCTAATAACCACACCACGGCATAATACGTGTTACTTTGAAAGGTCCTTTGGTTACAACATTGCGAAGATTTATAATGGGATTTTTTCAGATGTGAAATTAATACCAGCTAATTTATTCAAACGGGAGATTCTTCGTCTTAATAATAATAAATAATGTAATTTGCTTTCATTTTTATTTATTTTTCATGCGATATATTATTTTTCTATTATTATTAGGTTAACGATGCATTTACAAATGATGTATTTTTTGAAGCAAGGCGAGGATGGGAGAACAGGAAAAACAGTTCAATTTATTGTGGGTTTTTGTTTTCCTTTTTGTAAACCATTGCACATTAAATATTACTATAGAAGTATAATATATTAAATCGATAATAAAGACGGAAAGTATATATAAAATCAAAATTCATTATTTGAATCATCTAACTGCCTATAATAACACATTACCTAATGTTTTATTTATTATGTATGACTGGAATCCCTATATTTCTTTACAACTGTGAAATTGTAACGTAACCTTGCCTTACATATATAAATAACTCCAGTTTACCTAAGAGAAAAAATATTGAATATATATATATTGAAAAAAACCAATTAAGCGCACCAGTTATCAAAAAAAAAATACAACAGCTACAAGGAAAATTTTAACAATTTCAAAAAGCAAACAATAACAATAAATAAAATCAGCAAAAACAGATAATAAGCAAGTTAAATTTTATATTAAAAATATCTAAAACATACATTAAAGTCTAGATCAATTTAAATAAATTTTTAAAGATCACAGATGTGTATTAAATCTTCAATAAATTTCCGTGCAAATACATTAATCTCATCACAAAAACAATTCGACTAAGTATACAATAAAATGTAATACAGTTTAAATCCAGTTTGAGAATAAAATTTCTAAATAGATAAAAACTTATAAATTTACTATGTTAAAACGAAAATTTAAAAAACGCAAACTTAAGAAACGAACAATTAAGAGGAAAAATAGCCTTACTATGAGATCCAGAATAAATAAAATAAAAAGTGGAACCGGAGACAAATCTGCAACAAACTACGAAAAAAAAAACAAATACTCTTCTAACCCGCGCTTCCTAAGTTTTATTTAAAAAGAACAAAAAAATTTAACAAGAAAAGCAACCAATTAAACCAGTAACGACTTCGTCAAAATACATTTAAGTGAACTAAAATTAATGCAACGGTAAATACATATAAGGAGCACAATAAATTTAAATGTTGTAAACAGAATTGTTAAAATTTAAATTTAACGATGGTCATGTTGAGATACTAGAACAGGTGTTCCAGCTGTGCAACAATTACACCAGCGCCGTCGTTCTGGAACGGAGAAGAAACCTACCTCGGACAATATGATCTGGTGTAGAACGGAATGTTGAGTTTTCGTTACCTTCCCCATCAACTAATCTGGTGTCAAAAAGATCTTAAGCCACTGACCCTCAAACTTCAGGTACGGGGAACAAGCTAGAGAAACAAAAAAAAAATGAAAATCTAACATGAGACCTAGAAAAGCAAGAACAAAGCCCGCTTACCCTCGCTGAGTTGAGGCTTGTCACAAACTCAAACAAATATGCAGCTCTTTCACAAGCACTGCGTCGGCAACGAATTCCGACCCACTGAATCTGCCTAAACGCAAGACGCAATTCAAACACCTCAGTAGCGACTTCTCACCAACGGAAATCCCATTTGTCAAAAATTAAAAATTTAACTGTACAAGAGAAAAAAGTAGTAGATGTAATTTCTGATAATCTATACTATGATGAAGTAGTAATAAAGATTAAAGTAGCTACTAATAAAATCCCAAGTCTCACAAGAACATAATTGTGAAGTACAAATAAATAGAAATGAAACCAAATAAGCTTAACAAATAAACAGTGACGAAGTAATAATTGAAGGTGAAAGCAAATGTGCAATCACGGAATCGTTATAAAATCCAATCCTCATCAGTTTGCTAACATGAACTACAGTAAAGTAAAGCAGAATCACAAGTTACAGCTGTAAAAGTTCAACATTCGAGAATCATAAAGAACACCCTGTATATTAGAAAAGTTTATCAACCTTAATTGATTAAAAAAATGTAGAAAAACTACAACAACAGTTAATCAACCTTTCAGTGTGGACTCATCACTATCAAAAAAACCTTTTTTAACAAGAGTAAACTATTAAGAAAATACTAGAAGACACTGAAATCAGAGATTAAATACAACACATGTAACATAAAGTAAACCTTACTATCTTTAAGATACTAATAATCAGGAATCATGTTATTCCCATGTTATTATAACATACATCCTTTGTATTAAAAGTTTCCAAATAAATTTTACAAGTAATGTTTTAATTAAACAACAGCTGCTTTTAAAGAGAATTTATTTAGCTAACATTCCACATTAATCATAGAAATAGTAATGACGATTTATTTCTCAATTCTGAATTAATCGTTAACTTTATGCTAGATGTAATTACTTTGCTGCCTTTGGGAATTGTTTTAATGCAGAAACGCCATTTAACAAAAAGTATTTTTCATAAACAATGCTTGGAGTTATGATGAAATTATGATTAATGATTACTATTACATTACTTCGATAGTCGAATAACCTGATATTTTTTTATATCGATCTTTTTTATTTTCAATAAGAAATATTATATTATTCAATGTTATCCGACAGAAACAAAAAAAAAAACGACAGCAGCTATGATTTTATTTATTGTTACTGTCTGGCTTGATTTATTTTTCAATTTTCTACAGATAAACATCACAAATCGCAACTGTGTAAGGTACAGTTTTTATTATTATGATTAAGTTCATTGCAGTTATTTCATCTTATTTCAACGGCGTCATACACTTCCTCCTTCTGTTTCCATGAGGGTGAAATATCATATTACTTTTTTAAGAAAACGATATTTCTAACAATAAAATCTTAAACTTTGTGATATAAATGGATTTAAGTCTATTGTAAGTATACATTTGTCAGTGTACATTTCCAATTCATCTTGCACTTTTTTGTTTATCTTCTACAAGGGTATGTTTTGTAACACACTTCTGTCGGCATTGTATCTTCATACATAACTCGATCTAGCAATGTATATTGGCAAACATAACATTTCATTTGCACACTAAAAATAACAACTAAAAGTAAATAAATATAACATAATTAAACGACTTTCCAAAAGAACTTTGTAAACAAAAATAGTGTCGAATTATTTAAAACGTTTAGAAGGAAATAATATTTCAACTTTTGTTGCTTCTTTTCTGTTAGTTTTTACTTATTATTAAAAGTGAATTTTAACCGTACTTTTTCATAAAACCACTGTTTGGATGCTAAACATTAAAAATCCAATAAAAAAGCTGCGTCAGTTATTATTAATTGGTTCAGCCTGAAGAAAATAATAAAATAAAAAATAAAATTGTTCCAGGAAACAATGGAACGTATTCTGTTGAAAAATATTTTTCCTGAAAATAAAAGAGGATTTAAAAACACAGATAGAAGGTTCCATAAAAACATATTATCTCTTTAGATTTTCTTTTTTAATGTAGGAGAGATTGAATTATTTTATTCTAAAACCAGTGGAATATTGATTTTCCGGTAAAATGATTTTTGTGTAAATAAAATTATACAAAATTTGAAAAACTAATGTTTCAGATAAAAAATACGTTTATACTACAAATTGCGGCTTATAAAAAAAAAGATTGGAATAAATTGAAATAAAATGCGGTGGGTTATGTGTAAATAATAAATTTTCAGTAGAATAGCATGTGATAAAATTTGTGGAAATAGTGAAAGAAAAAACAACTTGATTCGTTATTATTTTATTAGTAAAGTGTAAGAAAACTCGCTTTAAAAAGTGTTTAAAGCAGATGTTACCATGAAAAAAGTTGCCCTGTAAACAATTTTGTTTGGACTAAAACTATGTATTAGAAATACTACATACTAGTATTATTTTACCAAGGCACTTACATATTTAGATGTGCTTTTTTATTTAAAATATTGCCGTTAGCGAATGAGGATATTTTGTAATTATAAGATTAAAAAGGTTTCGTAGTTTAAAACTTTTTTAACTGTACAGGAAATCACTTTAGTAGAACATACTGCTAATAACAGTGGATAATCAAGTTTATAGTTTCTCATCATACTAAAAGTTGGAACCGCACTATATTTTATAATTATCCCAATTAATACTGTAAGTTTAAATTTCTAACGTGGCAAATTTCAGGTCATATTATAAGAAAGAAAAATGTAATACCATATGCAAAATATATTCAAAAAATCTTTCGTGTTCTCGTGAAAACTTTTGAGATATCAAATATCTCAACTCTTTTTGCAGTATTCTACAGGGTAATTTAGAAGAACTATTTTTCGTGGAAATGTACCCAGATTTTACACAAATAGGACCGTTTAAAGTTTCTGTTTCTATTAGTCTTTTTGCGGAAGGTTCTTTATTAGCTTGCACCAGATTGATGAAGTAAGTGGTCTTGGGTAAGAGAGTAGAAATTTAATATGAGCATCCATGGTATAAAATTTAGTTGCTTTCATTGACAAAATGAATTAAATTAAGATTTTTTAATAATAAATAAATTTAATCCAATTATCTTACAATTAGGCATGTAGAATAATTTCCATAATGCCTCTATAACAAAAAATAATCTTTTTAGTGGAACATCAAAAATTGCAGTTAAAAAAGAAATATTTTGTGGCTATTCTAAGCTAGATAAATATCTAGTTGTAGTAAACATTTAGGAATATTTGGTAAGAACAGATAGAAATGGTTGGGAACAGGATCGCCGAGAGGGAATATCAATTAATGATTAATTATAAAATAACCTTTGATTTTTATTTTGACTGTTATGACTTTGTTCAAATTCCTTCTTAGTATTAGTGTAGTATTCCTAGCTTAAATTCAATTATCTTCTTCAACAATTCCAAACGTGAAAGATTTTCTTAAAAATTGTCTTTATAGACTGCTTTTAAATGTAGAAGTTCATCGGTAATATTTTCACTAAAATCTTGTCGATATTGATTTTGTAACTTTATTGACTTTTTTGTAATATCTTCATTTTCTAGTTGCTTAAATTCCCACAGTATACTGAATAAAGAATTTACTGTTTTGGCCGCCTCGAATCACCTCGTTATATTGCAATAATGGTGTCTAGAAGTACATTAAATACTTACTTACTTACTTATCCGAGACTCCAATTACCATAAGTGTAGGGGTCGAGGGGTTAACCGCTGATAAAGTTTGGTGTACACACGTCATGAAGCACGTGAAGTTTAGATGTGAAGTAAATGAATTTTAATGAAATGCATGAAAGTCTAATGAAGTTCGTGAAATTCGTGAATTTGTAAGTGAAGTTTGTGAAATTTTAGTGAAGTTCGTGAAATCTTAGTGACGTTTGTGAAGATTTGATAAAGTTTACTAAATTTTAATCGAGTAGTTATTAGGCTAATAAACCTGCTAATAAAGGAAGAATTTTAATACTTATTAACCGTAAAATGTTTTTGCCTTTTTATTGCTTAATCATGAAAAGTGTACTCCAATTAAATTCATTACTGCTTAAATTTATATATATATTAGTGTTTGTAGATTTGTTCAAGTTTTAGAGTTGTTTCTTTGTATACCCTGTTTTAGGCAATTAAAATTCTCTTGAAAATCTAAATTTTTGACACTTAGAATTAATCGATATTTCTGTATGGTACGGAATGAAATTCACCACCCTGTATAGCTTACTTAAAATACGTAATATAAGTAACTATCCAAAGTTAACTAAAGTCTCCACGTGTGAATTAAATTAAAAACTTATTAAAATTCTTTTAACTAAACTTGTTTTATGTAAATAAATAAATAAAAAAATTAGCAAATGTTTTATTATTATTATTATTATGATATTACTTTCAAGGTGTGATGGTGTCTGTGGTGAGAATATGTATGTGCTTGCTTATATTGACATTGTTATAATCATTAAACTTAAATTTATAATTAATTAGTAAACTATAGAACTCAAATTATTAACATTTGTTTTATAATTAATCGAATTCTTTTACTTAAAGTGCCTATTATTTTGAATCAGTTAAAATCATGCATTTAAAATTACTTTGTTATTATTAAGAAAGCTATAACGGCTGTAAATAACAAAAATTACTTCTTTAAAGACAAATCCTAGTCTGCATTTTAATAACGTCTTTAAAGGTTTTTTGACAAATGTATAATTGATGCCAATTCTGTTACAGGCCCGTAGCCAGAGCCATATATCAGGGGGGAAATAATAATTTAGAAGGGACACGATCAAATTACATTTTCTTGGGCATTTTCTTTCTTAATAAAAACAATGATCTACAAGTCAATTATTATAATAATATTTTAAAAAAACTCATTTCAAAATATAAAAGATAATTTTAATATTTAAATTTTTTAACAAAAAACAAAAATAATAATAGTAATAATTAATAAAGAGTAAGTTTAAAAGATTGTTTAATCAATTCTCTTAAAGTGACATGACATAATTATTTCTTCTTCTTCTTCTTCTTCTTCTAGCAAACTCCAAAAATCACTTTTATAACTCGTACAAAAATTTAGTTTAGAAATTTTTTTACACTGTTAAAGCAGAGGTTGTCGCCTGGGTCTTTAAATACTGACAAGTAGAAAGCAATATTTTAGTAAACTCTGTTCCAAATCCCTTAAAAACATCGTAAAATTTACTGACCGTACTACAAATTGCCAGAAGCGATAAAAGAAGTGTGAAGCTTCTTTCACTATATAATTAAACGAAACCTTCGAGAACCTTGACAAAAACATTATATGTATTATAAGGGAAAGCAATAAAGCAATAGAGATTTAAAAATGGTAGTACGTAGAAAGATTTAGATAAGCTAAATTTTTCACATGTCTAAGTTACTATTTCAACTTTCATTCAGTAAAATATTTTATTGCTCGGCAAGGAAGAGGGTTGTAAATCTTGAGATTAAAGAAATATCAATACAAAAGAAATTTCCAGAAATTTCTAGTCTATGTAAACAGGTATTTAAACATTAAAATCCTATAATAAACTTTTACCCGAACTGTCCTTAGAAATCTATAAATTGGAAATGACCGCGTTTTAAAAAAAATAGAAACGTTCTCACGAGACTTTATGTGAAACAATGAATAAGGTATATGATATAGAAAATGATTACTGATAAACAATTTTTACGCGAACAACGCTTGCAGTCAAATATAACATACTTTTTTTAAATAAGTGAGTTGTATGTGTATATTTGTTAATGTAAGTACATAATATACGGTATTATAATTATTATTTTAAACTTTTAATTGCGTATACGTTAAATTTATAGTGAGATAAACACTAGGTTCCTTACCTTTTTACTCACGATGTATAAGTTGTTAGAAAATACATAATTAGATCATTTTATCAGTTTATGTAAAAGACCTTCAATTCTTTAAAATTGAACAGTAAGTATTATTCGGTAATATTAATGTATGAAGTCTTGGTGAAGCGCAAACTTATCGATACATACGGTGAAATGAATGAAATATAGCAATGATGAAATAGATGAAATTTAGTGAATTATTGATAAAGTAGATGAAGTTCGGTGAATTAATGGTGAAATGCGCGAATTTCTATGAATTACTGACAAAGTAGATGAAGTTCGGCAAATTACTGATAAAGCAGGTGAATTTTGTGAATTACTGATGAAATATGTGAAGTATGAAGTTTGGTGTACACAATTTTTTCCAGCAGTTAACCCCTCGGTAGGGGTGTTGAGTTGAGTTTTACATGTCTTCTTTTACAAATTTTTTCCACTGCTTCCTGTCCACCGCAATCTTTTTTGCACTGTTTCAGTCACTGATTTTACTATGTAAAGCACTCACTATTATTTCATTCCATTCCTTTCTGGGCCTTCCTCTACCTTCTCTCTTGACTTTAACTTGCCAAATTGCCTTTGCCATCTCTAGAATGCTCCTTAAAAACAGCATTTCGCACGCTTTGAGGCTCAGACTATGCTACTTTGTCTAACACTTAATTTCCAATTCTCACATCTATAGATTGGTGTGGAGACGAAAACAGTGTTATACACCCTTGTCTTTGTCTTTTTGCTAATCCCTTTTTTTTACGAAGTATTCAAATAGGGCATAATATATTTCATTCGCTGTTGCAGTTCTGTTATTTACTTCTAAATCAAATCTTCCATCTTCTTCTATCATTGCATCCAGGTATTTCAGATTCTGTACGTTCTTAACTTCATTGCTGTCTATATTGACCTCTATGTCCGTTTCTTCTCTGTCTGCTTCTATTACCATTACTTCCATTTTTTTACATTTATGTGCATGTTACATTTTTCTAGTTCTCCCTCCCATATTTCCATATTTTCTCTCAAGGCTACTTCAGTCGGTGCGCATAGAATTAAATCGTCTACATACATCAGTTCCTTTACTGGGCACATTTTCCTGTAACCAAGAACTATGCTCTTATCCCTTTGCTATTGACTATCTTCGCTTTTTCATCATAATTATTATAAACGATAGGGGGCTCAAGACACTGCCTTGACTCCTTTTTGTGTTATAAATCTTTCTGATGTAAAGTTGTGACCTCTAGCGACATTGCTAGTCATTTCTTTATTACGCTGATTAATTCTCTTGTCACATTTCGATTTTCTAAAATTTTCCAAATTTCCTCTCTCGAAATAGAGTCAAAAGCTTTCAATATATCTATTGCACATTTGTAGATTTTCACTTTCCTACTTAGAATTATACACAGGTAATAAATTCTGGAATTTCCAAATTTATATTGTAGGCAAGGTTTTTTGAAATTCATTCATTTTACAATGTTTACCAAAGTTATTGCAAGAGAAAAATCCAGAAAAGAAAAAAATCATAATTTTGCTCATTTTTGAAGTTATTCTGAATGTGTAGAAAAAATCAGTCAGGTTAGGAATAGTGAAATTGTCTTTTCTGTTAAACATTTAAAGATTAAAGTGGTAAAGTGAGAGAGAAATTTAATATCAATGAGAGGAAAAAGTAATATCAAAACATATAGTATGGATCTATAGCCCATTACCTAAGTAGTTTAATTAATTTAAATTTTAATAAAAATTTAATTTATCAACGGTTTGGATTTTACATTAATTATGATCTTCTCAATGTCCTGTTGCACTGAGATATTATGCCGTGTAGTTATTCTTAATCAAAATTTTAGAAATTGAGAATATTGGAGGTTAAGTTCATACGACAATCACGTTGACGAAAACAGTCGATCAGTAGCAAAGAAAAAAGACGAAATAAAACATACTGATTAAGAATTATCCCCATATCAGAATGAAACTGCTATGTTATGTTATTATGTACATAAAAAACTGTCTAACTGGGTAGTAGTTTTGCTAAGATAGTACTTCCATTAAAATATAAGCATTAATACAAATTTTAATTTTAATTTCAATTGGTCTAAACCCTAAATAAATATTCAGATTGCTTATTGCTTGCTATAATTGTAGTAAAACTTGACGGAGCATACAAAATAAACTTACAAGCATGAATGCCATTCCCATTCCTTAGGTTATCAGTGTAACGTCACCCATCAAAGCTTGTCCAAATTCTTCGCGGTTTCTGTAATAACCAATCAACAGCTATGTACATGTACAACCTCTCACTTTAACGTCATAGATTCCAAGTGCTGGCTTGTACTTTTTATAGTTTTTATCGAGTTCAACTAGTGACTTGACGGCTTACAATACTCCGAAAGGGTTTCAAGTACAAGATGTTTACTTCTTGACTATATAATAAATAGTTCACATGATAGTGAAATCATACTAACTGCTTGCAGATTCCTTAACAACACCGGTAAACAGGAGTTGCCCTAGAATAAATGAACAGGCAGGTATAATAGCAAAAGCAACTAAAAAAAAATTAATAGTCAAAAGAAATAATTATCCTGTTAATACTGCAGTATTTTAATAAAGCTGGTAGATAGACAGTAGAAACAGACTTTCGAGGTTTAATAAATATAAAAATGAGGATGTATAGATAATTAAAGAATATTAAAATTAAATTTTTTTTATACAGGAAGGACTTTACTAACAAAATTTTTATATTTAGGTTTCAAACCATGAGGTAATTCATAAAATCAAAAATATAAGTCTATTAGATATCTTTACATACGGGGACGAACGAAAAACTAATGATGTGACGCCAGCAATATGTTTAATCAATACTTGATGTTTCTTATGACCGGCATTTCTGCCTCTTGATAACTTTTTCCACAAAATTGTAGCTATAGATACAACTGTTGTGACAATGGTTTCTACGGTATTTATAAGCAAATAATGATGATGACCGGTTCTTAAATCGTGTAACTATTGATTCAATTTACTATCGATTAACTGATCAAAACCTCAAATTAGAGTTACTTAACCAAAGCAAATTCTCTATTAGAGTATTGCATGAGAAAAACTTATTTTAAAATGGACCAAGATATTTTGTTTTTTAAGCTGATTAACTGTAATCTAATTGATAAACAAGTGCAGCTAAACATATAAAATTAAAAAAATTAATTGGTGTGTACGTCCAACTTGAATAAGTACAAAAATCAGTTTTGCTTACCAAACAAATTGTAGAATTGTAGTTCAGCTAGCAGTTACCTTAAGAGCCCAATTGTATGATTAATCAAAGCTCTACTTATTCAGGAAAATCCAACAGATGGAGGCCACACCCAAATGAAAAATTTTCTTGTACTGTGCAACAGATTTATTATAGTTACATTTATCAAGTTCACAAATCCATCTCTCAATTATAAAGTTTTTAAGTTTTCCAAATTTCCAAGTTTTTAAACTCCAAGCTTCCCGCTGTTTGAGTTTTTTTATTTTCTCTAATGTTTTCTGATAAGCTAACATTAGTTAAATGTAATTAGGGTTAGGAATGAAAGAAAAAAACCAATATCGAATAAGTTTTAACAAAGAATTTTACCCTTTACGTTTACAAGAACTGCACAAGAAATCATAACGAAATTTAAAAAGATCTATTGCGATTAACCATTATTTATTGATAAATGTTGAAATTTGTATATCATATTCAAAATTTTGCATCTCGAAGAAAATTTGGTAAATTTGATACTTCTTTATATTTCATTAAAATGTTCACAAAATCGCTCTTCTTCTTCTTATTCTTCATGAGTAGGCTGTAACCTACTTTTTAATACCAAATTGTTATGTTGCTTCAGATTTTGATGCCCAGCATTTTTTCCATCCTCTTCTTTCTTTCCATCTAACTGGTAGCGCCTGTACAACCCTTTTTGATAGTCTATTGTCTTTCATTCTTTCGATATGTTTGTGCCAGTTTCTTCGATCTCTTATTAACTGCGCTATTTAGTTGTTTGCTGCCCTCTTCCCCAGTGTTTTTCCTTGTATCATCCACAGTATCTTCATTTCCCTGGTGTTTAGTTTTTGTCTTGTTTTTATCGTGTCTGCCTTTATCTCTGTGACGCACGTTAATACTGGTATTACTGCAGTTTTGTATATTCTGACTTTACTTTCACTTGTTCTGTATTTATTCCTCCATATTATATCTATCAGACATCTTGATATTGCATCTGTTGTAGATCTGTTTTACCTGAACGCTTGTTGTTCTTCATTTAATGGTATGACTTCTTTTGAATGATTTTTGGAAATAATTTCGAAGTGCCGTTCAATAGGGTAATGACTCTGTAGTTTTCTGGTTTTTGCTCTTTTTCTTTTTTAAAAATTGAAATAGTTATACTTGATCTCTACTGTTTCGATATTGTCTCAGTGTTGATTATCTGCTGGATGTACTAAGTGTTTTGCACTATATTTAAGTATCTCATTAATTATTTGGTCTGGATTCGCAGCTGTTCTATTCTTCAGTGTTTCTATTGCTTCAGCTACTTCTTCTTGGTTTATAGTTATTTTTTCTTCGTCGTGGTTATTTAGCTCTTCTAAACTGTATGCATTTTGTGTCTGTGCTTGACTATGTACTAGTTCTTTGAAATAAGTATTGCATTGATCTAAAGATACCTTATCTTGTTTGTTTTAATTGTGTCTTTAATTTCCATCTTGTTTTTTCTTAGTGTGGTCCAAATTTTCTTTTTCCCTCCATACAGATTACGTTGTAATTCGTTGAAATATTGCTCTTAGTACTTTTGTTTTATTTGTCCTATTTTTGCATAGTTAAGTTTCGTTTTTTATAAACTTTAAATGTGCTTCTTTTTTTTTCTTTGGCTATTTCTTATACTGCACGAGCGAACCAAGGCGTGATGTATGTTTACCTCCCTGTGTCCTTATGCTTCTTCAATTGCATCTGGAATGTTTTTTGCCAATACTTCCCATTGTTATTCAGTTGTTGTTTAATTTTTCTCACCTCGTCCCAGTTTTTCTTTAGTCGGTTTTGATACAGAATTTTTATACTTTCGCTTGTGAACATTTTATCTTAAATTTCTCTACGATTTTATCTTTTTACTAGTATGATTTTTTTAAATCTTATTTTGCACAACACTAAACTATGATCGCTGCCTATTTCAGCTGATTTTAGTGTTCCTACCTCAAATATTTGACTGGGGTGTATTGTTCTATTTGTAATTACGTACTCTATAACCGATCCCTGTACTCGGTTGTTTTTAAAGGTGTACTTGTATTTTATCGAAAGGTCAAAAAAAGTGTTGTTGATTCTCAAGCCGTTTATTGTACAGTGTAGTATAAGCAGTTCTCGATGATCGTTTCTGACGTTTTCATTGAATATTTACATTACTGATGGCAGTAGAGCATTGTCTATTCTGGCATTGAAATCCCCTAGTATAAGCATCTCTTCTCTTTTTGGCGTTTTATTAATTTCTGTTTCCAACTCCTCATAAAATCTTTCTTTTTCTTCTTTGGATTTTGTTGTGTCTGGAGCATAAATACTAATTATATGTATTAATGTGTTTTCCGATTTTATTATAGCTTGTAAAATTCTATAGTTTTCTCGTACTTCTCATGCACCATGTTCTTTTGGTATTCTGCTATATATTACTAATATATACTCTCCCACTGTCATAAGCCGTAACTCATTTTCCTTTCGTTTTATTTTTTGATACCGCACATATTCTTAGGTCTTTTTCTGTTAATTCTTAAATTGTACCTTGATATCTTGTTGACCGGGATTTGATGTTCTATCTATCAATTCTTCAAATGTTCTTTTTCCATAATTTTATTTTTCTTTTTCTCGAAGTCGTCGTTATCTGGTTTGGTTACTGGGAGCATTTGTTGTTTTTTTTTGCTAGTCTGATCCTTTAACCTTCCTTTTTTATCCGAGCTTGGGACCAGCAGTGATGCCTCCTGAGTTACTCAATCCACCTATTCGTCACCACAGATGAATCCAATAAACAAAATCAGCTGTCACATCTGTACTCGACAGTGGTTTTCAAAACTTTATCAACATCCACATCTTAGTCGCGAGACTACTTCTACTACTCTCAATTTTTGTGTCAGAATGAAGTACTACTACGATCATTTTTGTTCAGTTGATTATGTCCAACTTTAGTGATTGCTACAGTCTGCAATACATTTTTGTTTGATTTTAGACTTTTAGGCATAATATTATTGATGCTCCCCTGGTTGGGGTTGGTAATTTTCTAAGTTTCTCTTTCCGCATTCTTACAAATAATTGATTTTGCTGAATTTATCATTATAACTTTATCAATTTAGGTTTTACGATGTCATGTACTCTAGTAATAAATTTAAAATATGCCAGGCGCATTTATAATAACAAACAATAAAATTAGAATTTTTTGTCTCAAACAGTTTCCATGTTTTGGGCGTTATCAGTGACGCATCCGTCTTTCTGACACTCGAGGCTAGAATGGTTACTATCATTTAAAATTGTGAGAAAATGCCATAAAACAATCATATAATCTATTCCCATCACTGCCTTTGTGTCATCTACCAGTAGATTTCTTAAAAGCCGATTCACAGCTTTGGTAAGGCTTTTAATTGAATTGATTTCTGAATAGCATCCTTTAGAATTCTCATTATTCCTGCAGGCTTTCCAAGGTTTTCATATAAAAAACAGTTGGCTCAGTTTTCTCCTGTTTGATTCATTAGACAAAAGAATCAAATAGAAACTTTAAGAGAAGTTATATTTATATTGAAATTTGTTTCTACTTGTACTCTTATCTACACCCAAGGCAACCGAGCAACTCATAATAAAACAATTTTTATTCTACTGAAGAATAAAAAATTATATCAAACTAATTGGTATTTTTCAAATTTAATAATGATTACATGTCTTTTCAAGCATAAAAAATACTGACAACTTTATCCGATGAATGAAGTTTAAATTTTGAAACTTTAAAACGAATATTGCAATAACACTTTATTGTATGTACAATTTCTGATACGTTAGTGTTTAAAGTCTTCAAACAACATTTAACCGCTACTAATACAGCAAAATATTATGTAATAATAGTTTTATTGCAGTTAAAAACTTAAACACGTACTCCATTTCTCATATTGGCTCTAAAAGAAGTTGCCACCTTCACAGTAATTTTAAAGTGTCTAACGGAGAACGTTTCTGGAACATAAATTTTAAAACAAAAAATATAACAAAAAAACTACTTTTAAGGTTAGAATTCCGTTTATTTCATCAGTTATTTCTTGTACTCAAATCCTTCAACCGGCTTTTCCGTCTAAGGGTTTTAGAGAATAAAAATAGTTAGCGAAAGCTTTGAAATTCTGAAAAAGAAGACTTTACTCTCGTTGGGTTTGTGCAAACTCGTCCAGTTTGGGTAAAAAGAATACTCTGACAACTGTTGTTTGGTAAATCCTTCAGACGGATATAAATGATTGGATGGTTGAAAGCAGCATTTTTACCTTTTAAACTTCTTCAAATTTAATTTCTTAAATGGTTCTGCAGCAACATACTGAAAATGTATTATAAATCAAACATTATCTGAAAAAAAAAAAGTTTAATCATATTGAAGTTGATAGATCACGGGAGTGCTATCAAGCTGGATATAACTTAATTAAGAAACAATTTATATCATGAAAGGGTAGTTTTAGTTGTGTTAAAAGGCACGTGCAATCAGCGTTTATGTTGCAATCAAGTACCTCAATAAAGTTAGAGTTTAAACTAAGGGTCATTCTCCCTATGTTAACAAATTATAATGCAAAAGCGCTCTGTGAACTAAAGCAACTCCAAATATATCTTAATTTAAGGTTCTTTTTGTTTTATTGTTGTTCTAGTAATACTAAAAGAAGAGTATCACCATAGACTTTCATATCACGTACAGTTCACAACTGTCCATTATTCTGGAAACACTCGCAACATGTGTTAAATCGATGTCAAGCTTGTAAATTTTTGTACGCGTTTTGACTGAAAATCTCGAAGATTAACGATAGAATAGTGATCGAATTTTAACAAGATAAAAAGTTGAGGATTTCTTTTTCTTGCGGGCGCGACAAATCGAATTAAAAAGCATTTTGTTTTCCCAACTTTTTTTAAGTGTTAATCGATGTTAAAGTGAATGTTAGTAGGCAAAGTCTGTTTAAATGACTATTTGGTAACGTACGAGAAACTTGATACTTCAAAATAAAGTTACACCTTCTTTTATTTTCTGAAAAGTTGAATTTGGATGTTTTATAATGATAAAAGTTTATTAGAATACTGTAGAAGAAAACTAGATCTTGTTATGGTTTTTGCGTCTTTTTCTAACATTATATGGTTTCTCGTTTTGAGCTTGTCATATCGAATACTTAAAACTTGCAATAAATAATCTTAAGTCCAAAAAAGTTGAATTTTAATAATAGAAAATCAATTGACATTTTAAGGAACAGAAACGCAATATAGAATTTATTTATAAAAATAATCAATGCTCTTCATACTGGAATGTCTTACTCTGATATACAGACATGATTGTGATTGTGTAAAGCATACAAGATCTTCAATTTTCAATCTGATGTATCAATCAACTAAATGATGGTCTGGAAGCACTTAGATGAAACCACTAAATGTTAAACAGCCTCTTATTGATCTAATCCATGCCGTCGAAAGACTTTTTTAGCTATGTGTCTAAAAAAACTAGTAATTTTTCTGGAGACAGTAACGTGCTCTTTAAACCTGTAATAAAATTTCATTCTAAGCCTCTTTGTAGTGTTTTAGGTACATTAAAGGTTCTATTTCTAAAACTTAAAAAATTAAATTAACATTTTCAAAATTTTCCTGTATTTTGCAATTCTTAGACTTCTTAGAGATTTTACTGGAAGAGACGATTTATTTTTTAAAATTCAACACAAGTGGACGTCTGGGAAGCAATTTTCTGCCAATCATCGCTTTAAATGTACGCAGAACAGAAAGGATATCCCGCTGGCGCGCTACATGTCTAGAATAGAACAGACATAGTCCTGGACGTTGAGGAGTTTGTAGTAACGGGCGCGGCGGGGATTTATTCAGTTTTAGGAAGGCACGTCAGGGTGCTTTTAAGACTGAAAGTGGACTTTAATTTGACTTCTAGAAGTGATAGCATAAATTATATTGGACTTTCATAAACATCGGGGTGAGGTATCACTGGTAGTCAGTTATTGAGAACGTAGATAGGATGCTGACAGACGATTCATGTGGACTATCTCCAGACTTTCTTTTTGGTAGTAAAAACTAGAGTTCATAGAGTAGTTTGAACCCCGCTTATCTTCAACTCAAAATTGCGTAAGCACAATAATGTTCTGGATTGTGCTTTTGGGGCTTTTTTCGGGTTTTGTCTGTTACAAAATCTTTTGCGACCAACGTGGATTCAATTTCCATTTTGTGATTTTTATATTTTTGCCCAATCAAATTTTATTTTAGTAAGTACAAGATTTGTTTGTGCTTTGGCCTGTTATGCAATTGACTTGCCTTTGTGTTTTGGCTAGTTTTTCTACGTCTTGTCCATTTTTGTTTTTGATTTTGATAGTCAGCATGGTTTATCAAATGAGTGTAGATAAATAAATTTGGGAAGAGTTACAATAGTTAGTTATTTGTTGTTGTGACGATCAAGCCGTTATAACTGCTTTGAGGAGAAGTTTAAGGAGTCATTGCAAAAACAATTTTGGGAGAAACTGTTATGATAGAACTTAGAGTTCTCAGTTATCATTATTCGAAACAAAATTTAGGAATACCGTGAGGGACTTCTAAAAAGAATGAATAGATTACTTCCATCTTGCGATTTATGTCATTAAGTAGGTATATCAACTTGTGGTTATGAGATTCAAGTTAAAATTTCTTACTATAGTCATCCTTCCACTACTGATGCTCCTACTAAGTATGTTGTTATAACCAGTGAACGTTTCTGTAGCCGCCACCGAAAAAAGTTTTTACTAGTAATCTATCCTGTAAAACTGTTCTTTCGAGCCAAAAGAATCAAAGTTTTAAAAGAACGTACGAAAGAAATTAGGTGAGATTGGAAAGCGTCTACTGATCGATTATTCATTGAGGTAAGGCTTTGATCAGGTACAGAGCAAATACAGATTCGGTACCTAAGTGACTGGAATGAGTGAAAAATAGCACTGCCTATGGAATCTCTTTCTGTAAACTATGACGATAAGCTCTTACAGGAAATCAATCGTCGCGCTCAAGATCTTGCGATAAGACAGTGGGAATGTATACCGCCAGTATACAGAAAATCTTTTCATATTTTGGAATATCGCTCTTTTTCACCAGATCCAATTGGGATCAACTAAGTTGCCTTCTATCCAAGAACGTACACTCTGTAGCAGTAGTTAAAAAAAGCTATTTCTAATTAAAAAGTTACTTACCAAATAACTTAGACACTCATTAGAAACAATACTAATGATAACTCATTTCATTTTGGGTCGTGGTTGTGAGATAGTTTTAAAATTAAATTGGGATCTACCAACACTGTGATAAACCACAGGTCTGTTATTAATTTCTACCTTAAGCCCAACAAAAATATAAGGTTAGACTAAGGATATCGATAATCTATGTTAGACGCCAGAGCTTTTTTATTTAAATTGGAAGAAAAACTCAAAATTCCAAAATAGACGTGATACTTATCAATAAGATATGAGACACAAAAAAATGATATACAGTTTTATTCAATCAATATGTTCATCAATAACACATAAACAACACAAAAACAAATAAAAAGAAAAGGCCTCTCTTCAACACGAGTGAAAAATCTTTTAAATTTTAAATAATCTTCACTAAATAGAGGTGACGTCACTCTAGTTTAATTAACAACTAGGTTAACAAACAAATAAACATAACAACAGCAACTTCATTATCAACAAACAAATAGATATTTATAATTTGGAATATAATCTGAATTTTTTCAGGTCATAAACAACCATAACCCAAGTCAAAAGTTAAAATAAAAATTTACAATGCACGAAGAAACAAACTAACACAATATTTATTCAGACTCCGCTAAAGAAATCTAATTTTCATTGCAAAATTATTATTGCCAATATCGACCGACCTGTTAATTGTGTAGCTTCCTTCACAATGCCCTTCTCTCAGATGAAACCGGAAGTACTAGACCTAAGAAAAATGCTTACATATCCGCCATATTTACAATGTGAGAGAATCCAAATTCATACAAATTAAAACTGAAGAGAAAATCAATGGTCTAGGATCAATGTTTCGCTTTTTTTTAAATTAAATTAGAATTTCTAAAGAATTATCAAACACAAATAAAGTTTCTATACGGGAGAATAGAAAATATTAAAAAAAAATGTTAAAATTGAACTGTTCAAAGATACTTCATTAGAGGATTCCCCGAAGACAATAAATTTCGCATTTTCCTACAAAGGATGATTTTAAGTAAGAAAAACTTAAAAATATAGAATTCCTAATTCAATTTAATCAAGAACAAACCAGATTTGAATTCAACAATAAATTATGGAAATTAACTCAAATAAGTCCCATTATTTTATGACACTCTCGTACCAACTTAGAATAATGAAATCTTGGCGGGATTCTAGGAAATTTAGATTTTATGACGACGAGTAACAAATGGCAAGTTCTACTTAAACTAGAAGGTAAAACAATTTTACGGTTTAAAATATGTTAGTTGTGCTTGATATAAAACTAACTCTAATTTTGGATACCAATTTTTGGCGTGCCGTAGGCCTTGAATCTAGTATTCGCCACGGAAAATACAAAATTTCACAATGAAGTGTCAATAGATGCACCGTAGTGTCCAGTTTTACAATCCAGAGAAGATTTCGATTCATAAAAAACTTCTCGTTTAGATCAATAAATTGACAAACATTTTCTGAAGGATTCTAAATAGATAGGGTGTGGAGGAGGGATTAAACAAATCTAAATCCATATTCAAATCTTTCTTTTTTATAATAAACATAATAGAGCGTTTATTTAAAATATTCAGAAAGCACACAACGATTTCTGAAGTCACTTTGTACCGTCCTAGTGCTCATTTTTAAAATCATTGTTTGATTTTAGTATTTTCAATCCAAATTTAGTTTGGCTCTATAATGAATTTCAATATTTAAAATTAATTTTGAGACAAATTCTTGAAGACTAGTTTGAACCCCGTCCAATTCTGACTTCGGCTACCGTAAGCACAATTATATTATGAACTTTTCTTTCTCTTTTTTTTCTCTTTTCTTTGATCAACTCCAGTTTTGAGCAACTGAAATTGTACTATTCAGCAAACGTCAGTCGCCCCTTTTTTTCTTACTAAAGTCTCTTCTTAATTGAGCAATTATTATTTACGTGGTATGCGTGTATTTAAGTAAAACTACACGTGGATAGAAGTTGTGTCTCAGCGTGCTTCTTACAGTATTCACTCACTCAAGCAATTGTTTCTAAAATATCTAAAAAAAGATTTTGAGATCGGATCTTATGATTATTAAATTTGTATATAATATTCTATTTGACTCAAAAATGGTGCATCTCACAGAACTCACTTAACTACATAGATATCTGGGTACCATCAAATTCGACGGATAACACATCCTGTATATAAAACAGAACTGTATTTCTTTAATTAAGTTAAGAATATTTTTTAATAAAAGATAAATCTGCTCATGTTCAATTTTTTCAGACGCAATACATTTTAATTTGTCGATTCTGTTTGTTATTCCATGCCAATTACATCTGAGTCAGTGCCAAATTTTGAAGATTTGCAATCAATTACCCAAGAACGATTTTGTTTAGGTTTACTTTAAAATCACTTAAATGAAGTTTTGTTTAGGATAAAAGAAAGCGCATTTGTATAAACAGAAGTGCAGTAAACAAATATCTAAAAATTCTTTTTTATGGATTAGCTTTGTTAAATGAGACAATTAAAAGGGAAGTTTTTCAAATTATCGTAAATAATTAATAATCAAAAAATGAACTTGTTCGTATAAAAAATTGCTACGAAAATCTCATTTTATAATGAACTGTTTTAACCCAAATTACACTTTTTGAAATATTAATTCTAATTTAAAATTCCAAATTATTACTCCGCCGCTGGATATTATACAAATCATGTTCACTCAGCTGAACACTAATGTAAATTAGTACACTAATAAAGCCTATTGGTTTCGAGAACGATTTGTCAAACAGTTGACGATTGGAAGGGATTATTGCTGGAGCTTGAGAGATAATTTCAACCTAATGGATTATGTGGGTATTATTATTGAATTATGCTAAGTGTAACCAAGGGATTTTACTAGAATTTATGAATCTTTTAAATTAGATTAAATCTATTAAATTTAATGCAATGAAGATTTACAGTAGTCAGTCGCAAGATATATGTCTAAACTAATGAATAGGAACTTAATTTATTATTACTGTAGCATTTGATTATTTACGCTATTCTAATTCTTAGAAAGTCGTTATTTTCATCCTCTTGCAAATGAAATTTTAAAAATTCTACAATTCTAAGATTCCAAATGCCTGTCAAAATGAATAGTTCAAATATCATTTTTTGATTATTTTATTTATATTCTTGTAAACCAATCAGAAAACAGAATTTTAATTGAAAATTACAATTTAAAGTTTTGAGAACTTACGTCTTTAGATATTCTCTTCGATTTTATAATTCTATTTGTCAATTTTGGCCTGTAGTACATTTGTCGGATTTTATGCAAATTGATTTATCGATATTACTAACAGTACATCATTTTAAATTCACCAACAGAGTTTCTATGAAAGTAAAACTTTTTCTTATAATCCTGAACCACTAACAGTATTATTTATCAAAATTCCTTTTTGTAACATTGCAATATATATATATATTGCTATGGTGTCCTGATTTGTAAACTATACTTGTTAAAATGCTGTAAAAAAAATTCTGTTTCACCTTGACTTTGATCTTGTCAAATTTTTACATGAAAGACTAAATGGCTAACGTTCATGAATAATACGCACAAGAAAGGAGAGGTTAGTTGGAAGCCCAAACTTTAAGAACAGGGCAGAAAAAAACAACCTCGCGGTTATCTTCTAATTTCTGATTAAATCAGCAACCCTTTTTCTGCCTGGGATGAATGTCGAAAGATCACCCAAAAAAACTGACGTATCTACATGATGTCGTGGTACTCCGGTAATTGCCCTAAGCCTCGAGACATCATTGGTGCATAGTAGACCAGTTTTTGCGGCAAGATTCGCTTCGATGTAGGTCAAACTTTGCAGTGAACGGAGAAAAAGAGAACTGATATTGTTCCTAGCGACGCTTAGCTATTTATAACATTTTGCGTAGAATATCTGAACACAATAAAGAAAAGGGATTGTTAGGTTTATGTTAATCAAAAACTGAAATTGGAAAGGCTTTTAGAACTTGTTTCATGAGCAGATAAATTAACTTAACTCTTTCAAAACTGTCGGGACATAATGTCCCATCTAATGCTTTTGTATGTCTGATGGTTAAAATGCGTCCCGTTTTACGTAGGTTTTTACAGTTTCCGGTTTTTCACAACCCTCAAGCAATTTTAGATCTGACAACATCGCCGATTGCACTATAACCTCAGTTTACATGTCAATCTTGACATGTTTACATGTGTGTCGTGGCGTAATTTTGATAGTATCATCGTTTTCGCGTGCTTCGTTTTACTTACTAGAAAAAGGTAAGAAATGTTTACTAATTATACTTTATAACAACCAAAGAAAGAATCGCAACTAAGATCTTTGGGGTTTCGTAATGGATTATGGGACCCATGTGTCCCATTAGGCTTTTACTTTGGGTTTTATTTGTCCCAACAGACATACATGTTACAGATGAGTCGCCGGTATGTAACCCACAAAAAGCTCAAAGATGAAATAATGCGGTGACTGAGGACGATGAGGAGGAATTGGAAGATCCATACCACAACAGTGGATCATCTGACGAAGATTACTACCTAACAGAGAATGATATAGAGGATAGTAGCCAAAGTGGTGAAAAGTCAGATGTGCCTAACATGAATTCGAACACAAACGATCTAAAGGATAATAATGAGACTAATTCAAATTCAGGCGAGAGCAATTCAAGTACGGGCATACGCGCATCAGATGAAAGTGAAGAAGATGAGCAAGTAGTGAATAATACAACCTGGTTCAATAACAATGGAGAATTTATTCCCAGATTAGTTTTTTCCACAACAAAAATCAGGGGGATTTAACCTTCTTTGTGAACTAAACGAGCTGGACTTATTTTTGGAACTTTTTCCCAAAAGTCTTATAATCTACATTGCTCAATGTACCAATATGCGTTTAGAAATTTTTTAAAAAGAAAGCAAAAAGAAGTGGATTGCTACCGACTACCATGAGATCATGATTGTTCTTGGAGTTTCACTTATGATGTCGTACAATCGGGTGCCTGCATTCAACCATTACTGGTCTAAGGGTGAGTCTCTAGGGAAAGATCTATAAAAAAATAATTTCTAAAGATCACTGCAAACTTTTGTTGGCCAAAACGTACTTCAATAGTCCCGAGAAACCTGAAAGCTGTTTAGTTCTGAAGCAGCGTTCCAGAGTATTGATGAATCAATGGCGAAATTCAAAGGGAGATCTTCGATGAAACAATACTTACCTTTGAAACCCATCAAACGAGGGAAAACGATGTGTTCAAAGTGACTCCTCTACTAGGTACGTCTATGACCTAAAAATATATGCAGGCAAGAATACTGAAGCAACTAGTGGTACCCTGGGAGTAAGAATAGTCAAAAATGTGGCAAGCTGTCTTAGAGAATAGGCAGTTGCACTATGTTTTGACAGGTTTTTCGCTTCTGCCAAGTTGCTGAACAAATTAGACTATCCAACAGTTGGAACACTTATGAAGAGCAGGAGAAATGTACCAGAATTTTTCGAAAACTCAATCGTGGAGATTCACAATTTCGAGTGAATAACGAAGGTACAATAGTTTGCAGATGGCAGGATACAAAAGATGCGTTGCCAATAAGCAACTGTTTCTCAGATACCACAACCGAGGTAAAACGTACCATGAAAGATGGAACAAGAAAGGATGTACTTTGCCCTGCAATGCTTCAGTTCTGTAATGCTAATATGGGTGTCGTCGACTTGACAGATCAGATTGCTGGGTTATATGACTTTGATAGAAAATCTGGCAAGTGGTGGAAGAAGGTGTATTATACACTTTTGATGGTAGCCGTAGCGAATGCTCATATTCTTTATAACGATTTGCACAGGACAAAAACGCCACTTTTGCTATTTCTAATACAAGTTGCAGAAGGACTAGTTTAATTAGGAAGAAGTAAAGCAGCTGTAAAAAGAAGGTCAGCTACATCACTGGAACGACCTCCAAAAGTCAAAAAGCCAAAGATGATGTTCAGCGTCGGGGATTATTTGCCCATCCAAGGAAAAAGGCTGCTTCACACCATATCATTTACAATGATTTTATATGTATTTATCGTGTTTTGTATTATTTTTTTGTAAAATAAAAATTGATATTCAGGACTAATGTATTACATTTGTCGAGCTGGGACATGTATGTCCCAGGCAAAATGGCGTTTTTGAAATTTTTTTTCTAAAAATGGACTTCTTTACCTTAGTTAATATGACTAATGCAAAGAAATGTCTGAAAACAGCAGCTATTTGCGAGGAATAAAATCAGGATTGAAAGGGTTAAGACTGGAAGACGGCAGTAACAACGGCGCAAAAATTGATGTTATGCAAAAACCTTCGCAAATTACAACTACTATTTTCCATTAATTTATGCAAACTGTGTTTGGCAGTTAAACATACTCATTGAGCAATATCTTAAAAACCAAAAAAGATGTCTAGTTTGACTCTCCTATATACTGTTATAGCAAATTGAATGTTAGAATCATAATTACTAAATGTTTAGGATTTGCTCTAAAAGATTTGTCATGAAGGCCACAGCCGGTAACAACATTCACAAGTGCTTGAAACGATCTGCCGCTAATTACGACAGGAATAAAAATACGATTATCATCAATACACAATAGGGAGGCTTCTACGGAGACCAACTGTTTTAGGGTTCTGGACAGCATAGTTGGTAGCTATTTTCTCAACTGCCTGAGACAATTGGAGTTTCTGGATAAGATTCCAGGACAGCGACGACGGGAACACAAGATTCTTGATGCGTTTTGACAGACACCCAAAAATGACTTGTCTCACTACAAAGGTAACAGATTGATGTATCAGGATTTTGGTTTGGTTATTTGACGGACTATCTAAGAAGTGAGGTACTGCTTGGGTGATTTTTCTTCCAAATCTTTAAGCTCTGCAATCCGGCCTAACAGATTATAATCTATTTAGAATCTTCTTTTGAAGTTAAACTGACGGTACTTTGGTTAAAGATTTTGTTGAAACCGACACAGCATCCTTTTTCTATCCATGCGGACGACACTGTTCTCATCAGGGCTAATTTGTTTTTTAACCTTATGTGATAATCGGGTGGTAGATTGTTTAGTTATAGTACTAGCAGGTATAAAAACAGATGGCATAACTAACGGTTCTGAATAATTGCAAGGCAAGTTTTCTTTCGATGCGCGTCTTTTTCTTCCTCGCTCAGCCCGTACCTTAAGAATTCAGCAAATAATTCTTCCTTGGTAAAACGATGTATGAAACTGGACGGATAATGGTTCTACCAGAGGCGGGCGAAAAAGCCTTGGCGATCGATTCAAAAACAGTAGATTTTCTACACATTCTTTGGTTTCTTGCAAGAAGATTGCCCTAGGTTTTCTTCATTCAAGCATTCCCTTCTCTAATGCGGGTCTCTCACAACCATGTTGTCCCTGCTGTAGCAATACACTGCAACAAGATTGCTGCTCTGTTCATTAGATGAAATCTCGTTGTAGAAATTGTGTTTCTGTTTGTCTTACTTGAATACTTCTTTGGAACAACATCGTCTCTGCTCTTCTAACTTGACGATTGGTGTCTCTGGCACAATACCGTACTACTTGCTAAGGTGCTAAACTCTGCGACGCGTTTCTCATCGATTTCTTCTTTTACTTTTATATAATCGAGGTTCTCTCGGGAGGTAGGGGTCGAAAGTAAAGTAGCTGACTTAGATTGATCAAGAAATAATGAAATGTGTCAGATGTATACTTATTATATACAATTCCTTACCAATTACCCATTTTCGAGCCAGAAACTATTTCCGAAACTTAAATTCATCAGAAATGTAAAAGAGCATCTATTGGCTTTCCCTACACAAATAAACAAAAACAAAGATATAAATTTCAGCGTGAATGTAAAAAAATACTCGAACCATCAATATAAAACTAAACAAGCGGCTTGTGTCGGAAAACAATTTCCTTTGAACAGAAACGACAAATATAAGTTTTATACAGAGTCCAATACCGTTTTCGATTAGGTAATAAATTTTCAGATATGTGGCGAAAGAAAAAGTTATTGCGAATCTTCGATTACCTGCTCTTTTTGCCGCATTCTTGTAAAATATTACCAGCCGGTATCTCAACTTCCGCTAGAGTTCAAACCGGATAACAAGTTAAATACTACCAGAAAAATTAGACCTTCTCTCGCCTTTTGTGAAGTAAAAGTTTGTACTATCATCAATCTAGCAAGTTAGCACTCTTTTTCCTTTCTGAATATGAGTTTTAAAGTAATAAAGAAATGAAAAAACGCCACTACACATGCATTTTTCATTCTAGATTTCAGAGTTTTTACATTTCCTTATATTACCCTAAATTAGTTTAAGAATTTTTTTGTTACTAATTTCTTCTTTGGCTAAACACATTTATACCAAGTTAAACTGAGATTTATCCAATATTGCAGAAGTTTTTCTTGTTTAAACTTAAAGAAAAGTTGTAATCTTGTCAGAAATAAAGGATAGCATGACTGGCATACCTAATTACTTGTGAGCACATTCAAAGTTCTTAACAATATTAAAAAAGCTTTTGTTTATCTGTTTATTATTTTGAATGCGTTAAAAGCATGGTTGTATATCATACTGTTCGTTTGCGATGGAAGATAAATAAATCGAAAACACATGGTTATTCCTTATTCAAGAGCAGTAATGATATTTGATTATCAAACACACAGTACGGGTTAACGTTGGTGTGAATCCCACTTCAATTATGAGCGTTTGTTAGTTACATGCCAGATAGATTAATTTTGTAACATTCGATATTGGGATTGCAAATTAACGTAAGCAGCAGAATTGCAGTCTGTTGGTAATTGTTGCATGTTGTATTATTGGTTAACTGTATTCTTATAATAAGAAACAAAAATAATAGTAAGCAATTTGATAATGTATTGGGCTGTAAGGCAGCGATAAATCCTCCTGAAGGTATAATGAAAATTTATTATGTAATGACGAAAATAGCAATTCATCTAATGAAATGAGGATGACCAACGACTACTTACTCTACAGAGCACAGCTTCCACTTTGTTTTCTAACAGTGGCAAGAATAATAACAAAGGTAAAAAGCGAAGCGAATTAGTGACTACTTATGTAAAAAAATTAGAAATCGATGATGAAAGAAACTAACGAAACGAAAAATTTCAAAAAGAAGAAATGGGAAGAAGAGAATGCAATTAAAATAAATAAATTTAAAGACGCAAGTATATGTTATAGTACTTGCTGAAGATGTAACATAGGTAAGTATTTTAATCGACAAAAGATTTTGAGTGTTTAGGTGTTTCTTCTAATTTCCTATACAGGGTGATTCCGAAATAAAGGGTATCCTTTTAATAGGTGATAAGTAAGGCTATAAGAAGACAAAAAATGAAAAAACGAAGTGGCTGCGTGAAAGTTGAAAATTTTGACAATTTTCCTAAATATTAAAAACTGAAGCCGTCTCTGGTTAGAAAAAGAAAAGTGTTTCTTGTATTGTCGCCTTAAAAAGTGAAAGTTAAGGAGATTTACGGTGTTTTTAAACCCTTGTAGTGCAAGAACGAAAATTTATCAGAACTTGGAACTAATAGTGCAGCTGTAGTAGCACAATAAACAATAAATACCTTCATAAGCTACCCCCTGGACATTTTACAACTTTCCCTTTTTAAATCTGAAGTATGTTTAACATGCAGGTTGTTGAAATTCGTTAAAACAGTAAAAAGATAATAATAAAATTTATGTTACGAACAATTAGACTCCAGTCTCACAAGCAACATTTTAATCCCTTATTATTATTTAGTCACATGAATAGGAAACATTTTAAATGGCAATGGATTACACATACTACTTGAATGAAACATGCGTATGGAAGGTACTACTAACTATCACTTCTGTATTTAATTCAATTTAATAAATTCAACCAATTCTTATTTATGTAGCATAATGCTTATTGATGTTTTTGGTTCTTTGGAATTTTACAGAAAAAAAATCACCAACTGTAAAATTTTAATATTTCTCCGTTTACAGATTAAAAAGTAAAAGTTATAAATGTGCCCATTGATTATTTAAGGCATTGTAGAAACCAGAAAAACTGTTATACCCCTCACATAAAAAGCAAGAACTACCTGCCAATGACAAAGACAGTCAATAAACCGTTATCGATTTTTGCTTAAGTAAAAGTATGAGCGCAGGACCGGCTTGGTTTAGCGATTAAACTTCAATCGCATTTTTCTCGAAAACTATGCAATTTCTACCTACCGTTTTTTATCGCAAATGTATGTACTATCACACTGCTATCCACCTTTAAGAGGATACGCTTTATTTCGGAATCACCCTGTATACCTGTGAATGTTGCCACATTCTGGCATCATGTGCTGAGCCAGGCCAATCACAAAATATATTTATAAACTCCTGTTTAGTATTGACTCTCTCCACAAACATAATATACCTTAGGCCGTGTTAGTAGAACTTATCTAATGTTTCTGAATTGGAATATGCATTACATCCCATCAATATAACCAAGAACATCTAAAACTCTTAAAATATAAAGTACAATTTTACATGTATGATTAGTCATACTTGAAAAACTGTTTTCTTTCCTAAAATTTTTAAATTCAGTGACTGTTTGTCGAGCTCTCTCCCTTTTAGGCCATTTGATATAAAGATGATTTCTTTGATGTATCTTGTTACATATAGATATGAACACATGATGTGTATGAACTTTGTCAACTCCAATTCTATCTGCAATAGATCTAAAGCTCTCTTGACAAAACTTACCTCAAAAGTTGTTTTTGATAATTGCATACGTTTGCATGTACTTTAGTCTTCCCTAAACTTCTAAGCAGGACATCATCTAAATCACTGTAGTTCTCACTGTCATTTTCACTCCATTATGTTTATTTTTTAATTTACTGAAAACTAGTTGTAATTCCATTATTATTCCTATATACCTATAAATTACTTTTGCCCTTTTGAAAAACGTATTGATACCAATAATCACCGAGTCTGCCCTAACATTTATCCGGTGTAAGTGGTAAGCAACCGGCTGCACACCACTGATCAGCAGTTTAAAAATGGAACGCACATGGGTAGATGATTGATTAATAATGGAACGCATTTTGTATCTACCGACTGCCGATGAATTCCAAATTTGCATTGCATGATATTTGTTTACTTTTTTTTTGATAGGCAGAGATTCTAAAATCGAACCACCCCTCCCACTGAAGTAGCTGGCACATTTTATAAAATTTGTTGTCGTTTACCGAATTTTTCCCGTTACAGAATTTTAGCAACTGACTGTAGAGACTTATTGTTTACGTAATAAAGCATTCTTAGCCAGTCCCACTTCAGGATTTAGGTTTTTACTGAGATTTTCCGGCCGGGAGAAGAAACACTAATCTGGAAGTGTCTTCTGTTATCTTTATAACTGACCAACTCGAAAAGTAGAGGAAACCAAGCGATTGCCAATAGCGTAGCATTTTAACAAGAAAAATAGAAATAAAACAAATCATATCCACTAATCATGAAAAAACGGTTTCATATTCAACAAAGTCTTCGTCCTCAAACTATTTTATTTCCAGAATAATCCATGGCAAAAAACCTTGCAAATAGAATTGCTTTGTGCTAATAATGTACTTACTTACTTACTTATTTAATTCTTTGGCCTATCTCTCCTAAAGTGAGTGTAAGGCACGGGATGGGGTGAAGCTTCCCCCGACTTGTCTCTTCCATATTTTTCTCCATCCCTTTTCTTTATCCCGGTTTTTCTCACTTCTTCAAACCAAGTCTTTCGTGGTCTTCTTCTACGTCTTTTCCTCATCACTTTTGCTTTAAATACTTGTCTAACTATTTTGCTGTCCTCCATACGCTTCACGTATCGATACTACCGTAGCTGACATTCCTCTATTTTTTCTCTAAAGATTTTATCTGCAGATTTTTCCTGTATATTGTATTCTTAATTTTTTTCAGGAATCGCATCTTTATTGCCGTTAGCTTGCTTTTCTGTCTTTCTGTCAAAGTCCATGTTTCTGCACTATATATAAATATGGGCAAAACTCGTACTTTTTTTAGCATCTATCCTTCTTTTCTAGGAATAAGGTTTTAATACCCCTGAAAGTTTACTTCCCTTTGAGATTCGTTCTGTAATTTCATCATCCAGTCTTCCATCTTTAGAAATGATAGAACCTAGATATTTAAATGTTTGCACTTGACTCAACTTGTTATCTCCTAGTTTTATTATGTGATTTTTCCTCTCTTTCCCAATTATCATGATTTTTGTTTTTTATATACTCATTTTTAATTGTCCTAAAGCTCTTTCGAATACTTCCATATTTCTTTTTAAAGTTCTTAATTTTTGACTACTATGACCATATCGTCAGTGTAACATATTTCTGTGATTTAAATTTTCTGATCCTATTTCGTAAGGTTTTAGCAAAATCCAAGCATTTATGGCATCATGCTCTGACTTTGTTTCATCCCGCCAATAGCGTGCCGTACCGTCGTAGTTTCGGTCCCTCCATTAGAACACAGTTCTCACTGGCAAACTGCTACCAGTTTTCATAGTGATGTAAGCTATCTTTCATCTCAAAACAAAACGGACCCGGTGGTCAAATAGATATCGCTTCATCTCTATCTTATCGGTAGTAATGAGATAGCTTCAATGGATTCTGACTACTAACTAATGAAATCAAAGTTACAGGACATTAAAAAATTACCACAGATAGTACTGTTAAAAATACAGTGATTCCTGACGCGCTCATCAGTTTTTTAACAAGTGACAGACAAAATCAGCCCCACCTTAAGTTACTAAAGTAACTCAACATTTTTTTTGGTGCTATGCTGGGAATCTAAGAGAATGATAGTCATCACGCATCAAGATGTTTCCTACAAGAAGGCTGACTCTCTACTATATGTGCTTGGGGGTCGAATACATTTCTACAGGTGCCGTGACTGCTACATTCGATTTGTCCTCTCAAACCTCAACAATGACTAATCATTCTCCGCTTGTATTAATGTATCCAAAAACAGACTAACTGACGAAACGTGATCTAAAAATTTTTAAAGCCACAACATGTCACAAGGATATTTTCATGTCCTAGTCAAAAATGGTATCTTGAGCATATAGTTATCAGGAGCCTGACCTTTCTCGAAGCATCCAAAAACTCAATTACTGTTTATGGGAATCAGTACTTTCTGCCCATCTTTGCATAACTTTGTCTAGTTTAGCAGAATGATTCATCATGGGCTTATACACGATCTCGAAGTATTCCAGGTCACGGTTGTATCATTACATCCGTATTAATGCGCTACAAAAAACCAGAACCTTCAGGGGGCAGTGACAAACAAACTGCCAAGTTACTCATAAATAAGTATAAAATAAACACGAACTACCAAAGATTAATTGGGCGGCTTGGACATAATAGAAAATGTTTGGCTTCAAACGGGATTTGAAACTATGACTATTGGTTTTCAGTGTAGATACTATCAGGACATTCACGTTTGGAGATAGATACCTTCTTTAAAAAATTAAATATTAAAATTAGCAATTATTGAAAGAAAAGTTTCATTAATAGAATTTAAATTTACTATAAATACGTACAAAGAACGGTACAGGTTGCAAAAACTTAAACCAGCGTAGCATTTTAGATATCAAGATTGCTTAAAGTTTAGAATGATGAATTCATTTATCTCTACACATAAAAAAAATTAAATTTTTAGTTTTATTTAATCAACGTTTAATTTTAGATGAGTATTTCAATTTTATTTTTAAATAGCGATGTAAAACTCGGCTCATTAATCCGATATTAAAGCGACTTCCTTTTGAATATGGTTGGATGGTTGAAATACACTTTTCACCTTTATAACTTATGGTCATAAAACCGTATACTAAAACTAAATGCTATATTTAATGAAGAAAGGTTAGAAGATAAATATAATAACAGAGCCATAAGCAGATCATTATCATACTCATGTTCAATTTAAAATTCACTTCTAGTTTCTAAAAGCTTATCTTAAATTACTATTTATGCTTTTATGTCTATGAGGCACTTATCTGGAATCACCGTGTGCCATATTTAATGAAAATGGTGTTAATCTAGTGTAAATAAGGATTTATTAAAAGAGTAATGTTTTTACGATTTAAATATTAAATTGAAGTAAGGGATTGCAGTGAAAAAAAAGCTTTATATTCTTTCCGTGCAATTATAGTATTCAGTGTCTATGACAGTATTTGGCTAAAATTGTTCTATTTGAATTAGGATTATGCAAAATAAACTTAAAGTTAACCTTACTGTATCCTAAATATATTTAAGTTTATTAGTGTTTAACTTAGCTTCTAGACATTCTTATGATCGTACTAAAACAGTAGTAAAAAGTGGTAGAAAATTTAAATTCGCGTTTTACTGCTTTTTGGTTTTATCGTGGAACAAAACATAAGGATACCGTCGCAGGAAATGTAACCGCAAAAATTGTTGGATAAATAAATGCTCTATTATGAATGGATATTAACTGTTTTGACAATAAAATTTGATAAATGCATTATATTGTAACACATAATGGTGTTTTAAAGTTTATGTTTACATGAAAACTGAAAAATACAATTTAAATCTTTTGATTATAATCTTACAAATGTTGCATGTCGTAATAAAAGCTTCAAAGACCTTCATCAATGATCTATTTTTAACGTTCTATTTTTAAAAATTAAAGTTCGTTTAAAATTAGCGGAATCAAATCACTGTTAAATCGAACTAATCAATTACAGAATCTGATAGCGTGGGTTTGATTTATATTTGTTTTGGTGTTAATGAGATACTTTGCTTATTTAGTTAGTAGTTCACTCAAAATAGTATTGTTTAGCTATGCTATATTGTAATTGACCATTATAATTAAAGGAACCTATTTTGATTGCATGTTTCAATTTGCCGTCTTTTAAAATAACTGAACTGCAAAAAATACAAAACAGATGTATGAGAATTATTTTAAAATGTAACAGATATTCGTTATGTAGGTATATATATAAAGAATTGCATTTTTCTTATTTTCTCAACCTGATTATTAAATTAGATAAAATTTTAATAAACACTTAGATTGCTTAATTCTAAGAAAAATAAAAAAAATGCTAATATTGTATCAGAATGTATACGAGGGTTGCTATTTATATTTCTGGCCTAACAATGAAAAAACAAGTATTTATGATCGGAACTAGTTTTATTGTTTTTCAAAATATTCTCCATTAAGATTGATACACTTTTCCATGCGTTTGAACCAATTTTCGAAGCACTTTTTCCACTCTGTTTGAGGCAGCTCCAAAATATGCGTTTTGAAACAAAAAACGGCTTCTTCTGGTGTTGAAAATCGTTGACCACGCAGTTTGTTTTTGATGTACGGGAATAAAAAGATGTCATTGGGTGCCAAATCAGGGCTGTATGGTGGATGGCCCGTCAACTCGACCTTCTGGCTGGTTTAATATTCAATTGTTTGAGCAGCGGTGTGAGAGCTTGCATTGTCATGATGAAGAATGATTCGCCTTTTCTTTGAAGTTTTCCGAATTTCTCCAATGACTTCTGGCAAACAAATGGTTGTGCACTATTCAGAGTTGACCGTCTTATGTTGCTCTAACGCCACTGTTGTCACATGACCGGTAATGCCAAAGAAACAGGCAACCATTTGCTTCGATGTGCTTCTTCCGCGAACAACTTTTGTTGAATTTGGCTCGTCTTGAAAAACCACACAGTTGATTGCTGTTTTGTTTCGGGGTCATATGCGTAGATCCATGATTCGTCACCTGTGCAGATGTTATACACAGCCTTTGATGCACCTTTCGCAAATTGTTTCAACATTTCAAAGCACCAGTCGACGCGAGCCTTCTTTTGAGCATTGGTCAGGTTATGCGGGATCCAACGGGAACAAATTTTTTTTACGGCCAAATGATCATGTAATATCTTGTTGATGCTAGTCATACTAATGCTCAAAGATGCCTCAATCTCGCGGTATGTCACATGACGATCTTGTTTAATCAGTTCACGCACAGCATCGATGTTTTCAGGCACAACGACAGATTTTGGACGACCTTCACGGATTTCGTCTTGGAGTGAACATCGGCCACGTTTAAATTTATTATACCAGTTTTATACAGTGCTGTAGGATGGAGCTTCATCGCTATATAATGTATTAAGTTCATTGATGCACTCTTGTCGTGATAATCCACGTCGAAAGTTATGAAAAATAATTGCACGAAAGTGTTCACGGGTCAATTCCATTTTTTACTAGGGAATGCACTTTTCAATTAACTGCAAACAACACTAATCGCACTCAAATGACAAAATGTTGTGGTTGAGGTTATGTTCAACAATGTAAAGTTTACACCGGAAATGTCAGCTGACGCCTGGAAACAGTCAGTGTTGCCAAGGCCAGAAATATAAATAGCAACCCTCGTATAAAGTAAATTGTCAGATAAAATTTAAAACTGGAATAAATCCAAATCTAAGACGGTTTTTCTTCTTCCGTGAAAATGGATTTACTACTATAGGAGTGACTGTGGAATACCAGGTGTATACCTATGAAATGAGACTTTCAGCTATTAGACCACAGATGTCGCTAGGAGTATTTTTAAACTGTCCCAAATGTCTTATTTTTTTCGTCTGTCACCTGTCAACAATATTCAATTCATTGTTTGTGATGTTTCATACAACAACGCATTTTTTTCGCTCTTAAAAATGTCGAATTTCGTGCCTTCAAACTACGATTTGCGGACATCGTTGATTTTCTGTTATCAATTGAAGAAAAACGCTTCTCAAGCTCATCAAATACTTATAGAAGCTTACGGTGGACATGCTCTAAGCAGAGTACAGTGCTTCAGGTGGTTTGAAAAATTCCGAAGTGGTGATTTTAGCGTGGAGAACGAGGAACGTGGCCGGCCACCGAAAAAGTTTGAGGACACCGAATTGCAAGCATTGTTGAATGAAGATGATGGTCAAACGCAAGAAATGATGGCAGAGCAGTTGGGAGTGACCCAGAAAACCATTTGCAAACGTTTGAAAGACATGGGCATGATTTTAAAGGTCGGAAGATGGGTGCCGCATGAACTGACTGAAAGGCAGCAAGAGAACCGAAAAACCACTTGTGAAATGCTGCTCTCCCGGTTCAAAAGGAAGTCTTTTTTGCATCGAATCGTTACGGGTGATGAAAAATGGGTGTATTTCTCCAATCCCAAGCGTAAACGATCGTATGGTCCGCCCGGCCACAAGCCAAAATCAACGGCCAAACCAAATCGCTTCGGCCAATGCTGTGTGTTTTCTGGGATCAGCATGGTATGATTTGGTACGAGCTATTAAAACCAGGTGAAACAGTTGACGGTGCACGCTACCAACGACAATTGGTCGATTTGAACAGCGCTATACACCGAAAACGCCCAGAATATGCCGATCGGCGTCACAAAGTAATTTTTCTTGATGACAATGCACCACCACATCGAACAAGAGCGATCCGGGAATTGGTGGAGACGTACGATTGGGAACCGCTGGTGCATGCGGCTTACTCACCAGACTTGGCGCCTTCCGATTATCATTTGTTTGCATCGATGGGCCACGCACTTTCCGAGCAGCGCTTCAATTCTCACGAAGAAGCCAAAAAAATGGCTCGATGATTGGTTTGCGGCCAAAGACGGCCAATTTTTTTGGCGCGGCATTCACAAATTGCCTGAGAGATGGGTAAAATGTGTCGCTAGCGATGGCTATTATTTTGAAGATTAAATTTGTAACCATTTTTTGTTAATAAACGTTTAAAATTGAAAAAAAAAGTTTCATTTCATAGGTATACACCTGGTATAAATGCAACATACCAATGTGAAAGGTTTATTTCTAAAGAAACAAACTATAGAAATTTCTTGAAACGTCACTCTATTGTTTAATGTTTGAATCAGCAATCAATTATAGAAAAGAAAGAACTTTGTACAGATTTATAATTTTCTTCAATATTCCCAAAACATTACAGGAATAGTTTAAAGTAGCTTGTGAGTCGTGTATACTAAAAACGTTGACTCGATAGGTGTAAACATCGATAAAAGTTACTATTGATTAAAATTTATTTACTGTGCAAAAATTACATATAAACACAATCTTACGGTGCAACAAGATGCGCACGTTCTACTATTTATAAAAGACGATTTTGTTTTTTTAATTCTTAGCATCAAAAAGCAGACTACTTAACTTCTTTTCTTGAGATCTACTAATTAACAACCCTTTATTCAAACCAGTCTTTAAACTCGTTTCTTACCGTAAACATCAAGACGTGCAGAGAAAGGCTTAATAAATATCAACCATGCTGAGGTAGCCTTTTCCGACTTCACATATATTGTTCAATGCTAAAGCCTCTTATATGTCCAATAACTACTTTAAACACAACAAAAGCTTGGTGAACCCCAAATGGTAGACTTAAAAGAGGCAGATGACAGAAATTAAAAAACTAAGTTGTTTACATGGACATCACAAGGGAGGTGCAAAGCTTCAAGTCAGGGTTATTTTACTTTTTTCCACATTTTTTTAATACTTGCCTTAAGATTGGTAAAACGTTGACTTCTAATTTAATCTTATGTTTAGACAAGCATCTTGTCCCAATATAAGAAAGTACCAATCAAAATGCATTCGCAAGGTATCTTTCAAATTGAAACGTCTAAATACATTTTCTCGCAGTAACAGTAATATGTACCCATGCTCAGACAAAAAATGTTCTTGCAATGAAACAATTTATATTCACAGTTTTGAAATTTGCAATCTCCTTCTTAGGGACTGTGATGCAATGCTTGAAGAAGTTCCACCATTATTCCTAGTCAGCCGTCCTGACAGGAGTTCGAAAAACTTCCTTCATCACGTTCTAAACGCTCTCTGAAGCCCAAACCATCTGAGTATCTCTGTTCACGTTCTTCAGGTTGGTTCTGCAATAGATTAAAGTACCACAGATTTTCGTACGATACCTCTTTTCACCGCCCTAGCCGATTGGCACAGAGTGGTTGGTACTGAGAAGCAAAACTACTGTCCAGGCTTTCAACATTATTTAAGTCGACTTATCTAAATATTTTACAGATGAAGTCTTGACACTACTCACAGATTGCACTACGAACCCTTACTCCACTGCGCGCAGTTTGATATCTACGTTCTAACAGAGCCGTTATGACTAAGATTCCTTTATCATTCACCGATAACTTCGATTTCAGATTTCGTATTGCCACGCAAATACTACGAGCTGATGATGGTCAGTGTCTTGTGTTTCTCGACAAAAACTTTCAATTCATTCTCTCATCCAACGCTCACTCAGCATTATTTGACCTGTTTTGCCACCCTGGCTGGAGAGCTAGGGCCTTTTATCTACAAGCTGCCTCATCATCTACATCGGTCGCCACCTGGGTTGGGGGGGCCTAGAAATATCTCAAGATCCACCACAGCGATTTAGTTGAACGGCGATGTCACGCATAGGAGAGTCGTCTACAGCTGCCAAATTTTAGTTACCGTTCTCTTCAGAAGGTTTGCGATGAGAATGCTTTTCGGATAACATCAGTATTGTTGTAACCGCCGAAGTTATCGCCACGCCGCTCGGTCAATGCTCTGTGCACTGAACTACTCAAGACCTAAATTCGATCAGACGCTTCAGTCTGGGCCCTGATACGTCAGAACCACAGCCAGTGTTACCTGTTTCGTACGTTCTTCTATCACCATCATTATCTTGCTATTTAGTTCCGAGTCCTACAGCGCGCCGAGATCGATGAAGGCAGTTTTTCGGCATAGTCTGTCTGTTGGTCTGCTGTCATGTTACCGTAACTTTATAGGGCATGTTTTATATGAAATTAACTTAGAATTTTCTCCTGATTACAAATACATAATTGGTGTTTTGAAAAGTTACGGCAACATGACAGCAGACCAACAGACAGACGGAATGTACGAATACAATTTTTTTTAAATTTCGTCGATAAAACAAATAAACAAATAAAATAATTTTTATCATTCACATTACTTTGGATAGCAGAGACGCCAATAACACCTTATATACAAAATATTTAAGCAATTCTGAGAGTTATTTAGTTTTGACCGGTTTTTGGTCATTTCCGACCACTGTGCTTCTGCTCTGGAAACGCTCGCTGCTAGATCAGCGTATAGTGGCTAGATCGTCTGCCGTTGCGTATTAATATTTAACTAATATTCCTACACACAACAGAACAGATCTGATTTTGGAATAAATCGTGTGGTAAGTATTTGCATCTTTTTTCTAAATTGAAACGCCGCCCCCGCAATAACGCTGTCAAGTCTGGACCGGCAGTCGAGCGATTTTATGCTAACCGTGTAAACTATTTTCGAATAAAAATAGCGATTTTTTGGAATAATGTCACGTGGTATAATTCAAGCTAGCTCTTGGTCTATAAACTTTGCTGGGTAAAATTGTTATGCACTAAGCCGAATTAGAGATGTAGAGACTGTATAGCCTATAAAAGCTAGGATTGCTACATAAGAAAACAAAATCAGTCAAGCACCGAGCTCTTTTTCTTAACATAACCTCAAGATGGTCTAAAGCAGCGTTTCCCAAATGGTGGGTCACGAACCGGCGCCGGGTCACTAAAAGGAAATGCCGCGACACTTCTGTTTTAGCCACTGCCTCTCCCGCACCCACCTCACATTGACCATTCGTTCAGTTAGTTTGAGCTTTGCTATTGCCATTGCTTTTAACTAAAACTATGCAGCAGTGTGTAATATTTATAAACTTTATAAAATCTCGTCCACTGTACTCCAGAATATTCTCTGCTTTGTGTGAAGAAATGGGAAGTGGCCATAAACATCTTCTTTTACACTGCGAAGAAAACGTTTAAAAAAGACTTATCAAATTAAAGGAAGAAGTTTTAATGTTCTCAAAGCAACATTCCCCAACGTCTAGGAATGTAATATTTTAATTTAAAGACAGTTTTCTTGATGTCATGTGGGTACTCAAGGTAGCCTATCTTTGTGATATTTTTGATTTCTTGAACAATTTGAATCTGACATTACAAGGTACTAAGGTAACTGTATTTAAAGTGCAAAAGAAAGTAGAATCTGCAACAAAAAAACTCAATCTGTGGTCACGTCGTGTCGAAGCAGGAAATTACAAAGCTTTCACAAAGTTAACACAAGTACAAAAAGAGTATAACATGAGTACATTGCCACGTGAGATTTCTGCTGCTATGATGGAACATTTGTAAGAGTTAATATTTCTTTATTAAAATATTATAAAACCAACTATAATAGACATTTATTTTACTCATACGCCAAAATACGCAAATAAGTTTTTAGTGGGTCACGAAGAAGAAACATAAAAATAGCTAGGCCACGAAAAAAAAAGTTTGGGAAACGCTGGTCTAAAGCCAAGTCTAATTAGACTTATAGAAATGCAGGAGTATGTTTGACTGAATAAAAAGATTACGTTTGTTAATGTTTACTCATTGACATCCCAAAGCTTTAGTTTTACTCAATTGAAGAAGTAGATTTTTCCGTAAAGATGGACAGCAATTGCTATCTGACATTAAAAACAAAAAATAGGCTTGTAAAACCTTGGATGGGCAGATTCTAGTCTCTTCATGTTTGTTGGATTCTTTTTTGTCGTCATAACGTTGTCCATGTTATTGTGTACAAAAGTAATAGGTGGGTGTGAATTTCTTCACTTGGTTGTATGTCCAGAAAAACACAGAAATTTGTTAAACTGAATTTATATTGGTCACGCCTTCTAATTCCAGGATTTAATTTAATTTGAATCCGTTGGTTCAGATTTCAGACAAGAGTTTGATGTTATTCGGAAGAGTAAAGACGTGCTAGTAGGATATCTCTACTATTCCTGCCATTGACGCGTCTCACCACTTTTGCTTGAACCTTTAACCTGAATATCTAGGACCTAGGGCGTTTTGAGCATCATCTACAAGAAGGATCGCTCGACGTATTGGTGCGCAATGCTATATGGTTCTGAAAAGTAACACATTAGTTTTTGCCATCATTTTCCTAGCCATTAATAGTGTTCTTATTCTCCCAAGGTTATATCTTTTCGCAAACGAAGCTCGGCGACTGTTGGGTTTTGCTAGTTGGACGCACTTATCGTTTTGACGATATACAAATTCTTCAAATGACGTTCCTGACATTGTGTGGTCATGAGTCTTTTGCCATACACAATCCGTCTCTGCATTTCATGGGCTTGCAATGACAAAGGTATCCACCATATGATGAAGATTTATACTTATGATTGTTGTTGACACTCTTCCACCACCACGAGGTTATCTTCGTCTTGGTCTCACCGACATCCAAGTAAAGGCTTTGGTCGCGTGAACTGACAATCTGCTACATCATCAAGAGGTCAGGTGTTTAAATCCTGCTGAATACTTTATACTTTGCACGAATGTTTGCTGAGAGAACTTTAGCTTCATCCATCACACTTTATCACCATTCGACTCAGATTTCCACGAAGAAACAAGGACTTTTGGATGTCTCCGATAGGAATTCTTATGATGAGACTACTACTGTTGCTACCGCTACAATCTGTCCACTCAACTGACACTGTATTATCCCTTTACCGCAATTTGACTAAATATAGCATGGGTCCCAAGGTCCAGATCGTCGAGACCAAACGATTCGTTTATAATTGATAACGTCGTCAACATCATCATCACCAACCCACTATCCATCACCAGGTCTCTTGCGTCTTATGCTTGGAATTCTTGACCATTCACATTCAAAATTTCACTACTTCGCTAACTTTTATGTGCTCGTATGTTTGAATATCAGAGGACGTTTGCGCTTCCTTTGGAAATTTTGACTCTTTAGATTAAGAAATACTGCTTTAAATGACATCCTTGAAAGATAAGCTTTCTTTCTGAATCTTTTGCATAATATAATCTTTTATATACCCGCCAATGCCTCCGTTCTTGTATGCACTTTAAATGTTTTGCTGCTAGGGAAGATTGGTGCAGCAATTCCAGTTGGTGATTTATTACAATTTTGACACATAATGTAAAAAGGTGGGGGAAGGGGCACAAAATTACTACTTGTGACAATGAGAATTGTTTTGCAGTTTTTTGGAGAAAATTCTTCTGGCACCCTTGTTGTTTGCATTTAGCTTTGTAATTTATAGAGGAGGTAATAAGTAAAACACCAGACAGACAGACAGAAATCAACGATTGGTGCACATGGCACCGGTTTTAGAAGCTCTTTAGCTTCTCTTAAGCCCAATTTTGGCGGCAGAACGCAACGTCCGTATGCATCGGTGGAGCCATGGTATTTGAAGAGGAAGGTGCGGCGAGGAGGCAAGGGCCCCGGAGAAGGGGGGGCAGCTCCGGCGCAAGGGTATGATGATGATCTGGTTAAAGTGGTTGATGCGGCATCTCTGGAGCGGTGATCTTCTTGGCCTCGAGAGACAGGGGAGGAAAAAAAACGGCTCCCTCAGAACGGTGTTGGTGTTCGTGTAGTGTGTTGTGTACAGTGTGTGTGTGTGTGTGTGTCTAGATGTGATTAGTGTGCCGTGGACTGATGCTGTAGCTGTTCTGGCATTTGCCTTCACCGCTGGGGGAAACCACGGAAAACCCCGGCGAGAACAGATGTGGGCCTGGGGGGAAGCTTCCGTGAGGAAATGGCGAATTTGGTTGAGTGGGTGGTGACATTGTTGTGGCTAGAGTAGGCTAGCGATAGGCTAGTGGGGTAGAATCCAGGACCTCCTGTAGGTCAGGAGGAAGGTTCTGCGTGTTTTGCAGAAGTCTAGTTGGGGGGTGTTTCATTTTTGCACGGGGTTTCTGGCGATAGTTGCCTGGAGAAGTGTGCAGGACCTCTAGGGTGGAGGTTTTGTTTAGATTAATGGCTTTAGTGACAAAGCGATCTCTGAGGAATTCGAGGCGCGCATATATAGGAGGGATCCCGGCGAGGTCGCAGACTTCACCGGAGGGGTGAAAGCGGTCCAGGCCGAGAATCCTTCTACAGATGGCCCTCTCCTTGGTCCGGAGGCGATTGATTAGATGGTTGGGGGCTGTGGAGAAACAGGTGAAACGGTAGTCTATGACTGGCCTGATAAACGTTTTGTAGGTATGGAGAAGTGTACGGGGGTGGCAACGTGAAATGCCACCCCGGAGCTTCGAGAGGAGAGCGCTGCGCTGTTGGACTGTTTTTAGGCAGTGTTGCATCTCCTCTGTCCAAAAGAGAGAAGATGAAAACGTGATTCCAAGGTATTTTATGGAGGGTGAGAGCTCAAGTGGGGAATCCCAGAGGTCCAATTGAATATTGTCGGGTTTAAGGCGAGGGGCTTGAGTGAGATACCTGTGGCGAAATAAGATGGTTTGGGTTTTGGCGGGGTTGGGTTTGATTCTCCACCGTCGGAGCCAAGCCTCCAGCCGGGAGAGTTCCCGGGAGAGGATCCTGGCACCGATGGCGGTGGTCCCGGCTGACACCCAGAGAGCAGTGTCATCCGCGTATTGGACCAGACGGGCGTTGGGGTGTTGAGGTGGCGGGATGTCATGGCAGTACAAGTCGAACAGAGTGGGTGAGAGAAAGTAAAACACCGAATAAGAATGCATATAAATATAAGAAAATAAATACTGTAAAAGTTGAAGAAGTGTTTATATTCTTACTTAAGGAAAAGAGTAGTAAGTGCTGTTTGTGTATTTTGAAGTTGAATCTAATGCTATTGACATTTTGAAGTATTGCTCGCAAAGAAAGACAATTTCTAAATAAGGCAATTGAGTTAAGGAATTGTGTATTTATCATTAGCATCGATCTCTTGTGTTTCATGTAAAATACTTTAATACTTAATTTACAATAAAAAACCAACACCCTTGCCAGCACTAACAAGAAAATTTATTATAGACTTTGAGTTGAAAATAGTTTTTACCGAGAATTTAATGTAATCTAATGTGAGAGGTGTGGACTTCGTTATGAATACTGTTTTTCAGTGCTTTTTGCTACCTGTGTATCTTTCAAAAACATTTATTTACTTCTTTCAATACGATTGCAAAATAAACAAACCTTTGTATTTTTTCTTAAGAAAAGCCTTTTAAAATTTGCATAGCACCTAAGAAAATCAATGAAGTAAGTACACTACTAAGAGTACCTCTCTCACTTTGTTTTGTTGTGTCTAGCTATTTTTCAAAGCCATTGAAATTTAATAATGTTAAGAGCAGGGAAGCGGAAAATAATATTTTTAAATTTACTCTTACTTATTTAAAGTAAACAATAAAATACCTTTCAGTCAATTTAAAAATAGTTATATTAAGTAAACTAACATTTCCGAAGTTGTATAATTTACAAGAGATACTTTACGGCTGTTTTATAAGAAAGATGATTAACTGCACAACAATTCTTGTTTTGTTCACTTCGAAAATTGTATTTCTGTTGTTATAATTTCCTGGAAATTACTCCATTTGTAAATTGGATAAGTTTGGCAGCTTTGTTTATTAGATTATCCAATACACTACAGTAGTTTCGTTCTGCATGTACAATTAGTGTATCTTGAAATGAGCTATTCACTTAAGGTGAGTTTGGCAAAATGCATTAGTTTTATTATTTGTTATTCGCTACTATCAATTTCTAACCTAACCAAATCTAGTTTGCTTTGTATTAGTAGTTTGTTTTCGAGAGATTCTAGAAATAATTACTCATATTAAAGAGTGGAAAAAAACCTTTTGTCAATGTTTTTCTTCTAATGTAATTAATGTTTATCTATAAAGGAGACAACTTTATCAATATACATTTGTTTATACCTATCTGTTAGCTTGACGTTATTGAGCGTAAAAGCCTCATTACGTCGTGAAGACCAACAGGCTCTACGTTTAGTGTTTCAGTTTCTGAAAATAGCTTTACTGAAGTAAACAAATCTTTTGTTGTGGCAACAAAAGTTCTGTGTAAAGAAACAAAAATAATGCAGAGGGCTTTGTTCCGATTCAGTAAAGTTCTGTTTTAATTTTGAAGAATATAAGTGGCAGTTAAGAAAACAAATGCATGCATAGGTAATAAGTTGTTTTTCCTCTGCTTTTCGATTTAAGTACTTTAGTTAAATAAAATATTAGTATTTGACTGTTTGCTTTGGAAACGGCACTAACTTTAATGATGTTTACTCGAATATCTGTATATAAATTTCTTGAACAAAAAAAAAATTCTTTAATGTTTAAATTGCGTAAAATTTGCACCTTCGTTAAATTCTTGACACCTAGCAAACCTCTGCCAAATTCAAACGGAATTTTATTTTTATTTATTTGCTGTCAACAACATGACAGTATAGTCCCATTAATATACAGTTAACTTCAAGCATGAAATACCACAACTCGTCAAACGCACTAAAAACGAGTTAACTCCTTTTGTAAGCTATTAGCAGAACAGAAATCGAAAAGTAAACTTTGCTTGCTATGGAAACCTTCTACTTGTCAAATGCTACTGAAGATGCTTGTAAAAATTTTCCTAAATTTAATGGCTGAAGAAAGAGCTGGTCATGTCACTAACAAATTCTACAGTTTGTAGTATGCCGACGTAGATACTTATCTCAATAATCAAACATTAAAACAACGCAGCAAGCCTGATTAAAACAAATTGTACTAAAGTTTTGTACAAATCATGAATGTTTTGGTGACATCTACTCATAACTTCTTCTAGTTATACTTTCACAAAATATTTCGGAAATAAAGTCTTGGTTAGTGATTTACTAAATCTATCTTAAGCAATGTGTTGCAAGCTGAGCTAACATTTAGTGATACTATTGTTTTAAGAACTTCATGCCTTCAAGTGCCTTCTAAAACACTCTTAGTTGTATTTGAATCAACTCTGGATACTTCTCAATTTTTTACCCAAGCAGGAAAAGTCCAAGTCAACTTTTCCTTTTCGACAAAGTCGTCAGGAAGTTACTCACTTAAGCTTACTGTCTAAAACGGTTCAATTTAATTGTTTCATGTCTCTCCAAATGATTCTTTATCACCCTGCATAATGTCTATGTTTTGGTTTCAGTGGTTATTGGTTCAGAAAATGTAGAATAATGTTTCTAAGTATCTAAGTAAAAATTTACTGCTACCATATGAATAAGTTGCAGTTTTTCTGTAAATATGACTAATATGGACATTTGTTGTCAAAATCTTGCTAACTACTTTAATTTTAAACCGTTAAAAGTTAGACGATCAGCTTATTGATTTTACAAAATACCCAAACAGTGCGTTTAACCCTCTCCGCCTATAGGTTGATTGATTTTGATCTTCTCTAATGCAACAGCCTTCGAATGGCAAGTAAGATTTAAAGATGATCATAAAATTGAAGATGAGTTTATTATATTTATAAAGACAAAGATCTGACAGAGTGTTAATCCAAAAAGTTTCAATGGCTCTCAAATAAGGTTGACTATTTGAAACGAGCTGACGCAGTTCACAACCATGAGTGAAGCTCGACAACACCTCAAAACTTTAGCATTAGCGGAAACTTCATTGTAATTCTAAACTGAAATGCTTCTCGTGACTGAAAAATTCTTTCGACCCTCTTAGGATCGCGTCGCACTTCGAAAGCGGAAACTTTTGGAAGATCTTTGCAAAGAAAGTTTTTTTTTTACTTCATCAGTGGATGTCGTTTTGGGAATCCATTCCGTTAATTGATAGGCATGGTGAAACACTCTTTTGCAGTAAAATGTTTAGCTTTTATAATGACGAAATATCACTGAGAAAGCTCCATAGAGATGCCCTTTTATTGGTGTTTTAAATGGACGAGAGCAGACGACGGTGAAAAATCGAAAATGGAATTTCTATCTGTGACTAAACAAGCACCCAGCAGTAGATCACTGTCATACCACATTTTTTATTGGTTATTGGAGGCGTAGATTAATGGAAATAAATTTGAGAAAATCGATTCTGCAACTAGCAATGAGAATTTGTTAGTTTTGACAAGCAGAAAGCCATCGGAGGCAATAATTTCTGTCGTTCAAAATATTTCTTTCAATATATGATTATTAAAAATTTTCTCTTTTGAGCAATGCGTTGTTGTGTTTTGGCGTCTCAAACTCGAATATCTTTAGGCAGTAAAAGTTATAAAAATTTAATAAATAAAGAATTTTGATTTCTTTTCTAAGAAGTAGTGGATATAGAATGCACTAACTACAGTAAAAAATCTACACAAAAATTTTTTTTGAAACAGACAAGTATGCAATTGTCACATTTCCTGAATTGTTACAATTGAGTAACTATAATTACAAGCATATTATCTAGTACATATTGTGTGGAAGCCTTTAAAGTAATCTTAAACTTCTTGAGGTGCAAGTTAAGTCATGTCAAACAGCAAAGTTAGTGTTGCAATTCACGACAAGGTAGCATATATTGACTAATTAGGGACTATTCCATTTCATTTCTGTGTATGAAATGCTTGTGCAATCTTGATCGTGTCATAAGAAGAATTAGGTTTTTTAAGGACTGTGACGCGTTTTTTGGTGTTGCGGGCGGCGTTGGCAAACGTTAATGTACGCGACGTTCCTGCTTAAGCGCCAATAGGGGCCGCGTTGTATCCTCTGGTGCTGGACGGTCGGTGCTCGGGCGCTCACCTTGTCCTTGATACGGTCAGACGAGGGCTCACTGGGCAGCTACGCTGGAGATCCCGTACTTCCAGAGGTCGATCAGCTGGAATGAAGGGTGCAGAGCTCACAGAGTAAATAAAACAACAAATAAGTCCAAAAACAATCTAAATTGCAAAGCCAGGTTATTATGTTAACATACACTACGTACAGGCAAAATCTACCCTCTACGTTTTACGTCTATTAGCCCCAAGCAGTGCAGCAAGCCGGTTAGGGCGCAAGCAATAATTCGGGACCAGGTTTCAGTAGGTGCCTTCAAAAGACTAAGAGCTAAGACTTATACGGGGTATCCAGGAGACGGAAGGCACGGAGTTATCTAGCAGAGGCCGGACGACTCAACCGCCAAGCCAGCACCGGGATAACCTAAGCAGTATTACGATAAATGGTCTCAAACCGTCCGCCGTAATACCGCCACTGGAGCGAAGGAACGGAGTCACCTAGCGAAGGCCGGACGACTCAACCGCCTGGCCCGCACTAAGCTAACCTCAGCAGTATTACGACAAATGGTCTCAGACCGTCCGCCGTGATACCGCCACTGAGGGAAACAGAGTGGATTGTAAGAGTGTATGAGGGGTACGGTGGGAGGAAGAAGGTATATCGGTCGGAAAAGAGAAAGCACCTCTACATGGTTACGGCTTACCAAGGTACTTATTCGTACTGCAGCTGATTGTAGATTTGAGCTGGAGGCTACTTCGTCAACAACTACCTATGTTTTGAGCACCTTTAACTTCTACTAAAAGAAACACTGCTTGATGAAACTGAAAATAATAGAAATTGACTTCAATAACGAGTAAACAAACCCGCTATGCAAATGCTAAGTCTATTTGAAACTCGAAACCTTGTTGTCAATGTATAAAAAGCGACCACTGAAGAGTTTGATAGTATCAAATTGACAGTAGATGGTGTGTGCGTGTCTATCTATCGAGTGCAACTGCATTGGCGGAGAAGAATATGGGAGCAACGCCACCAGACGTGTGCCTTCCCTGTCGTGCAATCTCAACAATTAGCCATCCTACGGTTTTGGGGGGCGTAGGCCCTACTCCCATTGCTTCCCTTCATTTCTTTAGCCTTTTTCGGGTCGGTGGACAGTAACCTACTTTTCTTATATCCAACCCAAGTGCTTGAGCTTGGAACTCCTCATGACCCTAACCAACGCTCCTGGGAATTGTCTTCCCGTCCGTCACCTCCAATATTATTTATCTCATCTATCCCTTCGATCCTCTGCAGCGCGAGCTGCAGGGGTTGTGATTTTGAAAAATCCGTTTCATCCTTTTACCTACTTACCTATCTTCCTTTCATTATCTACACACCACTATTTCAGAAAACCAATCAACAAACAGTCATAAGCATGCTCTAACAGTAACAACAATCCCGCTTCCGAATAGGTCCTTTTGCACAGTTAAAAGTTTGTAAAAGAAAGCTATCAGGCTAGAAGTGTTGTTATAAGTCTGGGCAGTACATTCTAAAACATTTATTACAATAAAAATACAAATCTAAAAATAGAAGTGGAGCCAAGCAAAAATATGTAGTACTAAGGAATTATTTACAGGTGGATCTTGTAAGAAATCTGGATATGTTTTGAGGCCTGATTTAGTCTGATTTTTGCATGCCATGGCAGGCTGTATTTATAGTGGAATTCCTATACGATGCTTAGTCAGCAAAATAAATACTTGCGTGCTACCTGCATGCTGAGTCAGCAGGTTTGTGAGAAGATATGATATGTGTGACTGCATGGTAGATGTTACTGTTGCAAATTATGGGTGATTTATACCAAATTAACAATTTATATTAAGCTATGATGTCATTAAGTGATACTAGTCAGAATGGATAGATAGATGGAATTATATACAAAATCGATATAATAAGTCAAAGAAACTTTTTTTACGTTCAGTCAGTTCTTCTCCATGTAGAGGATGTTTTGAAATGTAATATACACGCCACTAGAGAACTCACAAGGAGTGCGTTCTTTTGTTCAGAAATTCTTCCCACGCTAAAACAAACCAGAGACACACGAGGTAATCTCTTTCATAATTATGAAAATCTCCCCAAAGGTAAATGCTGCCTCAACGCGGAATTTCATGTCTACGATGTGTGTGGGTTAGACCAAAATTCATTGCGGTCTCGCTTTGAATTTTACAAACTAGAATAGTAATCCTCTTGTTAGATTGAAATCCGACAAAGAAATTACCGTTAGTTAAAAAGTGTGCGCGAAGACTATAAAAGCGTAGACATGCCTTACACTAATGAAATGTATCTTTATAACTGATACGATTTTTATTCAAATTTAAAATTATAAACGAAGAATGTATATGTAGTATATTTTTAGCAAAGTCGTGTTATTAAGTATCAAATACAAAAATAACATGCAATATGTCTTTTTTACTATCCAACGATGCAGAATTTATTTTCTATTAACTCTTCTAACTTTTCCGGACGTCTCCAACTGCACCAAATTCAGGAGAATTAATGATGCCATTACGTTTATAGACTTTTTTCATTCAAGCGATCAATACTAAAACTGATCCATTGGGTACAGTCAGCGTTTGTAAAACCTGACAATGTGATATGTATACACGTAATTACACTGGGTAATTTAGTAAATTAAGAACAAATCATTGGGAGCAGAAAGAAAGCTATTATCATTAGAGGTTCGTTTTTGTGTTAAACCGAAAAAGATAGTGAACCAATTTATGGTACTAATTAGGTTTAATAAATGAACGAATGAGAAAAATTATAAAAATTACTATTGCTGCGATCAATATGGTATGTACACTGTACAGTGGCGTGAGTATAACTCTAAAATGAAAGAATAGAGATATTCTTAGCATATGGTAAATATAACAATAAAAGTCTTACAGTGTATGTTTTATGTTTTATAGATTCAAAGTAATAAAACTTACATCGATAAAAATTAAAGTTGCTATATTGGAACGAATTTTAAATTTGACTGGTAACAGTCATTTTTAAAGTATCTAACTTTTCTATTACTGCAGTAGCATGTTTTAGAGGAAACGCTTTTTAAATATACAAAATCTTGCAAAATCCATTTTATTGGAACTTTATTAAAGGAGCTGGTGAAGGTGAACAAAATCGTGTAAGCCCACTTGTCTCTAAGGGCACATTCTACCATGTTTTAACGGACAATTAGGCTTGAATGGGCATATGAATTTAATCTGTTTTGTTCGTTAGCTCTTCATTCGATATTTAGAACAATTTCGAGTTAAGATGTTGATTTTATGATAACTGCAGAATTTGTACATAAAAACAGAGCTCGTATCTATTAATTCATTGTAAATATTCCTTTTGGTGCGTACTACGTATTGGTTAACGGATACATTAATACTGCCTTATACCAGATTTAATAAAATCTATACAGTGTATTAAAGTTGCATTGAACTTGATTTTGTTTTGAGACAATGTAAGTCACTTAAAGGATTTTGTTTCGCGATGGTGTTACTACATCTGCCAGTTTCTATACTACCATCTATATAAAAATGCGACTGTAATGTAGTTTTATGATTATGCATAAATTTAGAATTTGATGTGCATGCACTTACAGTATACAAGATGATCCAGTTAATTTGAAAAGTTGACGTTTTCGGTACGGATTCTGCAAAGGTTTTCCTGGAATCTAAATACAGCACCGTGTTTACAAAAAAAAATAAATAGAATAAGAAACAAAGAATGAAGACTGTAGACCATAACAGAGTTAAATTGCCTTCTACAAGATTCATTCCATTAAAACACCAAAAGATCGCTTATGTCTATAAAATGTTGCGTTTATGATCAGGTTTAAATCTGGAAACCTTTATCCAATCATGAAGTCTGATCTGCTTACTTTTTTTATCTCATATTGAAAAATCCCAATACTCTGTAGTCTATACCTCAAGTTCTGGTAACATGAAATTGGTTTCACTTGTTGCTGAAACTGAAAACTTCAATAAGTTGTGTGTGCTCAAACAATCAAGAAGGTTTGCTCATACTTAATACTACACCAGTTCATTCAACCAAAACGGATTTTGAAATCAGATTAGTTGATCTCCTGCCTTATGTTGTTGAAATCATCTTCTTTTTGTCATTTCTGGACTAACTTATCTTATTCAAGAACAGACTAAATGCAGAATATTACTGAATAGACGTTACAGACTCTTAATCGTTGAGGAATATGTGAAAAGTGACAATTTGAATCAAACAACCCTTAAGCAAGAAATCATAATATACACTCGGCAATGCCCCCGTCCTTGTACAAATACTTTTTTGCCTACCCGATATAACTGTCTTCTGTTTTCGAAAGTTACATTACTATAAAGTGTGTTGTTGGAGGTTCAGCTATTGCAGTCGGTCGCGGTAGTTGGCACAATTTTGTTTGTTTTTGGTTTGCTAATACTTTCTGGGTAGCCTTGAGTTTGATTTTGATCAGTATTCGGGCTGTGAGTCCAAAGCGGACCATAGATAAACAAAGTTTATTTAAAATTCAGAGCAGACCCTTAAAGTTACATTATTTTTAGTAGTTTTCAATCTTTTAACTGTCTTAATGAAAATACCTCAGATGATTGTACAGTAAAGTGCAGAGAGGGAGCTTTCTGATCGTGTCCTAAATTATCTTGGTAATCAAAAAGTGTTATCTTAGAAAAACATTTTAAATTTGGCAACTTTACTTTAAATTGGTAGTAATGATGCTATAGAAAAGATAAACAAGATACCAAAACCGTTAAAACTATTTTAGATGTATTGGTGATATATTAAAATATCACAGTGTATAAAGAATAAAGCTAGATAGTCATAAAAAATTCAACAATCTATTTAGCTGCCTGGGAGAAAGAAAGGGCTTTGTGGTTGCTCCCTCAGTTTTAGGCGGGCACTTTAAGAGTTTTTAAACTTTCAGTGAGAACAATCGGAACAGTTGGGTAATTTGAAAGCAATCCTAGACGTTAGCCGAACAACTGCTTCATTATGGGCCTACAGAGATGCAACAAAACACTCTGTACTCTGTGCAAAAACTTCTGTCGGTGTCTATAATTTCTAGTAAAATTCGATTTATTGTAAACTATGGATGACCTTAAAAACAAGACAAAAATTGATAAACAAAGAAATATAGTTTCAATTTTATCAATATTACATCATCTACATCATGAGCAAAGTACAGATCGTGGGCCAAGTACAGTCTCCGAAAAAATGTATATAGTGCAAAACTGTAAATAGAAATTATATTTAGCCGGACATAAAAGTAGACTTATAGATATATCGCTCTAGGATGCCAACTGAGTTTTTATCGGTCTAGGGTGTTTTAACTGCTTTAACGTGTAGTTACTACTACTATTTAGAAATCCTAAGACATTTCTTGATAAAAATCTCTGTTTTCTTTACAGTATGTAACGGTTTCTTACTTTGTATAAGATAAATGCTTAAATTTCTTTAAATCTTGCCAAAAATTATTTAATTTGGGTTGGTAAGAGAACAACAATTCTCTGGAGTAATTTTGAACTACGCCCATAGTTTAATATTTTTATAGATATTGTTTGTTTTCTCTTATAAGAATCTTATTTTCATTTGATATTTTTTTTTAATTTCTAATTTAGATTTAAAGTCAAATAAAGATCGAAAAGCATTAACTACCTTTCTAAATTAACTTTCATAGGTTCAGTCACAGCAATATTTTGAATTTAGCTCTTAACGGGCTTACATTTTTAGGCTGGCCAGTGATTGGATTTTTGCATTTAATCTTTGCTAATAGCAGGGTGTGATCAGATATATTGTGGCGTCCATTCTTGAAGCAATAGGACTTGGAACTAGTTTTTGTTGTTATTGGGAATTTATGCGACTTAATAGAAATTTTTGTGTTGTAAATTCCATTAAATTATATGGTTTGTTGCCTTCGAATCTTAGTTGTTTTACAAAGCCCGGACAAGGAGAAATATCGTTGTTAATATGTCAGCTGGGGTTTAGCATCGTAAATTTTAAGAAATAAAAAAAAACTCTATAAGTAAATTATTTTTATTTATTTATATTTATATATTTATTATATTTATTTTAACAAAAATAATTTAGATAAAAGAATAAAATCTAAAGCTTGATGTACTTGTTTGTATAATTTTTTCTTGCTTCTTGAACTGCAATAAAATGTATTGAAATACTGGCGCTCAACGTTTTAGTATATTTGTAGTTTCTTTTACTCATTGAAAAGAATAGTGTGGCAAATTTGTTATTTATTGCTGTAATTGATATCCTAATCTAAGTTTAAAGTTGTCTGACACCTACGGCCCTATCGAGGTAAGTTCTCTAAAGCCGTATGAGTAATAATTCTCTGCTGTTCGAATAACTAACTTTATAAGCCTGTTACAAGTATCAAGAATTGTTACATGTTACATGTTGATTTTCGTTCATTTTCTGCAAAAAAGCAGCTGCTTATAGTTAATATGAAACACTATACGGCGCAAATATAGATAGGGACTAAACTGAGGCGTACTATTTACACCTAAGAAGCTTTGAACAATGCATGACTACTATAAATGATAAAAGTGTTTCTTCTCGTAGAGCAGCTCAAAGGCTTGCAGTTCTATTCCAACAAGCAGGGTGACGTCTAATTCACGTGATTTATTGGTCATCAGTTACGTCAGATTCACGTTTGAGGAGACGTCAAAAAGTCACAGCTCAACACCCTTATAAGAAAACGTGAAAAAGACTTAATTTAATGGCTGACTAGATATCGTTTTAATGTCATACTAGAAAATAAAATTTTAATAACCAATAGTAACGTCGTACATCATCATATTTAGTCAGGTAATAGTATAGAACAGAAATAAGAATGTTCTTATGACAATAATTTTTTGAATTACGAAACATGTTCAAGTTAATTATGTTAACTCAACGTCCTCGTTCTGGTAATGTAAAAAACTAACAAAGACATATTTTTAATTAAGCTTTTGTTCTTAAAAACTAACAATGACAGTCTTTGTAATTGCCTGTAATATTGTGAATAGACATGACAATAATAAAAAACAATGTTTCATATACTTATTCCCGTCTTATACTTTAGAGCTAACTAAATAAGGTAATATAGCGGTGATTTTGATGAACGTGCAGAATTGTTACTTTCAGAATAATCTGCGTATACTTAAACCTTGAATAAATTATTATTTTTCTACCTAATAACTCAATTTTAACAACCTGAAAGCTATTAAGACAACTGTTAAACGGAAAATGTGCAGATTGTCTTAATTTGAAAATTTCTGTTTAGTATTGATGAAAGAGTTCAGTAATTACTGAAGCTATTTTAAAAGTCTGTTACATCCAGACAGACATATACTGAGACAGAAACATTCCATTTATTTAACCATATATGTCATAAACTTTAATTACATTCCTCTAGTTGTATAGGTATTGTCTAGTGTTTCACAATTTCTGAATAAATTTATCCTAACCAAGCATGTAACTTCTAAAATATGATTAATTAATATAATAAAGTAACATTTGACCATTTTGTAAATTTAGCCATGTCCTTTGCACCCTCAACAACGACCGCTCAAATAGGGTTTTATATATAATTTATACCGCGTTTAAGGTAACACGAAAGTTAGGAAGAAAACATTTTACACCTCAAATGTTTCATATGAATTCAGGGGGTCCGGATTATCAAATTAATTACACCTCGCTAAATTGTTTCCGCAAATCTATTCATGTCGTATAACTGTAATTTGTTGTATATGAGTAGACGCGTTTTCATTTATAACGGTCTTTATAATAAATTATTATTCAAAATTGAAAACAAGAGGGAGTAATTTATTATCTTAGCATAATGGGAATCCATACCTTTTACACAGGAAGCAAGAGCTCCCTCTTTAGCTTTATTTGCAAAAGACAGTGATTAAGTAGTAGATGTTAAGGTTTCGTTTATGGTGTGGTTTCCTTTATTATTTTTTTTCTAATTTCCTATTGTTTATAGAAAACGCTTTCTATAATAAGGTCGCCGGTTTTACTTTCCTTAATTAACGTTATTTATATAATTTACTTTAAGGCATTTTAAGTACTGAAATGATTAATTAATGAACTTATTTTTGTATACCTTAGAATAGAACGTGAATTCATGTAACTAAACAATAAAGAAGTTTCGTGTATCGGATATGACAGCCTTTTCATTTTGTTTTTTTTTCTCATTATCAGCAATTCTAAAAATCAAAACTTCTTTTAACTGTAATTAATGAAGTTATGATTTACATGTTTTATATGATTGTTATTTTAAGACACGTTATAAATAATTGTGATCAATAATCTTTGTCAAGAGCAAAAATTTTGTGAAGAATGTGAGCACCGTAGCAAGAAAAATATGTTATGTTACTGAAAATCTGCTTGTTTCTGAAACACGAGATATTTTTGCACTGTGGGTTGTTTTCAAGAAAATTATTTGTTCTAAGATCCACCAGTTTTAATAATGTCTGAATGTTTGAAATTCTGAGCAGTTAGATCAAAACAAAATGAAAACGAACAGAGCAGTTTTAACGGTACCTGATTTGTAAACTTCATTGCATAAATAGCACATACAGGATGATCTGTATATCGTACTACATTTTGAACAATAAAGGCAATATCCAGTTCATCATAACTGATGCGCTGCAGGAATATTTGATTATTTTTCTTAGGTGTTCTGATTTTTCTATAGAAATAAAACCTTTAACTTCTTACATCTCTATACTGAGTCATGATGAGCCAGCTACTGATATGGACTTTTCTCCTCAAAACTAATTTTTCAGTTTTTATAACTAGTTTTGAATTATCTTGTACTATAAGATCCGACAAATTTCGATTTCGGAAAGCTTGGGTTTTATATTAAAATTGTTACAGGCTGAATTTAATATTAAATAATAACTTGAATTCCAAAGTATATCAATTCATTTGTTTCTCTGAAAACATTCCAAAATTCGATAAAGACGCCTGAAATCTGAAATCAAGCCGTAAGATATTAATAATGTTCATCTTATAGATTGTGGCTTTTTTATCGAGAGGGACTTACTATTGCTACTACTAAGAACTTCCATGTTTTAAGTGTTGGAATCATGTTCGTTCCTGTAACAGATGATCAATTTTGAGAAATAAAACATAAGGTAGTCATTTCCAGTTTGTTTGTCCACACAACGACAAAACAGCAACACTTTCAAATCTGGGATTGTTTCTTTATGCTCTACTGTTCAACTTTTATTTCCAAATGACCCAAAACCAAACTAGATAACAAAGTCCCCATTTTTGATTTTACATTTATCAAAATACGACATATTCTATGAAATCTTTAGGTCTGTGCTGCCCCTTGATATCGTGTCTGCTGGACAAATCTTTTTTAGTCTTTTGTCACTTTGGGGTTCTAATACTGTATGTGTAGCAAGGTATCAGTGTGATTTACAATCTTTGTGTGATTTTGTAATTTTCTTTAATGACGACATCAACGAAAGACCATTCCACTGGTGATCACCCGCGGTATCTTAGATTGGATTCTTTGGTTTTACGATAGTCTTATATGGGTCGCTAAAAACTATGGAAACATGCTGCCCCTGCAAAAGCGGTAAAAAATAGACATATTAAATTTGGAAAGCTTAAAGTAGGTATTTTTTGCCATGGTTTGCCTAGGGAATTAAAAACAAATCTTCAAATGTTTTTTTCGCCAGTCATATTAAATTTTGTTAAATGGAACACTCTGTATAATTATGACCCCATATTTCGATAGGGAGTTTCAAGACAAATTCAATGATATAAGAATTGCTATACTTATCTTGAAAAGTTTTAGAGATAATTGCTATTCTTTTGTCAGGGGTTTCACTATTAATTTTTATCAAAATCCAGTTACCCGTGAAACAAAAGAGGTAATGGAACCAAAAAAAAACGATATGCGATTTTTTTCTAAGTATTATAAAAAGTGAAAGAAAACCGTAAAAACTTTGCCCTTAGCCTACTTGTGTGTTGAAAATGCGCTCCGTTAACTTCTTCGCAATGAAACAATCTCGTTTGGAAATTTCCAAAGAATTTTGCAAATAATCAGGGGGAACTGCTTGCATCTCATTACGGATCTGTCTTTTAATATGAGTTTTTTTGATCTAATGAGAATTATGGTCGGACCAATATTTGCAGTTTTGCCAATTTACACTTCCATTTAAACAAAACGTCGCTTCATCAGAAAGTACAATATCGTTTAAAGAATTCCCATTCCTTTCTGTCTCTAAAGCCATTCTTTTCTGTTATAATCATCTTCAGATAGTTCTTGCAAACTGCGTGCCTTAACTGGATAATACTTTGCTGCATGTACAATACGAGGGTGGTTTGATCTGTGAGCCTGAGCATGAAAATGGTGCCACAGGCCAAAATGCTTTTTTAGTTACAATGGTCCATGCTTTAGAATCCATCCTGCTGAAAATGTCAGCTATTTTGGACGCGTAGTTTTGTCGATGTTAGTGATTTGTAAAAAATGAAGCCAGTCGAATATCGTTCAGTTATAAAATTCCTGCGTTTGAAAGGTCTGACTCTAACGGAAATAAAAGCCGAGTTGGACGCTGTCTACAGGGAGTCTGCTCTTTCGTTCGCTACCGTAAAAAGTGAGTGACAGAGTGCAAACGTGGCCGTACGAGTGTGTTTGATGAAGAGCGTCTGGGAAAGTCAAAAACAGCAACCGTTAAGAATATCATTGAAAAAGTCCATAAAATCGTGTTAGATGATCGTCGCATGAAAATAAGAGAGTTAGCACAGAACGCGTTTTTAAAACATTACATGATTTGCAGATGAGGAAGCTGTCCGCGCGATAGGTTCCGTGCTTGTTGACATTGGATCAAAAACGCGTGCTTATGGACATCTCAAAGGAGCTATTGAATCGATTTAATCATAATTCACTGAACCTTTTGCGGCGATTTGCAACTGTTGATGAAGCATGGGTCTATTATTACTCACCAGAGATTAATCAGTAGACAAGCGAACCTGCTTCGAACAAGGCGAAGACGATACCATCGCCCGGGAAAGTAATTGTGACTATTTTTGGGATTCACGTGGCATATTGTTCATTGACTATTTGCAGAAAGGAAAAACAATAACAGGATTGTATTATGCTTTATTATTGGATAGGTTGAAAAACATAATCCAAATGTCCTTAAATGCAGAGGAAAACAGTCTTCTTTTATCATGACAATGTACCGGCTCACACGTCGATGATCGCGATGGCCAAAATTCATGAAGTTGGCTGCGAATTGGTCCCTCACGCCCCGTATTCTTCAGATCTGGCCCCGAACGACTATCTTTATTTTCAAATATAAAAACATGGCTTGGAGTAAAAAAATTCACGAGCAATGATGAAGTGATAGCCGCTGTGAGCACGTATTTTGCAGACCTTCAGACATGGTATTTTCTGGAGGGGATTAAAAAGTTGGAGCATCAGTGGATGAAGTGTAAAGACCTAAAGGAGAGTATGTAGAGAAATAAAATTGATTTTGATCAAAAAACACTTCTTTCTATGTTAATCTAAAGACTTATCAAACCACCTTGTATATTGTACAGATCTTTTGGTTAAGTTATTATTCAAGGCCATTTGTTGTACAGACGTTTTGGGAGTTTCTTGTAACTGCAATATAACATCTAGGGAAGTTATTGCATCTGTCGCTAACTTGATTCGACCAGTTTCAGGAAGATCTTTTACGGTCTTCGTTTATTCAAAATTTTTAAGAATTTTGCAAACAACTGACCTGTTAATATCTCTGCGACTGGGATGTAAATCATTAAATAGTCGGCACATTTCTTCGTAAGTTTTTTGCAAAAGTCGTAACCAACCATCACTAAAATTTGAATGGTTTCCGTTTCAGATAAATGGACTACCATTATGAATAAAACCATCAAACGCTCTTTAATTTGTTATTTCTAAACTAAACGGCAAGCTTTATATTGAAATTTGCCAAATAACATTCCATTGTCTTCCTTGTTCCACGGGTAACTCGGTTTTTACAAACACTGACAAAAGAATAGCGATCATCTCCAACACCTTTCAAGATAAGTATAGCAACCCTTAATTCATTGGATTTGTCTTGAAAATTCCTATCGAAATATGGGGTTATATACAGGGTGTTCCGTTTAAAACAATTCAATATGACGGCCGTACAAAAAAGCATTTAAAGATTTGTTTTTAATTCCATTCGCAAAGCATGGCAAAAATTACCTACTTTAAGATCTCCAAATTTCATTTGTCTATTTCTTACTGTTTTTGCAGGGGCGGCGTCTTTCCATACTTTTTAGTGACCCTATACTAACATTCTGTATTCTAACGATAGACAAGAGTTTCTATAGATGAATGATTCTATTACACTCGGGTCCATCTGGTTGCATTTTTTTTCAGCCATATAATCTCTCCAGATTTGTAATTGGTTCAAGTTATTTTGTAAAATATTTAAGGTTTGCATTAGATCTTGGTGAATTGTAAGAATGACGACGCATACTGCTCCAAAATCGAAAAAACGTAATCAAAAATGAATTTTCCACTTACTTTAGAAGTTCTTGATATTTATGGGCAATATGGCGCACATCTTAAACTAATGATCTTGTGCAATACATCATCTTAAAGCAAGAGAAGAAATATTCAAAATGTATTTTTTGGCAAAATATTTAAATAAATAAAAAGTCTCCGTTTCCATTAACCTCCTCAAAAAGTCAATTACAAACATGAGTTGGATGACAACATCCATCAAGCCCAAGTTTGGTCTTTGCTCTTCACCATTCTCTTAAGGCAGTTAAGAAGGTCATTTGAAGGCAGAGTTCAAGCCGGTGTGGTCCAAGACTGAGCCAAGGCGAAGACCGACTTTAGGTTTGCGGAATTCTTGCTGTATTAGAAAGTTGATGAAGGAAGAAGCCTGACCTAAGAAAGCTAAATATTCAACAGGTCGCCTGTGGCTGCTTCAGGTACGGCTTCGTCCTGCATTGTCTTCAAGAATGCTGCACACAAACACACGCCAGGCTACGGTCTCTAATAGACTACCTCTGGTGGGTGAAAAACAACTTTGAGAAACCGTGATCTGTGGAATATGTATGTTTCTTAGAAGATTGATGGATAGCGGAATTTGAGTTTTGGATATCATTGGATGGCACCCAAGATCAAACTTTCCGTTCACGAACTTCCTAAGGTAATTAAGAAAGGTAGCGGAAAGCAAAGCAGTTGAGTTTTGTCCTTCATGGATTTTCTTAAAAGAGCTGAATACAAACTTGGGCTGGACTATGCTCACCAGCGGACCATCTATAGTGACCTAAGACCGAGCTCCGCCCTCTATTGCCTTTCTTAAGAAAGTGAAATTGCAAACACAAGTTCTGCCAGATCTGCTAATCTTGATCTGTTTAAAAAGTACTAAAGACACGCTAAATCGATCATCAGTAGACGCTCATTGTCGTAGATAGTCAGTACTATTCAAACAGCCTAGCTTTGAAAACTTTTCAATAACCACAGTGTCTGACGTCTTACACTTTCATATTTTGTACATAGAAATTTGTTAAATCCGTATGGGATCTTTCTGAATTGTTTTATGTAGATATTGCAATAAAATTTTATTTTTGAAAGCTTATAGTAACTTTAAAGTTTGAGACAGAGATTTACAAAGGCACTAAAACTGTCTAAATTCAAAATTGTGAGGAGCTATCTATGCTTCAGTGAGAAAGTCGAAGTTTACTTTTCGTTTGCTTGAATCTTGGATATAAGAGTCAGCAAGCTTATAGGATATAACGACACTTCTTTTTAATCTTTGCCAGGTACTAAAAATTGGAATTATTTCAGTTTTAGCTGCTCGGGCCAGTAATTTTGTTTTAAGACTGCATTAGATAATCGTCTTAAACCATCAAGGAAAATATTTCAAGTTTTTTATTCTCTAATAAAATTGATTTTTATAGAAAAAACAAGTATGTTATTATTATTGCTAAATTTTATAGTTTTGTAAAGATTGCTATGTAACAATTGACTAAGTAACAAGAATCCTAGAGAATTAGGTCAAATATACTTCTTTGCAGTGAGTTCACTAGCACTGATTTAGGTTTAGCAAGATTTTGTGTCTTCATATGTATGACAAAATTCTTTGTTCCACAGTGACCTAAAAGGAGTACATTTACATATTATCTACGTAACAGTGCACGTGCAACCTTTCTATTATAAATCAGCAGGCTAGATCTTGCAATGAATCGATAATTTATCTCGTTTGTGTCAATGCCTTTAAATCTGGCTTTCGTTTATTAATTGTAAATTCTAGACGAGATTAGTATCTTCTGCAGTTAAAACATGGATTAGCAAAACTTATAATTTATTGGGGGAAAAATACATTACTGTGACGTGTAATTAAATTACTTATTATGTCGATTTTCACATGAAAAAAATTAGGGAAGTTTATAGTTAATTAATTAAAATTAAGCTCTAACAAGTATTTTTATGATTAGTAGTTTTATTTATTTTTGGTGAGCTGCCTTTTTTATTTTTTATTTAATTAAATATTGACGACTTGTACCAAAAATTCCTCTCTTAGTAAATTAGCTAATGTGCCTATTCCAGAAGCATATTTAAATTTTAACGATCTTTTGTTTATCTAGAATTTACTCTAATTAGTGTAATGTTGTATCCTTGAAAAAATGTAAGCATGTGGGTTGGTTTTAAATTAAAGGTGTTTGGGGAAAAATAAGATAAATTATTATTGATATTGTACAACACAAAGTACTAAAAACATTTCAATTTTATTTGCAATTAAAAATTAAATGGTACAACGAAATGTAATTACATAAACGTAGGTACAGAAAAAACACACAGTTTGCATGTAGATCACATCAAAAACACATGCTGTAATGAATTTCATAAATATTTGTGTTTCGTTTTATAGTACAATTAGATGCAGAATAAGAACTGTAAGCCGTAAAACCATTTTCTTAACAATTTTATAATAGCAAAAGTGGAATTGCATCGCAATACAGTGCACGCTTGGGAAGTCTTCGAGTGTTTTCCTTGTTGGCCTTATTAACTATAATTGCAGAAATTCAGAGAACGTCTTTTAGGTGGATTATAATCTTTACTTAGTTGACTGTGAATTCCGTTTATCGTTGCTGCAGTTGTTTTGCATTATTAAACGAGTGTGGACACAAAATTGTTATTTGATGTGGTTTCAACTAGCTATAGTTTCTAACGTGTAAGGCGTTTACAATATACTTACTTTGTAATACCTGGTGTTAACGATTAACTTGTGTAAGATATACACACACGCACCGAAGTGAATCTAAAATTCTAAAGCAGGGAAACACCTTATGGCTGGAAGTGATTACATGTAGTAAACATTTAATGGATAAGTTTCATAGGAAAGTACGTTGACACAGTGTAATTACATTACACAAAAGTTACAATATTACTTTAATGTGATTATAAATGTTCTCAGTACCAGTTGGGTACATTACAGAATTTAAACTTAATATTACGAGAGTGTTGTTGCATTGCTGAGCATCTTCAGAATGAAGAAAATTTAATTTTGATTAAATTCATTTTTATGTGATTTTTAAGCTTTATGAGCTCTTTTTGTTTCTATTTTATATCTTAAAGTTATCTCTTTTAACTTTAAAGCAGATTTGAACCCTTCAACTTCCTATATCTTCATTGAAAGTGTTCGTGGGCCCGCCTAATTGTTATCCGGTACAAGTTAAACTTCCTTCTGTTTCCCTACCGTATCTTTATTCCGGACATGGTGCTACACGGCTTTAACTTTACAAATCGTCAGTTACATTAATAATTTAAGCAACGTCTAAACCCTTAGTACCTATGTAAATTGATATTTTCGTTCCAACTTGTATAATTACAACAAAGTTCGAGTACAGAATAAAAGTTCTTATTTGAAAATAAAATTTTTTTAAATGTCGTGACAATTCTAACGGATTTTAAATATTTCAATTCCAATTTTCTAGTTTTTCAGCCTTGTAATATTTTTTGGTGCTTTCTTTTTTTGCTGGTTTTTACTTTTTGTCTTCTGAAGATTACACTAAGGTTGCAGTTTTGAGCTTAGCAAATTCAGAGAAAAACCTACATGCTGATTCGGCAAAGTGTTACTTGTTTATTGCATGTGCTTGCAAATGTTTAACTCAATTTAGAACCTCCGTGATTACACATAAACGTACACACTTTGTATTAAATAGGGCGTTTAACTAGTCAAAGAAGAAATTCAAAAATTTTTTATTTTTGTTTGTGTTTGGTGTATTTTAAACAAAATCGTATAGTGTTGAGAAAATCCATGTATAAATAGTATGTTGACCCATTGTGTCTTGTGTGTGTTTTTGATATTTTGAACAATCTTTGGATATTATATCTGTAACGTTCGCATTTTGCTTTCCTTACACGTGTTATATTTAATCTGTGCTTCCTGTGCGTTCTTGTTTTTTTAAATAGTTTTCTCTCGTTACAGAAATTTTTTTGACAGTAATGAGTTCACACTAAGAGGTTGATTAATTTTGTTCTAGTTTTTCTAAATTTTGAAATCAATTTGAGGTTGACAAACTTTTTGTTAATGAGCGTTTCAAACTTATCCTTTGGAATTGCGTAGTGACATTCCAATTCGTCGAGAAACTTCTCAAGTAGATTGCGAGGAGATTTTTCTTTAGATCAGCGGCAAACGTTTTACTTTCCTTGATTATATCAACGGTGGTTCTGATGTAGTTTTGTTTCGTCTTTTAGCTTTTTGGTAACGGGGTTCAAGGTTGACTTTCTTAAATTAACTCTTTGGAAGTTTAACGAAATCAGGGAGTCCTCCCTAGAATTTTAAATTTGGCTTCATCACCTCATAACCAGGCGTGTGGTTTTAAGGGGAACAGCTTTAAGAAAGAATTATAAACGGTCCAGGAAGAAGAAGTTGCATTCGTCGAGGAAATCCACATTTTGACCTCTGCTTCTAGAGTTACCTTAAAAGGTAATTCTATTTCAGTCACGGACTTGAAAATCATCTGTCTAATTCCACATATGGGCACAAATCGCCATGCTTAGAAAACTGTCCAAACTTATCTAAATCAATTAATTTTTTGTCGATTACACTCATGTAAGAAACAATTTTCAAGTGTTATTATTCGATTCGTTATTTTAATGATTGTTAACAAAATACTGTTTTATTATTTTATATTAATTTTTATTCAAGTGTACTTGAAACGAGAATTTAGAAGGGTGTTTCCGTTATTTAGGATTATTTCAGCTAAATCTTCCTCTGTGATCGGATCTGTATCTCAGCGGGGATCTCGTGGTAAGTTTTTATTATGACATCTCTTTTCTGGATTCCAGAATTTCCTCTAAATTTCTCTTTATTTATGCTTTATTAAATTACTAGTTTCAAATTGTTAGAGATTTATAACATTGTAACTTATTATGTATTTTTTAAAACACTGGTGCTCTATATAATATATTTTTTGCTGGATTTTCTTAATTCTTTTACGTTTTATTGTGCTCGTAATTCTATTATCACATGCTCAAGGCCAACCTCTGAACTAGCCAGCCTAAGACAAAAAGCTTCATAATTTAAATCACTTTAATATAAATATTTTATTTTGTCATGATAATCTAAACTAACTCTTGAGAAATTTAATTGCTAGGAAATGAATATTTTATTGTGTGTAATTATTATATGTATTAGCATTTTTTAATGAAAATGATCAATTTTGTTCTAAGTTTCATTTTTATCATAAATCCTAATAACTATGAATGTTAATTAGGAAATTGTGCTTTAACTATAAGTTTACAAAATTAAAATGTCTAGATTTATACTTAAAAAAATGACAGCTACTTTTTATGCGTACTTTGTACAATAAAACTAATTGAGGTAGTTCTAGTAACCTATTACCTACACTGAATAATAATATAGGAAATTAATCCTCTCCCATAATTCCTAAGTTGTTAAATTTTGTAAGTTATACTTAAAAACGATTCTAGATAATTTATTGAATGAGTTATATTGGTCATATATCCTTTCATATTGGAGTAGCTTTAAAACTGTCACCGCAGACTAGCTGGATATGAACTTAAAATCCAGCTTGTGAAAATAAGAGTAATCCTTAAAAGTTATTATTATTATTACTTAATAACATCAAGTTTATTAGACAGGACATCTTTTTATCGTTTCATACGAAACATAAATTTTAAATCAAACTTTAGCTAGAACTATACTCCGAGAACATTACCAGTAACAAAGTTTCATTCATGCTGAAAGTTCTCAATAAAAGACTTTATGTCTTATCTTTTCATAATCTTCGCTAAGTAACAAATAATAAATACTTGTTACAAACTCTGAAACTTTTTAATTGAATTTTGTTTATACTACTTACAATACAAATCTAATATAAAAGCTAAAGTTTTTATTTACGTTGCTTTTTTATTTTCAGATATTTTCGAGCATCGATCGATAAGCAACTCGTCTCTTCATCATCTCCGTGAAATGTAAGTTATAAGCATACTAATCAGCTTTAGAACTTGATATTTATAAAAATGTCTTCACATTATCTTCAATATAGAATAAATATGGATGCCCGTGTCATATTCATAAGAGTCTAAAAATAACTTTAGTATCTTTTCTTGTTAGAAATACCTTGCCTACGTAGTAAATTATTGTGAAATTGAAACCAAAGTAAATATCAAGTTTTTCTATTTGCTATTAATTCCATACGGTGTTATTACTTATTAGTTATGTAAATATTGATTAATGAAATACTATGTACCCTTTAAAACTACCCATATAATATAACATACTAGATGAAAATTTAATTTGGAATTAATTGAAATCTAATTACATCTGTTGCGTGCTATAATTAATTTAAATTCTATGGCGGAAACCTCATATTAAAGGACTATCTAGAATTTTGTTTTTATTAGTTAAACAAAATTCAACTCAAAAATTAAAAAGAAAATTGAATTTAGGAACCACAAAAACCTTTCATCGGATTTTACTAAAATTGTAATTTAAGATTACACCTGCAAGCACAGAGTGATCTAAGAGCTAAGAAATTCAAGTTAATATTTTTTGTAAGTTTTATGTAAAAAGTCGTGGTAGCACGATTTTTGATATTCTTCTTATTACTATTCCTACTTTTATTTTTGGGAATTATTGAACCCAGAACGGAAAGTTACCGTTAACATACAATTAAATCCTCTCTTAGCTAACTCGATAAGTTGGAGATACTATGGTTCGGCGGTACACTCTGCGGTCAGCTTGCTCTTAAATGACAAAGAGGGAAACACGTAAAACTCATTAAGCGCCAATGACGATAACCGTTTGACTCTAAATAGTAAAGCCTCGTCATAAGCCAACTAGGCGAATGTTTGGTAAACTTAAGTTAACTAAAGTTTTTTAACACTTTTTTTATACTTAACAGAAATGGCACACCGGGTATCTTGAAACTTGCTTTAAATACTTTGTGATAAAGTCCCTTGTATTGGACGGCGATCTCAATCAAATATCGAACTCCTAGTGGTTTACAGCTGATGTCTATCTACAAATGCTTCAAGCAAAATATTCAAACACCAAGATGCAGATTAATAAACATATTTGTCGACAAAAAAAAGGAAGAACGGTGTACAACAATTCGATAATTTGATAATTATCTAAAACAGATCTGTTTAACTTATCGGATCTTTCTAAATTTTCCTATACCCTATTAAATATATAACAAAATAGAATTTTTTGAGTTTAGCATTTACCGGGAACCACAAACAAATAACAAAACAAAACAACATTCAAAATTGTTACTTACACTTTTACTTTGACTTAAGATTTGTGGTACTCTACCATTTATTGGGATGAAACAAAGGGCCATATCAAGTTAAAGCAAAAAAAGTACATGAAATTCTAATACTACGCTTTAAAATTTTATTATTTAAACAAGTTGCGTTGATTTATATTAATTTGTCAATTTAGATCATTTGTTATTTCATTTGACACTTTGCTTTATTAACAATCTGTGATGATACCCAATAGGCTAATTTTGGTTGAACAATACAAAGGTTTGATACCTAATCTGTGATTACATGTCAAGTCAAACGGGTGAAGCCCAAAGTTATAAATTTCTAATAAATTAAACAAGAATTAAATTTTTATGGTGAAATGAAATTATATATTATATTAAACACTCAAACATTTACTGAATGAAATTCTAGAAAAATTTGCTATTGTTTTGTGAAGTAGATAAAAATTATCGAGCAACAAAAGTTGTGCCGATGTTTTAAATAGAAAAATTTCTTTAGTATATTTTACTAACTTATAAAATTTCTATTAATTAGCTAATTACAACAAAAAAAAATTAACCACGCAAATTAGAATTTAACTAGCGCAAGAATTCCGGTTCTTCTTCTTGTCAGTTCTCAGGTGACACCAATAACAAAAAAGAAATACGAGGGCGGTTCAATAAGTACCCGTGTTAGAAATGAAGACACAATTTTATTTTTCAACATAGTCTCCTTTTAGAAATATGCACTTCTCCCAACGTTCCTGCCATTTTTTTAACCCCTCCAAAAAATAGGATTTGTCGAACTCTCCAAAATACGGCTCTATCTCGGCGATGACTTCCTCGTTTGAGCTAAATTTTTTTCCCGCGAGCCATTTCTTCATGTTAGGAAACAAGAAAAAGTCGCAGGGAGCCAGATCGGGTGAATACGGGGGGTGCGGCAGCAATTCATAACGCAATTCATGCAGTTTGGCGGCGACAACTCCGGATGAATGTGCTGGTGCGTTATCGTGGTAAAACAGCACCTTCTTTTTCGCCAAATGCGGCCGTGTCTCCTTCAATTTTTTGTCGAAGCTGTCTAATAACTCACTGTAGTATTGTCCAGTGATCGTTCTTCCTTTTTCTAAAAAATCCATGAGGATGACGCCGTTCGCATTCCAAAAAATCGTCGCCATGACCTTTCCGGCCGATGGAACCATCTTCGCCTTCTTTGGAGCAGATTGACTGGGAGAAATCCATTGTTTTGATTGTTGCTTAGTTTCTGGTGTGTAATGATGAATCTAGGTTTCATCAACGGTGACAACTCGACGCAAAAACTCCTTCGGATTTCGCTTAAATTGCTCCAAACACTGCTTCGAATTTAACAGCCGCATCCGCTTGTTGTCCACCGTTAGCAATCGCGGCACCCATCGCGCCGACAATTTTTTCATCACCAACTTATCATGTAAAATATTAATTGCCGTTCCGGTCGACACACCTACGGCCTCTGCTACTTCACGCTCTTTTGTTCGTCGATCAGCGAGAATCATGTCGTGGACTTTTTGAATGATTTCCTCGGTAACCACGTCTGCCGGGCGTCCTGGTCGCTCCTCATCAAAAACGGAAGTTCGCCCACGTTTAAATTCGTTGAACCAATATCTAACTGTGGTCATAGATGGCGAAGTGTCCCTATAAACAGCATCCAACTTTGCTTCTATCTCCTCGCATTTTTTCCCATCCAAAAACAGAAAGCGAATTACCGAACGATACTGCTCTTTTTCCATCTTAGCTAAAATCACGAAACACGTCTTACTCAAATGGCTGTCAAATCCAAACTAACCTATCAATCAGTCTGCAATTTGTTATACCGTCGTTTGATAGATGGCAGCACACGATGATAACACCAACTTCTCCCAGGAACGTCTTTTGTCGTCAAACACGGGTACTTACTGAACCGCCCTCGTAGCAATCACATACCGTGGATGATGGTGCTAGGGCCTTGCTAAAGCCTCCAATCCAGTATGGTTAATCCACGAAAACTCCCCAAAAAAATTATTTGCAAGTCCTTTCTCTTAGAGAAAGAAAAACCAGAAGTCGAAAAAGACGGAAAAAAGTAGAATAAAAGGAAAAAGGCTTGAAAATAAAAAGAACAACCATAAGCATCTGAATACCAAAGCATTAAGTAACAAAAGAAGGTTAGCCCAAAAAGAAAATCTCACTTCAATTGATAGGCGCCTTCCAGGATGTACGCAACTCGGCGTGAAATCGCATCCGCTATGAGCGATGACAGACAACTACAATCAATTCTGGTCTAACTACGATAATCCGCAGAAATAAATGCGATTAATTACACTACAATTAATTTATTCGCAGCAGACCACTATTATCATGCACCCCGAGTGAATAAGTTCTTTTTACACCCAACGTTAATAAAAGAGTGATAAAAATTTTACGAGACCCAAAAATATCACCTGATAAAGATTTGTAGAAAATTAAATTTAGCAAATTTATGCTGCTAAAGCAGGACGTAGACAGCAATTCTAGACGCTAATGCTTTAGACGAAATTGAAACCGTAACAGGTTCTCCTACAATTAACAACATCGATTTTTCAAAGAAACGACGGAATTCGTGCTACAAAAAAGTCTGGAGCTAGTTTATCAGTCATGAGCGTATTAAGTTTCTTAGCACTGTGTTAGCACTTTCGCATATAATTTAATTGCGTTTATGCACAGCTTATTTTAAAATAAAAGCAGGATTGACGCAAGGTTTTACAAATCTTTAGTTTCCCACCACATTTTCTGAAGTTTCGTTGGATTTGTTATTGCTGTGTGATACAGTAGGTCACGATAACACGATCTGTGACTCATACTTAACAAGATTTAATTATAATGAAAAAGACATCAAGAAATTAAGTTATGAAGTTGTTTGGAATCGTTGTGACAAAATTGAATGGCAAAAGCTGCACTGGTAATAATACACATCAAAGTAGATTTTACAATAGGCACTGAAGAAGGTTCACGAGAAGATGCTTTAAATAAAGACTCTTCTACAACGAAAACTAAACCCACGCTAACTGTACTTGAACTAGCGGTACGAAAATCGAAACTGTAGAGGTCGCCAATTTGGACTGGCGAACAGAAGAGTATTTTGGGACTCTGACAAAAATAACAAGCATGAATAAGTTTATTTGGCAAACGAAACATTTACACATAACCTAATTGGTCAACGCAACATGTTATTTTGCAAGCTAGAACAGGATGTCCGCACCCTACTAAAAGCAATGACTCGTCTGCGTTTCAAAAGGTTAAAAGCAATTCACAATAAAAATCCAAAGATATCAAAATTAATACAAAACCGCATTCACCATTCAAAAATATTTTCTAGAAAAATAAGAGCTAATAAAAATTAATTTACAAAAGCACACCATTATCTTGTCTAAACGATATGTCACTTAACAAAGTTTATTAATATAGAAGCAAAAAACTCTTTCTTGAAAACATTTCTCTCTCTAAGATTCCCATTTTTAAAATTAAATACCACATTAAGAAATTATTTTTTAAACGTCTAGACAAGTTTGTGTTTCAATAAGTAGGGGGTGCGTTTATGAAGACATTATTGCGATAAACACCGTGGGAATCAATTAATGAAATCGAACTTTTGAACGTTATTTATTTATCAAAATGTTCTCTTTAATGATAGAGAGTTTTAATTTTTTAAAAATAACACGAGAGATTTAAAAAAACTGTAAGCCTTAATTTTAATTAAATCCAACGCCACAAAATGACTGTGGGGTAATCAAACAGTTAAGAAATTCAAGTTAGTATTTACAAGCCTCGGTATTTTTATGTAGAAAAA
>VTPC01090170.1:187365-245204 GCA_011009095.1 Ignelater luminosus
AAAAAATGTATCATATTTTATGCAATAATATTTGTCATAATTATATTTATTAAAAATGAGGAAAAGCAGATATTTTACATTAGGTTTTGATTTTTATAGAAAATCAAAATATATTTGGATTTAAAACAAAGAAAAAAAAAGAATTTAGTTAATTATCATAAAAAATGTCTGCTATTTAAATCTAAATATAGTAATTATACAAATTAAAATAATTTAATCATATGCAATACAAATGGTATTTTACTCCTTTAGTAATCACGTCTGAAGATATTTCATAGCAGGGCGTAGCTATTTACATGCTTGTCTAAATTACTAAACTACTTCCGAATGTATGAAGGAGAGCAAAGCAAAGCAACGAATATAATATTGCATCTGCTCCTTAATTACACAATTTAAATGTAAACATTTGTATCAGCTTAATGTTCATTTTTCTTATCTCTAGTGAGTTAATTTCCCTGTTTGAAAAGCAAAGAAATTACATTTCCAACGAGCAGAATAAAATGCCACTTATTAATTTTCAAGCAACTTGATTCATATCGAGTATAAGTGATTTTGCTTGTACCCGTAATAATCTTTTTCTTATCATTGCTCTATACTAAAACCTTTTCAAAAGGTTTTAACTTGTACTCTCAATCAGATTTTTTTAAGAAAAATATTATTATTCAGTTTGATTATGATTGAATATTTTTGAAGTTTTCTTCTAATAATATTAATAACAATAACTAATAATTAATAATCAGAGTCTTTTACCTGCAATAAAAGCTTCCTTCTTTTTTATTAGTTGAGATTTGTGCATTATCGCAAAAACTGTAGCAAATTTATATTGAGTTCCGAAAACACGGGTATGCGATTAAAATTTATGGCCTGTAAATGCATTTTGTTGCTTGTTAGCGTTAATTAATTCAAACAATAAATTGCTGATGATGTCAACCGCGAAATTTATAGCCATAAGTTTAGTTTCATACAGTATGATTTTGTTTATATAATATTGAATAAGCTTACATATTATTTGATAGAATTACTGCAAAATTTGAATTTGTAATGCTCATTTTGTTTGGCAGACAGAAGATGAACGAACTCTCAGAGAGGTTATTTCTTTTACATTATTAGAGCGCGACATATTTTCTACTTTGTGGAAGTTGTTATGCGTGCTGCGTGTATACCTAATTTTCTAAATTGTTTACATGCTAGGGTGTCTTAGATAAGTTATGTGTTTACGTGTTACTTGAAAAGAAAGGTAAATATTAAAATTAAACCAAACTTTAATTTTCCTCAGATTTATGTAACAGTACTTCGCATTATACGAAATATGCAAGCTTTACTCATTAAATTTATATTTTATATTATATGTTAAGTAAGTTTATTTTGAATATAAAAAGCAAACATTTTTATGAACTTCCCAATTACAAAACAACATAAAGCTTTATGTTAATTTAAAGTCATCTCATCTCAGTCGATCGTGATAGGAATAGATGAAACTGACTTTATAAGACAGTTTTGAAATAAAGTAATTACAATCAAAGGATTATTCTTCCAACGATTTCTTCCACAATTTTCTTTTTCAAATGTTCTTTATTCCCTCAATTCATCTCTTCCTTGATCTTCCGCGCCTTCTCTTATTTGCTCTACTCGTTTCCAGTATCTTTTTCAGTATTCAACTATCTTCTTCTCTGGTTATGTGTCCGTACCAGCTTAGTTGTTTCTTCTCAATGAATGTTGTAACTGTTTTTTGATTTCCAACCACTTGTGCAATTTTTCGTTGGTTTTTCAGGAATGGCAGCTAAGTTGCTGTGATTTTCTGTTTGTTATTTTTATTGATTGTCAGGGTTGGTTTTGCTGTACAGCTATACACTTTCAGTTTAGATTAATCTCTATTTCTTGTTTTTTGGCAAATATCATTTCCTTGATTGCAGAATAAATATTTTTCGTTCTCTTTATTCTGTTGGCTATATCCATGTCAACTTTCCCATCGTTTGTAATTATGCTAAATAGGTATGTATAAGCGGCTACTATTTCTAATTCCTCCTCATTTATTTTGATTTCCCCATCTGGCCATGCTACTACGTTAATTATTATTATCTTCCTCCATACCTTTTCTCTGGATTTCTTCAGCCCATATCTGTGGACTTTTTTAAATTTTATTGTAGGAGTCTTTCGATTTTATTTGAAATTAATTTATTATATCTATTGCAGAGCCTTTGTTCTTTTCTTTACCCTTTTGAGAATTTCGCCCATTTCTAGGATACACAGAAATGAGTTTAGGCTGTTACTTTATTTAATGCCTCTTTCCAATCTAAATGTATCTAATACCTACGAGACATCTGTACTTTCCCATAGGTATTCTGGTAGGTGTTTTTCACTGCTCTAATTAGTTTCTCTTTTTAGGCACTTCTAGATCATTCTTCTGTCTATGAAATTTAAGGCAACCTTAAGCTTACAAAGACCATGATAAGCTCTTCTCCTGTCTCTATCTTTCTTTCTATTATGTTTTTGACAATTTGTGTGTTGTCCAAAGTTTGTTTATTTGGGATAAACGCTGCTTGTTCATCTCTTGGTGTTTTTTAGTTATCTTCTAGTATTCTTGTAAACAGCTTGAAAACAATTGAAGAGGACATATCGTTCTACAATTGTCACAATTACTAAATCGCCTTTTTTGTGTATAGATATTATTATGTTTTGTTTCCAGTCGTGCTTTATTTAAAATGTCTTCCTATTGCTCCTAAGTTCTTGATTATTTCGGCTAAGTCTGGTCATCTCCTCAGGCTTTTCTGATATTGATTTTTGTTATGCCAACTTCTAATTCTGTCATTGCCATTCTGTGTATTCTTTCTGTTTCAATTAGTTGTTCGTTTTCTTCTGGTTTTATTGTCATTCCATTTATTCTTGTTTCTTTAAATTTTCTTGTGCAATAGTCTTGCCATGTGTCGAGAGCTTTAGTTTTTGTTTTTAGTTCGTTGTTGGCATTTCTTACTTTCTTAATTTCTTCCCTCTTCCTTCCTCTAAGATTTTTGGTTATACCCCAGAAGTATGTTTATAATTTGAAGTGTGTAACTCGTCTATTCTCTGTCTAAATTCTTTTTAGGATTTCTTTTTCAAACCTTCTACTGTTTTTTCGTTTTTATTTTTAAATCAGTTGTATCCTTCTTTGTTTGGTTATTGTGATTTTGTTTGTAAGTATCTTTCTTCATGCTATTTTCTTCTTTCTAATTTCTTCCTTTACCTCTTCATTCTACCAGTTAATCCTTTTGATGTTTTCCCTATATTTCTTAACTCCGCATATTTCCTTTAATTCTTTCTCTTCTAGAGTCGGTACAGTTTGTTGTTTTCCCTGGAATTCTAATTCTATGTCTGTTTCTGTGGAATATCTTTCTGTAGTTTTTTCTAGTTTTAATTTATGTATTCATATTCTGTTATACACTTTCTCTTTTTCTGTTTCTAAATGAATATACCGGTTATTTTTGCTCTTACTAATTGGCGTTGCGTTCCTACTTTTGCTTCTTTTATTGTCCTGATTTCTTTTATTCTGGTGCAAAGTTCTTCTGAATATTTTATAATAATCTACTATACTTTTAGCCTTCATTACTTCTGCTGCAAAGGTGTATTTTTCATCTGATTGTTGAGACCAAAACGAGTTGCCCATTTCTATTTGTTATTTCTTCTCCAAATTGTCCTGTGTATCCCAGACCTTTACTTGCTTTCTCGCCAATTCCTGCATTTCAACCTCCCACTATTATTACTTTTTTATCTTCTTTTATTTTGTCGACTACCGTTTGTAATTCTGCCTAAAACTCTGTCGTCTTCTTTTGTTCTTTGCTTTCAACTGGGGCATATATCTGTAGTATATTTAGAGTACATTATAATTGTACTTCTATTATAAGAATTCTAGAATTTACCGCTTCAAATTTTACCAGCCTTTTGTTTAGTTTTTTTTGATAAGATTATGCCTACTTCTTTATTTTTCTTGTTTATTGCTATCCCTGAGTAGTATACAGCGAATTTTCTTCTTTAACTTCCTTTAATTCATTTGTTAGTTCATCTCTTCTTTTTCCATTTCTTCGCTTCTTTATTCCTCTCTTTTGGACCCAACCTTCATGCTTTCCAACTTTTCTTTTATGCTGTTTACTGCTTCTTTCATTTTTCTTCTTTAGTTTTCAAAGTTATGTTCTTATTTATTGTCTTTGTTAATCTTCTAAGTACGGGTTTGTAGTATGTTTACAGTATAACGAGCTATCGGCTTGCGGAAAGATAGTAGACCCCGGTCGACCGTCGAAGGTCTGTCACTTATCTGTGGTCAACTTTGCTTGTGGTTCTATTTTATTTTCTATTTTATTTACTACGAATCTTGCATTAATTGTTGTTATTATTGATTTTGATATTGTAATTGACTCACTATTACACTATTTTTCAATTAACTTTTGATTACTCTCACGTTTTTTTAAGAAGGGGCCAATATCACTCTGCGGAAGTGCATAAGACAGTTTGGTTAAAGAACAGGATGTTTATCCTTAGCATTAAATAAAAATAAAAATGTGCAAGTACAAAGACATTTACTAACCATCTTCTGTCTATTATTTCAAAATAATTTTTCTATATCTCAGAGGGTTTAGTGCTGACTACTTACAAGCAGATGGCCACAATAGCTTTGTGGGGGCCGTGGATCCCTGATACCCTGATACGTGATAATAATGAGTAGAATATTTATAATATGAGCGTCATCCAAAGCTACGATGCTTTATTAGAACTATCCAGTGTGAAAAGCTTATAACAGATTGATTTTACTCTTAATTTCTTTATTAAATCTCTATATAAATTAAATAAAAACTGTTCTTTGCGGTTTTCGACAGGAAAGTTTAAAGTGAACACACTACAACTGTATAAAATCGTCTAAAGAATGTGTAAATGTAAACGTGAGTAGGGGCAACGGCCTTGAGATATTGTGGCAATAAAAACGAAAATAAGACAGACGCTTGGAGAACGCCTGCTTGCCTAGTGGTTATTTGAGAGTTTTCCATGAATGCTTTAAATTTCAGGTAGAATAATTTTCCAATTCTTTTCTGGTTCAGTTAAGTTTTAGATTTTTAGATTGAAGATGTTAGTAACTATTTGAAGTTTGATTTATCTTATATACACAAATGAGTTCTCTCTTCATTCTTAAACTTCCGTTTTTGTTAAAGTAAAACTTAAGAAGGGGATTTTCTGCGGAAGTTTCGGTAATCAAAGATATCTCTATAATTAGTTGTAGTTAAGCATCTCTTTGGAAAAAAAGACATTAGCCTTGTTAGTTAAAGTGTTTAAAGGATGAAAGACAATGAAAAACGATAAGCTCAGGAAAAATACAAAGACCGCGTTTCAAAGAGATAAGAAATTCAAAGTAATCTGATTGCATTTCAGACGCATCAGAGCGTATACGGTTGAGTTAAAAAATTCAATGCGCTGTCATCTAAATAAGCTTAAATTTAAAACGGACTGCTTTCAACGGTAGAATATTATAATCCATTAGCATTATCTTTCTTGAAAAAGTTATTAAAAATACATTTATCTAAAGTGCACTTAATATTTAACTTTAGGTATATACTTTTCCAGGTTCGTCTTAAAATCCGTAAATATTTAAGAAAGAAATATTTTGCTTTGTGAAGCTACGTGAATTACAGCACATCATTTTAATAATTAAACACCCTGAGGTTATAAGCTCAGACAGCTCTCGTAATTTGGCTAATTTCTTTAACTGAAAACGAAATGTGCTTACGTTTTATTAACAAAATTCGTTTCTGCTTTGCAGTCAGAACGCAAGTCTGAAATCGTGTTAAAGTATGCTTGAATATGCACAAAAAACAATTTACAACTTGTTAGAACTATTATTGCCAAAGAGACAAATTATTATAGGTAAGAATAAACGTCATCAATACTTTATAGTATTATAAATTAATTTTCCATTAACCTTCTAATTCTTTAAAAACACCAACAACTCAATCTAGCATTCCTTTACAGAGTTTAATATTCTTTAATTAAGATTTATAGATACTGTATCTACTTCAAGTGTCAAAAAACACTTCAATCTAAAAAAGTTTTCCACTGCCTCAAAGGTACAAAGAACCGTAGAAAACTAAGTTTCACTCAAGCATCGAACTCAAACTTTTCGATCAACAGTCTCAACAATAGACTCAGTCATGGTTGCATCAAGGCTAATTAAATAACTGATAACAATATTCAAGGCTTTCGTAAGATCCAACAATTTTTTAGTTTGTTTCACTTTTTGCTGTTCAGTGGTTTTGATAAGAATCGAAATAAGTATCTCTGTTCTGACTTATTTTAAGGTTATGATTGTATTATGGAGAAATATTTTCGGAAACTAACTAACTACCTCAGCAAAATTAAAAAAATGAATTGAGAAGATAGGTGGTAACATTTGACTTCCTAATACAAGCCTTAAAAAAGATTTTCTAAACTAAACAAAATCAATGAAAAGGATAAAAAAGTGGATAATCTAATTATCTTGGCATCCGCTACTGGCTCTACTTAAATAGTGAACAGATGAAGACGAGAGAGCATAAAGCAGTTTGGCTGTTTAATTCAATGCTTTCATTCAGAGATAAATAATGCTCGCTGGAACGGAGCATCATAAAAATATTGGGATCCAAATTAAAAAGTTTCTCAACATTAGACTGTTCTATAAGAAAAAATGGAAATTTTACCCTTTTTATAAAAATACTGATCTTGTCTGACCCCGTTAAAGGTCTTGTAACACAGGCTATAACCATTTGATAACATTTCTATTTCCAAGGCAAGGCATATTTTTTAGGTAAGGTTTAGTAATCTCAAAACGTGACTTGAATTATTTAAAATCTTCAAATATGAATTAAAATATATCAAAGTTCTCAAAATTGACTGAACATCTCCATCTCTAAAAAAGGATATTACCGAAAATTCTTTTGGTCCATAAAAGCCTAAAAAGGAAAGTCAAAACCAACACCATGTAGCCAAAATAGATACTTAAAAAAATAATATCTGAATGCACCAATGAGTACAAAATTCCATACAACAAAACCAGGACTAATAAAACGACTAATTGTCAAAATAATATTCGAATTCAAGAGAGGGAATTTCTCAAAAATGTTCAAATCTGGGTAGTTAAAATTAAAAAATCATCTACTTATAGCGTAGTTTATAAAGTTCTACGGCTTCACCAACATATTACCCAATGGAACGAGGAAATTAGTGTTTTGAGTCAACTGACTACTTCAGATTATATTGCAATGAATCGTTTAGAGCATTCAACGCATTGTACATAACATATTGAGCAACCCAAAACTACATAAATTTAAAAGTTGTTGAGCATAAGATAGAGGTATAAGATTGACTTCAAAAGAAAAAGACTCCTTTCAACGTCAACGTCAAGTCAGTCTACTAAAAATTTGAATTTGTGAACCTAATCGAAGTTTAATACAATGTACACTAGAACCTCAACATTTTTAAAATATATGATACAAATAAAGACCCATGAAGAGAAAACAATTGAATAAAGTCAAAACCCGATAATTATTGAAGACTCGACTGTCTGTAAAATTACCAAAGGAGACACTTACAAGAAAGGTAGCGAACTAAGAGTCAAAGGTCATGTTATGGTCAATGGATTAGGAAAAGCATTTGAGTTTCTAATGCAGGTCGTAAAAACAGGATTTCAATGTGACAACTAACAGCGCCTAGAAACGGCAGTACTGCCGTGCTTGGGAAAAACGCAGTAACTACAAAAAAAAATTAAAAATTGTGATATTGGTATCATTGGATTCGTCTAAACTTCCTCTATCTATTACAATGTAAGAAAGAAGTGTATATTGTATTCCAGCAAATTATTAAGGTAAATTCAGTTATAGCCTATACGATTTTTTGATGTATTACAATTTAAGAAAGCAGCATCTCAGTATCTGCAATCCTGTATTAAATTACTGCTTTTCATAGTTGGCAACGTTGAGTTAGTGTTGCAATTACTGCTTTCAGATATGTGTAACTACCGCGTTATTGTGTGAAATGCGTTTGCAATAAGGCGGTTTTTATAAAAAAAAATCAAGATTATTATTATAACTTATCTAAACCCATTAGTTGAGAAACGGATTTCTTTATACGAGGGTTGCTATTTATATTTCTGGCCTAACAATGAAAAAACAAGTTTTATGATCGAAACTAGTTTTATTGCTTTTCAAAATATTCTCCAGTAAGATTGATACACCTTTCCATGCGTTTGAACCAATTTTCGAAGCACTTTTTCCACTCTGTTTGAGGCAGCTCCAAAATATGCGTTTTGAAACAAAAAACGGCTTCTTCTGGTGTTGAAAATCGTTGACCACACAGTTTGTTTTTGATGTACGGGAATAAAAAGAAGTCATTGGGTGCCAAATCAGGGCTGTATGGTGGATGGCCCATCAACTCGACCTTCTGGCTGGTTAAATATTCAATTGTTTGAGCAGCGGTGTGAGAGCTTGCATTGTCATGATGAAGAATGAATCGCCTCTTTTTTGAAGTTTTCCGAATTTCTCCAATGACTTCTGGCAAACAAATGGTTGTGTACCATTCAGAGTTGACCGTCTTACGTTGCTCTAACGCTACTGTTGCCACATGACCGGTAATGCCAAAGAGACAGGCAACCATTTGCTTCGATGTGCTTCTTCCGCGAACAACTTTTGTTGAATTTGGCTCGTCTTGAAAGACCCACACAGTTGATTGCTGTTTTGTTTCGGGGTCATATGCGTAGATCTATGATTCGTGACCTGTGCAGATGTTATACACAGTCTTTGATGCACCTTTCGGAAATTTTTTAAACATTTGAATGCACCAGTCGACGCGAGCCTTTTTTTGAGCATTGGTCAGGTTAGGCGGGATCCAACGGGAACAAATTTTTTTTACGGCCAAATGATCATGTAATATCTTGTTGATGCTAGTCATACTAATGCCCAAAGATGCCTCAATCTCACGGTATGTCACATGACGATCTTGTTTAATCAGTTCACGCACAGCATCGATGTTTTCAGGCACAACGACAGATTTTGGACGGCCTTCACGGATTTCGTCCTGGAGTGAACATCGGCCACGTTTGAATTCATTATACCAGTTTTTTACAGTGCTGTAGGATGGAGCTTCATCGCTATATAATGTATTAAGTTCATTGATGCACTCTTGTCGTGATAATCCACGTTGAAAGTTATGAAAAATAATTGCACGAAAGTGTTCACGGGTCAATTCCATTTTTTACTAGGGAATGCACTTTTCAATTAACTGCAAACAACACTAATCGCACTCAAATGACAAAATGTTGTGGTTGAGGTTATGTTCAACAATGTAAAGTTTACACCGGAAATGTCAGCTGACGCCTGAAAACAGTCAGTGTTGCCAAGGCCAGAAATATAAATAGCAACCCTCGTAACATAGAAGAAGACAAAGAAAATGAAAATTTAGTAAAGGAAGGTGTTAAACGAAAAAATGGCCTAAATAAAAAAAAGGAGGCGAAGAAGTTATATATCAACAGACATAATATTCAAGAACCATGCAACGAAAAGTGTAAGAAGCAGTGCACTAAGCTGTTTAGTGTAGATTTTCGGAAACGCATTCATGAAGAATAAGGGTCCATGTCATGGTTGGAGCAAAGATCATTTATTCTTAGCAGCTAATCCCGCGTGCCTAGTAAGAGAAAGACTGATGAACATTCTCAGAGCCAACCGATTTTTATTTATAGACTAACTATGGAAAATGGAGAGCAAACCACTGAATGCAAAACTTTTTTTCTCTACTTGAGGGTACAATAAGAAAAAATGACAGAGTAATATTTAATGTTTTTCATAAAACGGAGCCAGGATGTCTAAGTTCTAAAGAAGACATGGGAGGAAAGCAAATTCCCAACAACAAAATATGCCATACGTCAGTATCAACTCATATTAATAGTAATAAACTGGGCTTTTCTTTCATTTCTGGTTTATATTGTTAATTCTAGTAAAGTGAAAGCAGAAACTGTAGAAATATTTTACTTCGAACTGGAATATACTTTTATGTCTGCGAATAGTTTTTATCACTCTGTTGAATTGAAATTAAAAGAGCAAAAGAAAACCTACGACTATAATGACTTTTGTGAAGCTGTGAAGAGAGCCAATGAAGGAAAAGCAGTTGCTAAGGTAATGAACATAAATGACTTCTATGACTTTAAAGACCTCTCCTCTGCATATAATGGAAATTCGAATAAGTATAACACGGAAAAAGTGTTGTTATCACATATTGTATATCTTCGTGCAAAAAGAGGGAACTTTGAACTCAAGTAAAAGACTGACTTAGAATCCGACGATGTACGTTAATGAAATTTTATAAAAAATGATGTCCTGAAAAAAAGAGAAATCCAAGAACCACATCAATATAGAATACCATGTGGCATTGCTCAAGATAAGAAAGAAGCAATCATAAAAAACTTACTGGGGTTAATGCCCGCTAATAGACAAGAATTTTGGCATACACTTTCTGTAACTTCTGAATAACTTTTTTATGTTAATTATTTTTGTTAAGTTTACGTAATTTCTAAGTTCTTATTAATACATTAATGCCATAATGTTTTTCGTGTAGGTATCCTTATAAATAATAAAATTTAATGTTTAGTTTGTCCCTGAAATAATTAGCTATTAATTACATTATTATTTTAGTTCTTAATAGTAAAAAAAGTCGAAGCATTTTATTTTGTTTGGTCTAAGTACATTCATACCAAGGTAAAAAGCAGTATCAACGCTGTAAAACTCACAAAAGCAGCAACTGCAGTATACCGTTTTATTTTGTCAACTTCTATGTATCAATCTGCTCACCAGGAAAGCAGTATGTGCTTTTAAATAACCTCAAAATAAAGATTTTTAATTTTTCTTTTTTAAAATAGGTAGAGTGGATGATTTTATATATGATACCACAAATCCAAAGAGTTTGACAATTTACAAATGCTTCATCACAATGAGTAATACTTTTAAAAGACAAAGACTTTATGTAGCAGCAATTGAAATGGGAAAGCAAGCAATGGCGAAAGGCAATCAATAAAAAACAATAGAATTTTCATGTTTGAGGTGTTGTAAATCAAAAAAACAGGAAGTTGACGGAACTCAATGCCGTTTTTCGTTGTATCTGATAGATGTTCCATGAGGAAAAATCAGGAAACCTTAGACGATGACATAAATCAATCATTATCCCACAAACAAAATTGGGATTTATCACTAATTCAACTCGATCCCTTTGCTAGTTTTTGGCATCAATAAAGTCTGGTTTCTTTATACCTTTAGATCAGTGGAAAGATGAGATGGAATCGATAGCATTAAAAACCAAAAAATTTTTCTCGTGATAAATTGATCTATTACAGAGAGTTGTTGTCCTGCAGTAGCCATTCATTCGTTGGCAATTGGCAATTCTTAGGATGTATTCTTTGAGGTCATCTGTTCTGCGGATAGTTACGGTACTTCTATAATGTTGCTATTTATGCTAATCTGTTCAGATAAGTATTTTAATATGGCGTTTGTGATCCTTCTATAATCATTCCAGCGGTTCACATCTGGATTACGTCTTTTAAATTCACTTAATTACTGAGTGTTTCCATTTTAAATATCAGAGTACATTCGTTACTAGAATTAAGGGCACCATCAAGCACATAAACAAATTAAAATAAAATAGTGCATTTTGAAAAGAGTTTTCTGGTTTTTACACACCGAGTAGTATCAAACTATATATTGCTATAGAAATAGCCACAGATAGTGGTAGTTCAAAAAGAAAAAAAATGGTGGTTCAAGCATGTTTTGGGCAAACTGATTGTTTATCGTCAGAACTTTCAGAAAAGGGCCGGATCTTCTAAGGAATTATGAACTATGCATTTTGCGTATATCTACCATCCGAAATAGCATATAATTGAGCTGTCATCTATTTAAATACTGACGGTATGTTCTATCTTAGCCTCATTATCATTATTTTATGTTGGAAGTAGATTGCAGGGAAAATTCTAAAGGCAATACTAATCTGCCTGATTAAACAAAAGGTAGACAAACATGCAATTTTCTTACTTATAAAAACTGGTATTGATGGAGAGATCAAATACAATTTAGAAATCATAGTAATAATTTATTTCGACTTCAAGTCTTATTGAGAACAATAAACAGAATAGGTAGAATGTGGTTTTATTGTCATCATCCGGAACTCCTACCAGCGAAGTAATGTACATAGTTAAGAACTTGATTAATTAAGTCAATTAAATTAACACTAAATGAATACATTGCTGATTAAGAGAATTGAGAATTGATTGATTTATGTATAATTGGTGCGCTTTTGGGTAATGCTTTGTTTAATCCTTAATCAGTCATGGTGAGTCAGGCCTTTATTATTGGGAAATAATTTTGTATGAGATACCTTCAGAGGGTCATATCTAATTCAATCTAATCTTTGAGTTGCTTTACAATTCTCTTACTTTCTTTCTAGAAATAATCATAAGATTTAAGTAATATCTAGCTAATTGTTCTTGACGAAATTTAAAAATCAATTTATTTCAAGTTACCAGTACCTTTTGTGTCTATAAAAGACCCTTTGAGTTCAACAAATCTTTTAGTTTGAAACGGTAAATTCAAGTAATTTATGTTTATTAGGAAATACAGAGCAAGCACCTGCTTTGCCTTCAAAGCTTTCTCAATCCACATTTCTTCCGACACAAATTTATCTTAAGATCCTGTAAATGTAGAAAACTGTATACTGTCAGTTCACTTTCGAGAACGAGTGAGGAAATTTATATGTTTGGTTTTTGTGGCAGAATTTAGGATTTACCTAAAGTATATCTTCTATAAATCACGCCGCCTTAAAGTAATTTTTAACGTTCCTTTATTTGCGCCGCTAAAATACGACAATTTTTTAACGTTTTTTTCCCATTCGCAGAAAATAATTGTCAAGATAAAAACAAACCCGGATTATAGAGATGTCAAAATAAAAAAAGAAGATGAACAATTTTAATCATAATACGTATACATAGTCTCTTGCACAAAATGGCTGTGATACATAAAGGAATGTAGACTTCCAGTTTATTCCAATTTCCTGTCCTCAAAAGCAATTCATGATTGAAGCGACTAACAGAAACAATAAAAAAGAACTTTTGCTTTTCTCATTTAGCTCCCACCTGTAGCGTTGGTGAATGGCTTGTTTTGTATAGATTTTAGATAGATATAATTCTTGATTTAAAAGTAAGATTATACATTTAAATTACAGACTTTATTAGATTTTATGATGCTAAGATCTGACCTTTAATATAAAACAGATCTTAAATTCTGATATCAAATTATTGTAATGTCAGAATGAGGAAAAGCATTTTACATCGAAGAGATTATCGGAGAGCTTTTAAAGGAACTGTAAGACCAAAAATATAAATTCTGGTTTTTAAAAACACAATATTTGTTCTGGAATGAAAGGAAAGATAGCATGAAATGGTGGAATGAAAGCGGAAAACTTAAATACCATCTATTTGGGATTTGTCTACAATAATAAAAATCGAGTGTTAAGTTTAGAAATAAAAATAAAATTTTGTTTCAACTGGTTTTAACGCGGCTGTAAATAGTAAGTTTATATTATATTTTAAATGCATCTCAAAGCATATTCTATATAAATAAACCTTCTAAATGCAGCGTGACTAGAGAATGAATTTCTTTTTGGTTATCTTATAAATAATCTACTCCTTCATAGTCAAGTTAGACTAAGTACTATGATAACTTCAATACTTAACTGCATTTAATATTTGACACCATGACTTAGGTACGGAAATTTTTATTTTAAGCAGGATTTTATCTTAAACCATCAGATTAGATGAATAACATTAACAAAAAGAACACGTTGCTCGGTTGTACGTATCAATACCCAAAGTGTTCTACCTTTTTTTAGTAAATCGATTTCAATTACCAAGTACAATTTGTGCGTATCTGCGATTTGTCTTTTTAACATTCTAATTTCGAGACTTGTAGATATTCCCACAACGTATCAATTCTCATTTATAGCCTAATGCATAAATAAATAAAATAGCCTATGACGCAATTTGCTTCGCTCCTAATGGCAGGAAATAAACCAAAAGAAAATTCTAACACTTTCCGTGAAAACCTTTTCTAAATGATAATATGCCGTTGATCGTGCACAACTGAATGCCTTACTTTTTCAGATTTATATTGAAGTTTTTGTGCTTTAAAAGTAATGCTTTTCTTGAAAGTGGTTATCGATAAAAATGTGTTTCCGTTGTGAAATGACTGCACTTATCTAAGGAAGCTAAAGCTCTAAATGGGTTATTTTGAGACTTTTACACTTTGATCTCTCAAACGAACATATCTTGTCAAGTTTTGTGTTCGGTAGAAAGTTTTCGGTTTTGCTGAAACTGATGAAAATTGAAAGAATTTTTACGACGATAACATCCTTGATTAGGGGTTTTAAAGAACTTGTTTTAAGTTCCTTTGCCATAAAAGAAGTTTTGTTACGAACTCTGTTTATTGGAAAAGCTTTGCTTACGTGTTCTATCTTAATATTATTGCTTTTGGTATTATAATAGCATGATTTACTGTTAATTTAACGTTTTTATTTGATTTCTTTTCAAATTAAGTTTGAGACCATCTTTCAGAAATGTAATTTACAAACCTCTTGCAATCTTGGCTTTTAAATAGCGTATGTGGACTATTAGAAACATTTATACACGCTTGTCTAAAATAGAAAAACATTAAAAAATCCTCCGGATCTAACGTCTTGTATGAAATTTTTAAGACCGCAAATCACTGTAATTTACAGTTATATTTAAAATTATAATTTTAGCAAAATAAATATTTTTCCAAGACTGATATCTTCTTCAAGTCTAGATCGTGTCATAATGTCTTTTTAAAAAATCTCTTTGTTCCTTTCCAGCACACTGACTAGTAAAGGCGTCCCAGTTTTCGTTTTTTTTTGTTTGTCTTTTCTAAACCTTCACGAATTCATTTAATAATTATAGATGTTTCATACTCTCCACCTACTTACCGGTACTGTGGAACTTTTCATCTAGTTTGATTTTCTCTTCCACTTGCCACCTGTCTGCTTTAAATGTTTTCCTTAGTGAAACCCTCTAGAATTGAAGAATGAAAAATTGGTACCTTTAGTACCTTTGTATGGTTTGTATTTAGCCTTAGTTGTTTAACAAATTTTATAAATCTTCGGTTTCTACACCAAGTATCAAATAGTCGCTTTAATTAAGTTTATCTTAAATTAGAGAATTGTTAATGTTAAACCTACCTTGGAAAACTGGAAAAAAAAAGTGTGCAGGAATGGGGATAGAAATTGATGACCGCTGCTTGACAACCCTATTTTTGCAGACGATCAGACAATTATTGCCAAATGTGAAAACGATATTGAGCTCTAAGAAAACTTAAAAAGGAATACGAAAATTAGGGTATGAATGTAACTATGCCGCAAACGGAGTACCTACGTATAGGAGAAGAAGAGGAAGACTTAGATTTACAATTAAGACACACAAAAACGTGTGAGAGTCTAACAAGCTAGAAAATGCATAAAAATACACAATTCATTACTTTGGTCAAACGAATCACAACAAAATTGACAATTTACGGAGCAATTGTAGAACCAACATTAACATATGGATCAAAATGTTGGCAAAGGTCGGCAAAGGACAAACCAAAAATAGATGCTGAGAAATGGATTTTTTTCAGATCATGCAGTGTCTAGAAAAACATATACCAAATAAAGTAATTAGAAGACGCATAAAAAAAGATATAACAACAGAAAGAATAGAAACAAGGCAAGAAGGCCAATAAACACAAAAGGATTCTTTTGAAATTTTTTGTGGTCCACAAAAGCCCAAACAAATATCAAGCCAGCACGATACTTATATCTAAAGTAAATACTTAAAGAATACGACACCATAAGTAAACAAACGATACAAGATATTCAACGATAAGAAGAAGGTCTACTAGGAAGACTAAGTATTATTCAGAGATGTCAGGCTTTACCAATCTATTCCCCATATACACCAAAGAGAAGATATTTAGGGCCTAAAGAATGCAAAAGCTAGTTACGGAAACATTAACTGCAGCAAGCTGTACAAAATGACAGCTTACATTATGGAAGGGAGTACCAGCTTTCTGGGCTTCCTGAATCTGAATCTCACAGAAAGGCAATCAATGCGTCGCAACCCAAATTTATATTAAAAGAAATAATATACAACCTGGAATGCATAGATGATAAACTTCCCACAAAATAGCACTCATTGTCAACTAATCAACAATATAAAGAAATAATGTGTGACACATCAAACTATAATTCAGAAAAATAATAAATCCTACGGCCAATTCAAATAACCAGTTATCAGTAAATGAAAAACTAGAAAGAAACAAAAATAGAGAATCATACAGCAGAACAGATCCAATTGTGCAACCCAAAAGAGGTGGCATTATCTATAAAAGTTCATAGATTATATTATCCGAGAAAAAACACCAAGGAACGTGCACGTTAGGTAAGCCAAAAGGCAAAATTCAAAACTTCTTGAGCGACGAGTTCCACGTTAAAAGTATCTACAGGGGTTGAAAAACTCGGATTCGGCTATATTTTAGTTGACGGCGAAATGACTATAGTACTTGAAACCACGAAGTCCACGGGAACTGCGATCTGAAGCCTCAACCAAAAAACTACAAGAACAACAACAAGACTAAGACATGGGTTAATTCAGAAGAGGAAATTCCATCTAAGCAAACTAAAGATTTTAATCTGTAACTAAATAAGGTCATATTACGAAGGTGGTTTGATAAGTGTTTAGGCTGACCATGAAGATCGCATCACAGGTCAAAATGCTTTTATAGTTATGATGGTCCATTCTTCAGATAGTATTGCTGAAAATGTCACTAATTTTGGAAGCGTAGTTTTTGTTTGACAGTCGTTTGTGCCAGTCGAATATCGTTCAGTTACAAAATTCTTGCGTTTTGTAATGTTATTTTAAAATTCGCACTAAATCCGCTCCTGTCTTTCAATTTCGTTCAGATATTTGTTTTTCTGACGCGTAATATTTAAATTATTTCATTCTATGAACGGATGTTTGTTAAAATTTTATTTTAAAGAATTGATAACTTTGTGGTCTCGACTGCTGGGCTCCAGCGGACGTGCCTTTTGTTATTTTTCCAATATCAAGATCCAGACGTAAATAAAAGGTTTCTGGGATCTTAGTCGCGAATGCTGGAGTCACACGGTCTTTGTTAAGTCAGGTTCAGGCTGAAAATCTAAGGAGTGGAGTTTTTTATTGCCTCATAAGAATATTTGCATTTTGACCTGTTAGGTAAGAAACCTATATACAGGGTGTCGGATTCACGAGCAGTCGCGGGACCGACCATCAGAACCCTTCCATCTACGACTGCTGGCGCCCTCTTTTGTGAACATCGATCAGTCTAGTAAGAGTTTTGGAAATCAGTGAGCTTTTCTTTGTGTGTGCTTAGGTAAGTTCATTTGAGAATCCACCCCATCTACGGCATGAGCTACGGGATTTAACATCAGCCATTGGTCTTGACGGGACTCGTGCATACTTTTGGGCATTTACCCGTTACAGTTTGAAGGGTCAAACTCCAACGGAAATAAAAGTCGTGTTGGACCCTGTCTACAGGGAGTCTGCACCTTCGTTCGCCACCGTCAAAACTAGATGGCAGAGTTCAAACGTGGTCGTACGAGTGTGTTTGATGAAGAGCGTCCGGAAAGACCAAAAACAGCAATCATTGAGGATATCATCGAAAAAGTCCAAAACATCGTGTTAGATGACCGTCGAATGGAAATAAGAGAGATAGCACAGACCGCAGGCATATCAACAGAACGCGTTTTTAAAATACTACATAAAGATTTGCACATGAGGAAGCTGTCCGCGCGATGGGTGCCGCGCTTGTTGACATTGAAACAAAAACGCGTGCGCATTGACATCTCAGGAGCTGTTGGATCGATTTAAGCGGAATTTAATAAACTTTTACGGCGATTTGTAACTGTTAATAAAACATGGGTTTAGTATTACACCCCAGAGACCAAACAGTGGACTTCAACAAGAAAACCTGCTCCGAAGGAGGCGAAGAGGTGCCATCGCCAGGGAAAGTAATGGTGACTGTTTTTTGGGATTCACATGGCATATTGTTCATAGACTTTTTGCAAAAAGAAAAAAGAATAACAGGATTGTATTATGCTTTATTATTTGACAGGTTGAACAAAGAATCCAGTCCAAACGATCTCAAATGTAGAGGAAAACAGGTCTCTTTCATTATGACAATGCTCCGGATCACACGTCAATGATCGCGATGGCCAAAGTTCATGAGCTTGGTTTCGAGTTGGTTCTCCATGCCTCATATTTTCTAAATCCAGCCCCGAGCTACTATTTCCTCTTACCAAACATGAAAATATGGCTTGGAGGAAAGACAATGTAATTGGGTTAAGCCCGTTTTGTTTGGGTAATAAATAAATAAATAAATAAATGATAGCCTTCTTGAACGCGTATTTTGTAGACTTTGATACATCGTATTTTTTGAAGGGGATCAGAAAGTTGAAGCATCGATGGATAAATTATATAAAACTAAAAGGGGACTATGTAGAAAAATAAAATCGATTTTGACCAAAAAAACACTTTGTTCTATGTTAATCTAAAGACTCGTATATTCATCAAATACGATCAAAGTTTAACACAATGGACAGAACCTCAACACTACCAAGAGATAACTCTCAAAACCGAAAAGGTCACAAGCTTGCCGAAGATAATATACGAAGTACATGTTAACTTGAATGAGCGAAGAAGGTTAAATGGACTCTTACAAAAAGGGCTTGCGGTCAAACACAGTTTAGGCTAAAGAAGAAATAGAAGTTTAAAAGCAAATATTGATTCGATATAGTCAACTCAAATTGAGGCTGATGTAAGTAGATGATTAAAAAATAAGGAAACTTAGTGCTTTCCTTTCGATTAACTCACAATTATAGGAAATTAACTTTTCAAAAATGCACCTACGGCGCAATAATACCTAGCCTGATTTGGATTATTTAAAATTTACAAAAACACGAGACAAAAATAACCTCATTTCGTTCATCAAAACAAATATTTGAAGAAAACAAAGCCATAAGCAAACAGACTTCATAGTAAGAAGTCAAAACAATAGAAAAAATTGGTTGATTTTGAGGGTGAATGCGGGCATGGTACAGGAGCACCTACGGGAGAGCTTGGACTGTCTTTGTTGGATTTAACGCATTCTGTGCTTTTCTGATAGTTTCTCTTGCTGCGCGCTTTCCAGGACTCGTGGTAAATAGATTTGTGAGCTACCAAAGTCATCATCTCAACAAACAATGTTAAACACATCACGACTGAGGAGGAGAATTTCCCATAACTGCCACTGGCTTCTTTGCAGGACAAAAAATCACATTCAAGACAGACAAGATATGTAAATGTAGTTTAGTATTTTATAATTTCTCTATTAGAAGAAGGAGAAAGGAGCTTTCTTGCTTTACGAACTTTCAAAAATCTTATAATGGCTGTAGCACTTCTCTGTCACTTTTGTGCTTTGTATTTTTAATTTACAAATAAATAATTTTTGTTTTGCAAAATATAATAGCACTAGAGATTTATACAAGTGAATAAAATTATATTCAAGCCAAACCAATCTGCAATTAATAAAGAAGTGTTTTTTTACTTGTTTAATAAACAGCCTTAAACGAAATTATATGACACCCCCATCGAAATTAGTAAAAACATTTTTATGCAATTAAATTCCAATTGGCAAAGTTCAAGCACGTATTTCTAAAAGCTTACGCCCCCGCGTTAATTTCACTCATTGACAGTCTTGTGCCCTAACTAATTAGCCTTCAAACATGAACAATTTAAGACATAAAATGCTATCTCACTTACTATAAATAATTCAAAAATAAAAGGCAAAATTCTTACATACCTAAGTGGAACGAATAACAGAAGGGATATAAAAGCGATTTTATTTTATTCCAAATACTTCAAAAATATCTTTTTCTCAAATAATACCTGATGGATAATAGCATCTTTAGGCCTTGATTAAAATAAAAAGTGTTGTTATGGTTTTATTGTATAATAAAGTGGTATTGAGAAGATTAGTGTGACATGCAACTCAAAAGGCAGTATTCATGATGGACTTTACATATTCCTATTTAAGAGAAGGTTATTGTCCTACATTTCTCTCTTTCTCTTATTGCTGGAGTATCTTAATTAACGAGTTTTAAAATTGTAATAATAACACATTTTACGCTTTTTTTTTATTGCCCTGAGACTTTATGGCTGAATTTCCATTTATATTTGAAAATGTGAGAATGACTGAAAGCTTTTTGAAACGATGAATTATTAAATAGGAATATAAGAAATTTAGGTCAAAGATTTTCCTTACCATCTTATATGATTGAATTTCATGGTTAGTGTTGAAATTCATTATTATGTTTAGTGTCTAATTTTAATTCTAGATTGTATTATAATTATACCAAGAAAATGTAGGAGGATAACACAAGTAAGTACTGCCTAGGAAATGTTTTATGCACATAGGAATAATTCCCGGTTTCAATACAGAGCGAAGTGGTATTTATATTCTTTAATTCATTTTATGAACGAAAAAAAGCGAATGAGTGAGCGTGAGCAAATGTCAGTCGTAAGTTAACGAACAAAAGCGGGATAAGGCCCGAATAAGAAGCAATAAATTATACGAAAGTTGTTTTCAGAAATCTGTTAACACGTTATAAAGCCCACCCGAGAGTTTTAATAGAGAATTCAATACAAACTTATAAACTTGTCTATAAAGTACAATTAAAAGTTTTGCTCAGTGAAGCCTACATCCTGTTATTGATCTCTTCATCAAAGGAAACCAATGCTGAATTCTTAGTTAACTGTAAATAATACTGAGAAATGGTGCAAGAGAGAAAAGATAATTTTGCTATTCGAAATTTATCGAGTGGTTCGTAATTATTAAGTCGTTATTTTGCAGAAAGGAGAATAGGAGTAATTTATTTTCAGAGTTTGGACTACCAATAGATCCAAGGTAATATGATTTTAATCTGGTTTGAAGTTTAATTTGAATTTATCTATTTGGTTTTGAAATATGGATTTATAAAACCATTTTTTCTCAATTTAGCGTTCATGTAGGTTACGAAATTTTATAGCCAGTTGCATACATGTCGGAAATGAGTTTGTAATTACTGCTAATTTTATAAATGGTAACTAAATCTTACAGTTCTATCTTGTAATTACTACGTTAATTTGGTCCATCTCTAAGTATATTCTGAAAATAACTTCAAAATGTAACTTCAATCAAATCGGATTTTGTTTGTTAATTTCTTTAAAAAAGAATTTACTTCCTATAATGAGTCAAGAGGAAAACAACTCCCAAAACTGTCTAGGTTTTGAGTTAAATTAAATTCTGTAATTATTCCCAGTTTGCACTTATAAATTAAATTTTTATTTTAAGGTGCAGTGAGAAGATTAGATTAGAATTTAACAGTAAAAAATTTTACAAAAAAAAAATAAATTCTGGCATGGATTTACACAAATAAAACACAAATATACATATAGTAGTTGATGCTTTAAAAGGATTGTAATGATTATTGGCCGTTACATTAATTGCTACATTTCTCTTTCATTAAATTATCACCGAATGCACTATTGAATAATTAATTCCCTGAGTCACATTTCATGGATTTAATTCTTTTTGAATATAGCAATATTAGGGATTTAAACAAATTACATTTAATGGAAACCATGCCGGTGCCACCGTTGCTAACGAATTATTTAATTCTAATCGTATATCAGTATGTTATTGGTTCAACAATATTAATTGCAGTACTAATTCAATCGGGCGGTTTTGGAATTTGAGTTAAAACTGAAATATAGAAAACGTTAACTTACAATCCTCATTTTTGTTGAGTTTTATTTATTTTGGAAATATATTTTTAATCACTGTGTATCCAACATGATCTTGCGGTATTTGCTGACGTATTCACCACATATTTAAAGAGAATTAATTAATTATATCACCCTCCTTTAAGTCGAAAAGAAGTTATGCATAGCGATCAAAATAATGCTTCTGACAATCTTGGCTGGCTTTCATATTTTCAAAAAGAGCTCTTTTATCCACAATATTTGGAATCAATAGCTTCTCTTCAAAAACAAACGTTTAGTATCCTATGCAGACTAGCATATACATTTCTAACTAGCAATACTTCATAATTATACCAATTTAAAAACACAAAATTAAAAACTTTAAACTCACCAAACGACAATTAAGGGTAATGAAAAAAACAAACTTACCACGATACCAAGAATTCCAAACATGGAATCGGAGAAAAATCTGCAGCAAACAATGCACAAAAAAAATCCAAAAGACCTTCTTAACTTACGCTTCCTAAGTTATGTAGTTTTCTCTTTATTTTAAAACAAAGAATTTAATTAAGAAGACAATTTAAACAATCAGTTAACAATTGTCGACTTTGTCAAAATGAATTTGGGTGAATTAAAATTAATCCAAACGGCAATTATAAAAGAAAGTGGAATAATTAATTGTACAGGGCTTAAGCAAAATTGTTAAACAGTGAAATATCTAACAACGAGTATGTTAAGATGGTAAAGAGGTGTGTCAGATGTGCAGCCAAAAGCAGAGATTTACTTGAACAAAAAACTTGCGTCGAAAGATAAGCAAGAAAAACTTTAAAGTGACCCTCAAAACTTGAGAGACGGGAACAAGCTAAGTAAAACCAAACAACTTGCATGAGACCTGTAAAAGACAAACGCAATCGGCTTACCCTCGCTGAGTTGAGGCTTGTCACAAACACAGAAAAATATCCAGCCCTTTACGTATCAACAGGGTTCAACGCATCGGTGACGAATTTCCCTCCAAATGACTCTCATGCCCGACTCGCAAGTGCAACAACTTCTGCTAACGGGAATTCTGGTTCTCGAAAAGTTTGAAAATTCAACTAAACAAAAGACGACTTGGAGATATAATTTCTGAAAACCCACATTATGATCAAGTAGCAAAGATTAAGTAGCCACCAAGAAAAATCTCAACTTACAAAAAACATAATTGTAAATTAATTTAAAGTAGAAATGAAACCAAATAAACTTAACAAATGAAAAGGTAAGAAATTTCAAGTTTAATTCATTTTGACTCGACCAAAACAAAAGATCAACCGCACCTGGGTTGTCTTTAGAGAAATGAACAAGAAAGAGTTACATAACAAAATTATTCCTGTACATTTATACGAATATCAAAGATAAAATATAGGGAAAATTGTGAGGTTGTAATAAAAATAAAGATGAGACTGAAATGTAAAATTAGAAATTAACCAGAAAAAAAAGTCACATCTGTGAAAGTGCAACATACGGCAAAAACAAAGTTAATGGTTGAAAGAATTATACCCTGTGTCCCGCTTGCTAAATAAAAATAAATGAAAAGCTTAGCAACCCTAATTGATTTCAAGATTAGAGAAAAAAGAAATAATCGAGCTCTCCAAACGAGAGAAAACTATCAAAAGAAAATACAAAAACATGCCGAAGGCATCGATGAAATATAATCACATGTAACGGAAGCAAAAGTGACCGTTACAACTTGCTTAGGCAATGTCTATGGAATTAATTATCAAAGTGAAGCAAAAAATATTTGATATGTCTTGGTCCTGAATTGGTCAATCCTAATGTCTTTAGAAGTGTACAAGAATGATAACTGTACTTCAAGCAAGTACTCTAGTAAAACAAAAAGAGAAGACGTGGGTATTTTGGATTTTCTAGGACATCCTGTATGTATTTAATTGCCTCAAACAAAACAGAGAGGCAAGCCTGTTAAAGTATCGACGTGGTAAACTGATTTTTTGTTTTGGTTTGTGCTACATAAGAGCTAGTTACTCTCTACTTAAAACAGAGTTGAGCAATTCTCCACTGCAAAAGAATGTCCGACATCTTCTTTCGTAACAAACAAGACAAAATATGGATCATCCAAGTTATAATTATAAAATGTAAGTTTGTTGAGTTTGCTCACAACCGCCTTGGGTGCTACAACCGTCTTGATTTTGACTTGTCATTGCTGATTTTAATTTTTTCTCTTGGTATGGTTGAGATTAGAGCAGCAGTTTCGACATACTAAACTGTTCTAAGGAAATTACAGAAACAGCAGTGTAACAAGGTTTGACCAGACTGACCAAGACGATATATAGTGTACGAGCTCTACTTTCATACTCGCTAGCATTATAGTTATCATTTTCAACTAGTACTAGACAGTGAAGAAACATGACAACTGCACTTTTAGCGAGTGCGCGAGGAGAACAGAAAGAGGGAACATGGGGATTTTGCATTTTTCAAGAACCAATAAGTAATCAATGTGTCTGCCGCCTAAGATTAAAACCTAGTAACTGGAGTTACTAGATTTTAAACTTTCATCGCACTCTCAAATACTACAATTTATTTTACTTGGAATATTTTTTGTGCGCCTGAAAAGTGTATTTAAAAATTAGTCAGAGTCACGCTATTTTCTCTTCTTTGCTATTGTAAATCCCCACAGGTACTGTGAAATACTCGTATTCAGCTGCTGAACGACCTTAGAGTCGAATAACATCGAAAGATTTAATGTACACATCGATACAGTTAATCCAGGATGCTTTGGTAAGAAATGTTTGAAAGTAAACGTTAAAACATTAGTTTGTAAGACGTATCGAGTATGAAATAGGCAGAAATGCCTGTTATTGTAGAGAAAAGTTTCGGAAAAGCAAAAAACTAATATTTTAGTGTAAATGAATGTGATTGCATATTTGAACGTACTTTTTAGTTTTGAACAACATTTCATTATTACAGTCTTTGATATTATCAAAAATAAAAGTACCAAATTCACATTTATTGAGAACTTTCGTATATGATTGATAACTTTTGAGGTTTGACTGCTTCAAGTTAGGTTTTAGATCATGCAGAACTTTTTATAAAGAATAACTTTTTTTCCTAAAACTATAAATAAACAAGTTTTCCATATGTCGCCAATTTAAGTAGACACTGTTTAAATGCAGATATGTCACCGTCTATATTTTGAATAAATTCAGTTTCCATAAACTCTTTAAATGCTAAGATCACATCTACAGTACAAAGGTAAAAGAGAAAAACATTTTTATGTGAGCTGTGCATTACAAACTTGACTGTTATCGACCAGTAAGGTTACTTTCTTTTATTTCCATACTACTTGTGACATATGGGAAAAACAACTTCAAACTGCTGTTTTGGAAAATTTCTCCAAAAAAGCTTTAATTTCGGATTCTTCGAAATTGACTATAATAAACTATGGGTTGACCGCACTAGCGTTAGAAATTTTATTTTTTCCAGGACCTAATGAGTTAGAATGGGAAATGACACTAGAAAAAAATTTACTGCATCTGTTTATTATTTTATATAGATGTGTACACAAGCATAAAAAGATACTGGAATAACGTCCATATTTGTGCTAAAGAGTTAATAAAACTTCCAGGTGTTGACAGTCTCACACAAAACTTGAAATATTCCAGAATACTACACTACAAGACAGCAGTAGTTTTTTGATAAACTTTTTCTTTACTAGATGGTGTGTTGCAATATTTGCACTATTGATTGTGAGATTTTGGTTTGTAAAAATACACAGGGAATAAAATATCAAGTACTAACTAACCACCTGTTGTTCATATTCTCTGATCAGAGTAAGGTAATGTATAAAGCGTTCATCAATAATAAATTTCTACGCAGGTTTTGGCATTACATTCCTGTATCAGCAAATCATTTTTTCAAAAAACATCTATGTATTGTTTAGTGTATGAACAACTGGACTACTTAAACGAGGATCATTTCCAATTCTGAAACTTGCTTCTCATTAACAAATTTGGCCAAGGATCCATTTTGGAAATTTTTAATCTCTTCAAAGTGGGTGATCAAAAGGAGATTCCCTAGTCAAATATGGAGGACAAAAGTTTTATTGTAGCTAACATTTTTATATATTTTGTGAGCTTTCTTTCTGGTGCTTGGTCGATCGGTGCTCGGGCGCCAGATTTGCTAAGGGGGTTTACTTCCCACCTCGTCGTTGAGACGGTCAGACAAAGGCTTACCAGCTGCGCTGGAGATCTGGTAACTCCAGGGATTCAAGGTTGGAATAAAAGGCCTACAGAGCTAATAATAAATAAAAGGCACAATAGAAACCCAGACAATATTTATTAAACTTATTAAACGTAAGCAGGTACCAAAGTAAGCATAGTAAATATAGAAGCAGGTGTTAAAACCACACAAAACTATTGTTACTATCCTAGGCAGCGCAGCAAGCGGGGTCGGAGTGCAGGTTAGTCGGCCTAGTATAAGTATTTCGGTCAGGTCAGGTACCCTACGAGGGTGGTCTGAAAAGTTTACGACCTCAACGTGAAGATGGCAGCACTCGTAAATAAAAGCTACTGAATTTCGTTGTTCATCTGTTGACAGTTACTCACCAAAGTTTCAGCCATTTTGGACGCGCAGATTTTATGTAACAGTCGTTTGAGTGAGTTGATGTGAGTTTTTCTGTGAAAATGGACAAAATCGAGTATCGAGCTGTCATTAAATATTTGTTTTTGAAAGGCAATACGCCTTCGCAAATAAAAGATGAGTTGGATTCTGTGTATGGGGACTCTGCACCATCATTTACCACAGTGAAATTTTGGGCTGCTGAATTTAAACGTGGCCGTAAGAGCTTGGGAGACGATGAACGTTCGGGACGTCCAAAAACTGCAACTACCGACGAAAACATCGCCAAAGTTCACCAAATGGTGCTAGACGACCGCCGAATTAAAGTGAGAGAGATAGCAGAGGTTATGAACATGTCAAAAGAACGTGTTTGTCACATATTAAATCAACATTTAGGCATGAGAAAGCTGTCCGCGCGTTGGGTGCCGCGTTTGCTCACGTTAGACCAAAAACGTGTTCGAATGAATATTTCCAACGCTCTTTTGGCGCAGTTTAGGCGAAATAAATCCGAGTTTTGGCGCCGATTAATTACTGTAGATGAAACTTGGATACACCATTATACGCCCGAAACAAAAATACAGTCCAAACAGTGGACTGCAAAGGGGGAACCGGCTCCAAAAAAAGCAAAAACTGTTTTTTCGGCTGGGAAAGTGATGGCGACTGTTTTTTGGGATAGTCATGGAGTTATTTTAATCGATTATCTTCAAAAAGGAAAAACCATTACAGGAGCATACTATGCATCATTACTTGACAAGCTGAAGGCAGAACTTGCGAAAAAACGGCCACATTTGCAGAAAAAGAAAATCCTGTTTCACCAAGACAACGCACCGTCTCACACCTCAGCGGTTGCCATGGCGAAAATCCACGAATTACGGTTTGAACTGCTTGACCATCCGCCTTACTCACCAGATCTAGCCCCAAGCGACTTCTTTTTGTTCCCTCATCTAAAAATTGCGCTCGGAGGACAAAGATTTTCGTCAAATGAAGAGGCAATCAACTTCGTGAATAATTATTTTGCAGAGAAAAATGCCGAGTACTATTTAGACGGGTTACAGAGATGGGAGCATCTCGGGGAGAAGTGTGTTGAGTTACAAGGAGACTATGTTGAAAAAAAAAATTTTTAGAAAAAATGTCTTGTATCTTTGTTAGGTCGGAAACTTTTCAGACCACCCTTGTATTACTTCAAATAAATTTGTCACTAGTTTTCTGATTTTGAAAGATAATCTACTCTGTCTTGCATTGCGTCTTAATAAAAAGTCCTCTTTGTGGATTCTAATTCTTGTAGGCATTACGTTTTGCAGATTTTTTGTGGAACTTTAGGTGTTGTTTCCTGGCTGTCATGGTTATCTGGAATCTTTAAATGAATGGCTCAGATTTCTGCAAGCATGCAGATTTTTGTAGCTTTTTAGGTTCTTTCAGCCTTCCAATCCTTGCAATGTCTTGAATCTTTGTGGCCCTGGATTTTTTAGTTTTATAAAAAATTTGAGAAATTATTAAAGTTAAAACGAGATCCAGGTGAATTTTAATCGTTTTTGCCTATTTAAACCATCTTTGGACCAGTTTTGACCACTGGCCTGATCGACACTAAAAAGGTGGCCTTTTCCCGACCATGCATATTATAATGTTTAGTTTGAGGTATTAATAATTTACAAAACTTTAATTTAAAATACGGGAGTATATATTTACACAATTTGCTTTAAAATGATGAAAGCAGCTAAGCAAATTAAATATTAAAAATACTAAATCCTTAGTGAATTCGTAACTTATCTTTAAATATTTAATAAATTAATTTATGATATACGATAAGTAAGGCAAGTTTTAAAATTAAAAATGAATATTTTAGTAAGTTATAATAATTTCTCACCAAGAATATGTCAACAGAATGCCAATAGAAAGTGTGAGCATATTAATTTATAAATTAGAATTCACAGTGCAGCTAAATTATATTGTAAATCTTTCAAAAAGGTTGTCAAAGTTAAAGGTACATAATCGCGATTCCATTTGAAGTAATTTTAAGTAAATACAACGTCGACTTCCTTAAAAAACTCTTTTTTTGTAAAACTCAATTTCAAATTAAACGGCCTATTCTAACATTAAAAGACATTAATCAAATATAAACGCGTTAAAATAGGAAATGACAATCCTGACAATACAAAACTTAAAAGCATTGCCACATTTGCTTTTAGATTGCTTCAATTTGTTAGGCACCTAATAGAGTTTGCACATCAGACAAAACATTTTTTTTTGTATACGTAATTGTATTATTCGAATTTTACTGTATACAAAGATTTTATTGTTTGTTATTTACAATTGAATTGTAGTATACAAACTTTGTTCAAAAAAACTTTATTAATGACTAATTATGCAATTCTGTTTGATTTAAAACAAAAACAATAAAAGTTATTGAATTTGTTAAAAAATTTCGTTTTCATTCTGATTAATTTTAATACCGTTTCCCTTTTACATAAAACAATAACAAACAGGGTTTCCTGTCAGTGACCACAGAATCGAATTTAAATTTTCACAATGAATTGCTGATGCTACAGTATATATATTTCTCTCTCGTATTTTAGGTAATATAAACCACAGTCCACAGCAGATTGCTAATAAAAAATACACCCGGTTGCTTTATGGCACACACCAACGCGGCGGGATCAGCGAAAAATTATTCGCAAATGTTCGTATGGCGAAGTGTTTTATGGTAATTCGTTGGATAATTTTTAACAATGTCGTAAAGCTCTTCAGATGGAGGTTTGATACACATGCAGTTATGCTACCAGTACGTAAATTGAGGTCTTTCTAATAAAAGCTAAACCCGCAATTAATTTAGAAACTTTAAATCGGATTGAAGAAAATTGGAAATGTTCACTAATTAGCACAACTGATTAATTTATAATCAAATTGCTTTTGGATGATAATTAATAAAGTTTATTGTTGAATAAAAAATCACAAGTGCTTTATTAATGTAATTATTAATAAGGACAAAGCAGTAAAATGTTGAGGATTAGTTTAAGATTTATTTACTTTTTTAATTTTTTGTCTTTGTTTCATCAAAATTATTTGTGAATAGGATTTTGGGCTATAATAGATAAACACTGAAGGATTTCCCTTTTGCTATATAATTGTTTCATTACAATACTGTCATACTTTAGGAGACAATACATAAGAGTTAATACACAAACATTATAAACCTTCCTCTGCATTGAATAATCACATAATCTTTCCAAATTTCTCAACGATCGGTAATGCTACGGCTTAACACGAGTGGGTAGCATTTAATATTCATAGCTGGCACTTAGACTAATTAGAGTTAGTTAACATAAACTATCTTTTTATCTTTCAGGTTGGATTTACGTTTTAAACGAATTTACATGGATTGAAATGTTTTTATTTAATTTACTATCTACCATGGAATTATTATGTTTCCTGCCTATTTTTTATCTTAAACTTTGCCTACAAAAAAAACAAAACACGCCCGACTAAACATCATTGACTTTGCGGTAATCAACTGTACGGACACTATTCGCCGATGCTCATTTTTTGCATTTTTGTTTACTTTGAACGCAATAACAGACTTTTCAATGTTATTTTATAACATTGCATACATGTCCGCATTTTGCTTTAAGTTTCGTATTCATCTAGTATCAATTCGCTGCTGGGGGTGAAAAAGGTGATAAGTCATAATTTTGTAAAAACGGGTTAAGTCATGTTTATACTCAAAATTGCTTCATATTTATATGTGCAAAAGGATATAAGTCAAATTAGCTCAAAGCAGTAGGAATTACAAAATGTACCAGTGAGTTAAGTCATGAGAGTGATGGAAAAAATTTGCGTAAAAGAAGTTATGTCATGTTAGCTCTCTATACACAAAATCCGAATACTTATGTGGTGGGTATATACAGAGTCAAGTAGACTTATCCCCATTTACACGGAAAGTTTTAGTTTTCGCGGTTTTCGCTTTGACTTATCTCATAATACATAACCTCAATTCAGCTCTCAGTGAAAGTGTTGTGGGTGCTGCTGAAAAAATGTGTTCCAGAGGCAAGAAAATACTGAAAATAGCTCAGAAGGGCTCAAACTCATTTACTAGTGGTAAGTGTTATAATAAGAAGTCAAATTGTTTCATTTGTTTTTATTAACAAATTGTTTTACTTTTGTTGTGATGCTGATTCTACATGTTGAGGTTTTTAGAAAATATGAATTGTAGTCGCTCATTACTTCTATTAACATGATAAAAATGTAAGCGACCTGCTTATATTAATAACTCTTTTATCTCATCGTCAGTTTGGAAGTTTTTTAGACAGAAAGTATAGAAATACGAGTAGATAATTTTGAGCGTTCTGGGTTTTAGATTCAGATGTTTCGAGTGATGCCCCATCTCTCGCTACAGACATACAAGCACAACTTCAAGACATTCTTAGTTCCGATTACGACGACGATGTTTGCGATCCAAATTTCTTCCTTGGCGCAAGTGACGATTCATTACTTGAGAGTGACACACAAGGACTAGTTCCAAGGAAACGGAAAACAGAAACTGAAATGAACACACAGATAGATGAACAAGAGGAAATAGAAAAAGCAGAAAACGAGAGTACGAAGCACACAGCGAAGAAGAGTAAGCGATCTAACAACGACACGAGAAAAATAAGAGAGGAAAGGAAAATAAAGAAAAATTTCGGAAAAGAATATATTACCAAGAAAAATAAGGTTGTTGCAGAGAAACGAATTAAAGAATTAAAAAATTGCGGGAATAAGTGTGTGGAAAAGTTTGATGGCAGCATTCGAGCAACTTTATTCGAAGAGTTTTGGTCAATGGGCAGCTATAATAGAAGAACGCAGTATATAAGTGACTTGATTACATTCGAAGATAAAAAAGTTATTAGAATTCGTAAACACGATAGCGGTAAACATTGCGTGGGTACTGCGGTGTACTACTTTCGAATTAACAATTGCTTGCAACGTACATGTAAAGACTGTTTCCGAAGAACTTTTGATATAAGCAATAAATTCATCGAAATTATAATAAAGAAAAAAAGAGCTGGTAATGTCTCAGGAGTTATAGAATTGGATGGAAGAGGGACCCACAAAAACAGAAACAAAATTAGTGATGACGCTAAACAAACTGCAAAAGAACACATTTTATCCATACCTGCATATGCAAGTCATTATACTAGAAGACGATCCTCTAAAAAATATTTACCTCAGCATTACACTCTGACTTCTCTATTCGGGGCCTACAAAGTAAAGTATCCAACAGATTTTATAAATCGAAGAGCCTACGAAGCAATATTTCGTAGCTTGAATATAAAAATTAAACAACCTAAGAAAGATACCTGCTGCACCTGTGATAAACTTCAAATGCAATTAAAAATGGCTGAGGCAGAAGCCGAAAAAGCCAAAATAAATCATCAAGTGGTTCAGCATCATCAAAAAGCTGATGCAGGTTATACTAGTAAAAATGCCGACAAAAATTCCTCTGTGTCAGATCCTCAAAATAAAACTATTTGCTTTGATTTACAGCAATGTCTACCGACTCCAGACCTACAAAGTGGTGAAACATTTTACAAGCGTCAACTCTGGACCTACAACCTCACAGTTCATGACTGTGACGACACCCAAGCTTTCTGTTATATCTGGTACGAATCCTTAGCTAAAAGGGGTGCGAATGAAATAGGTTCCTGTCTTTATCGTTACTTAACAAAGGATAATGGAATGTGACACAGATCACAGTCTTATTGAAAAAAAGAGCAGCTTGAAGATCGAAATCCCTCATGACTGGGCTCAACTCATACGCCTGGTAGGCAAAAAGAAACCTTTTATGGTGCATGAAATAAAAAGATCGGATTTTTTTGATTTTGCTGGATTGTATTCCATAGTTTTAGTAAATCGCAAACAGGATACAGTGGGCGGTAAATTCAACTGGAGAAAAGTAAGATGGATCAGGTATGTGAAGGATAGTAACAGAAGTTTCTTGTTCAAAAACTCTTTAGATGAAAATGAGGAATTCAAGGTTCTCAGTTTGGAAAGAAGAGGCCACTTCAACAATAAAGCACTTATTCCAGTAAAAGTGTATGACAAACCAGTTCCAATAAATGTAGAAAAGAGAAAACATCTGATCGAGCTTCTACCGTATATTTCTCAGGGCAACTGGGATTTCTATAATAATTTGAAAACAAACGATCAGCCTGATGTTTTTCCAGATGCGTCTTCTAACGAAGAGGAAGCTACTTAGTCTCTTTCCGACATAGTTTTTTTTATTTTTTGGCATTGTATACCTATACCTTACCTTTTTTTAATGTTTTTTACGTTTGCTTGGAGTTCTCTCAATTAAAAATAAAATAAAACAGTACTTACTATGTTGTTTTCTTTCTAACAGTGATTCATTAAAATAGTGATAAAGGGTATATGTCTACCAATTTTTAGTGAAAAGAGAGATAAGCAATCAACGCCTAACTTATAGGTTAATCTATTGCTCAATATTATTATGTTAACAATCAATATCGTTTGCTGCAGAAAATTGAACAAAAATATATCAGAATTTAAAATATTAATTTACAGATATTTTAAAATACGTTTTCGCAAAACTAGAATTTTTGACTTAACACCTTTTTCACCCCCAGCAGCGAATTTATTATTCTATTTTCTCTTAAACGCCTATTGAATTGCTTGTGTTGTTAAAATTATTCTTTCAAAATTCGTCAAATTTTCTTCATTGCGCGTAGTGCCTTTTAGATTAAAAAGGATTTTTGACGCCAAAGACAGCTGTATTTCTTGGAATTTAGTCAACGGACCCCTTCAAAGTGTAACTGAAGAACGATCACACTATAGTTGAATGACTAGGGAACTTTCCACTTGTGCTGTGCCTGTATTCGTATTTATTCCTTTTCTAGCGTAAATGGAACTTTATTTAGCGTCTTAAGCGTCTTTCATCTCCGGGACAGCACGTGTCGGTCTCGACCGAAGCATTCTGGCTTTGAGATTTGAAAAAGAAAGGCAGTTGTTTCTGTTGTGTGATAGACACTTTGCAAATTTTGTTTTTGTGTTGGACAATTTTCGTCTTATAGAAAAACCGTGTGGAAAATGATTCCAGCTTTTTAAATTACGTTCAACTGAACGGATCATTGCGTATACATTTGCAAATGTGTAGAGATATTATCCTGCAAAACTTTATCGTTTGTTTTAAAATGGAGCTTTGAGCTCATTTAGACCGGCTTTGTCGGGATTGTATTAAGGAACGACCTTAATTCGAACTGTGCTGGTAAAATTCGTAGTTCGCCAAAAATATCTCGAAATTTCTTTTGGGTATCCGGCGTTTAAAAATCAAAAGATCAATCTTTGCTTACTTGTTTTCTTCTGTAAGCGACCTTTTGTTTTGTGAGTGCACTACTTGTTCGCTCGTTGGAAGGCTACTAAATTTAAATATTCTGCCGAAACTTTGTTTGCCGGCCCGCGCTTCAAGTTCCTGTCTGCTGCTGTAAATGTAATTTTTTTTCAATCCTGGTGTTAGATGAAGACATCGTGATAGTAATAAGGTATTGTTTATTTCTTGTATTATCTTTTTTCTTTGTTTTGTGTGAAACCCATGATGGGGGCGTTTCATTTACTTATAATCTGCAGAGCTATCACTTAATAAAATATTTAACGTTATAAAGGCCTAAACGTCAATTTGTTAAAGTAAAACCGTAATTTTACCTGCTTTACTTTCGTTGGGTGCTGGTCAACGAGGAGCTGCGCTCGCCAATTTATTGTTCTTTTGAATTATAGCTTCTGGCGCCCTTTTGATCAACATTCTTACATATAATTCGAGTTTCTACGAGATTGAGCAAATTATTTTACAGCTTTTGAGGTAAGTTCATCTTGAACCACGCTACAGGACTATAACATCTCCCGACCTACTGAACAGGTATTAGACCCCTTTTCTAGGTTTTACCTGTTACAACTTGCTATCATTTTCTTTTATTATACTAAATTAATTCTTGGGAAGGCAGGATATGTTTTATTATTTAATTACTAACAATTCTATATTCAACTTTAAAACTTAAAAACGCATAATACAATAAACTGCCTTTTAATTTTAATTATTACGACCACTACAGTACTTTGACACTCTAAAGTACACGCAACGATGCCCTTATCTTTGTAGTTGACGTTATCTAACTTTATATTTTTTAAACAACTCTTTTATTTATCCTTTAACTAAAAAAATAAAGAAATAATTAAAAAGAAAATATTTTGTTTTAAGAATTGCCATAACGATTATATCTTGTATTTGTAGGGAGAGCATTGGCTCGTGCTGTCCATGCAGTGATCCCCACTGCCTTTATTTAACCTTTTCATGTAAAGCAATTTAGTGCAGGCATCAAGGAGTCAGGCTATACATATTTCTTTTAACAAAAGGAAATCAACAAATTCTATGGGTCTACCATCCAATTGTAAATTACAGTAGTTAGTGTCTTTTGGAGCGCGTATCCAGAAAATAAAATCTAACAAGGAAACAGCCAACTGCATTAAACAAGTTAATAGTAATTAGGATTTTCACAGTCGATATTTTTAAAGCGATTATTAGAAGAGTGACTAGATACAAGGGTTTTTTGCAAGGATTCTGGAAGGTAATAGACGTGCCTATTTTGTGCAAAAAAAGCTTTGCATATCCGATACATTTCAATGGTTCTAACACTACAGACGCAATATCAAAACAACTCGAAAAGAACTGTTGACTGCTTCGCCTAATCGCATATCTAGAAGGACCGTCGCACTTTTTTCTTTTCTGCAACAAATTAAATCGTTGTCAAGTATGCTAAAGCGATCATCTTCGGAATGCTGCCCTAAGAGTGCCCTTTTGAACCATCTCGACACCGTGTTTTGTCAGGTTGTAATATTGAACTGTTTCTGATAATTAATTGTTTTTTTCATTAGAATGTTAAGCGTTGAATGTACCACAACATTTTTGTTTCTTTTCCCTTGATATGTGGTGAGAGGAGCACCGCTATCTGACTTTAGAATTTTAGAAGAATGCAGACTTCTTTTAAAGCTACATACAAGTGTCGCGGTTTTTCTTCTTGTACCTTCCATTGTGTCCATAATACTTGTTTCTATTCCCTTTGGTCGTTCTGCAAGTTTGAGACATTTTTAGGGAAAAACTTTCTCTTCGAACATCATTCATTTTTTCCTAGATAAGGAAATGCGTTGCGTATGAAATTTAACTTTACATCAGCAAGCTTTATGAACTTGATTCCAAATGTCCCTGCCTTATTTGTTATGAGTTCTAGCTTGCTGCGAAATAGTTACTTACTGACTGTAACGTCTTGTCTTGGCTTATAAAAAGAAGGCAGTTCTTGAAAAACTTATTTTATATTCTTGACACTACAACAAACCTATCAGTTTTTAGAATTTTCGAGCTGCTACTTTTCATATCAAAGCGCAGGTAATGCAAGATTTTCTGGAATCTGTTGTTTGAGAATGTACTAATGGACCCCATATATTTGACCATTTTTCATAGTTTCAAGCTAGAATGATGCAATGATCCAGTTCAAGTTTCTCTAACGAAAGTGACTGATTCTCAACTACATGTCTACGAGCTTCTGTTTCTGTGCATTTTTTTATCCATGACGAAACGTACCATGAACAGGTGCCAAGCGCTTCAAAATGATTCCGTCCGTAACATTTCCTTCTAACTTGTGCTTTTAGGTCTGCAGCTTCTTTCAACACATTTTGGGTTGAAAATCTACTATGAGTGCTGATATTAACTGTTCAGGGGGTACTTCTTCTATCTTTCTTAATAAGATGACCTCCAACTCAAGAAGTTGCCTCATCCCATTTTCCTCGTTGAAAAGTAAGAACAGAAACTTTGCTTGTAACGTTTGCAATTTCAGGCTGAGAGCCTTTTAACATAAAGATCTCGGAAGCAAACGGCTAGATTTGTAATTCTAAATCTACTGCCAAGATTCTTTTACGATTTAAATTGTAGAAGTCATACACCCGGTATAATTAGTTGATAAGGCGTTCGATGACTTTAAAAGACGAGTCAGCGTTAAGATCGTTATGACATCGAACGCCTTTACCAACTAATTATAACGGGTATTTACCTTTACAAAATGTTAAATAAAACTCACGTACAATTCTAAAGAGACAAAGTTACAAAACAACAAATTTGTTAGATAAAAGAAGAGTAAACTTACCTATATGAAGTTGATAGAGCATGGATAACTTTCGAGTGATCGCGAACAATCAAAATTTTAATCGGAATAAGTGGAACTGGAAGTTGAAGTCCATATTAAAATCAAAGACGAGAAATGCATCTTCGTCAGATATGCACATTTGATTCTGAATCAAAACAATGCTTTGACAAGCCTGTAATTAAGATCTACTTCTACTTCAGATTCAGAAGGGTCACGTTTATTAGTTATGATCAGACTTACTTTTGCAAAACTTTGCTTATTCTTATGCTGAGAATAGTTGACAGACCCTTCTAGGGTATAACGAACTGTTAATTTATCTTTGACGTCAAAGGTAAAGGTAATGTCGTTCAGTTAAGAACTCCACATAGCTGAATTTCTGAGTCCAGTAAAAGCGCCTATTTACTTACAGTTTAAAAACGACAACTGAAGGTAAGTTAATATTGCTACACGTGGCGACAAACAAGTGACTAATTCAGATAAGATGAAACTTTTAAGGCAATATGGAAGAACGCATTCCTATGTTTGTATAATGCCGGGGAAAACGAATTTTGCATTGCTTTTACAATATCTAAATAAAACAACTGTTAGGAAATTTGATATCTGCTCTAAAAGGCAGGACACAAAATATAATTACCATTACCATTATTATTATTATGAAGAAGGGTTGTTTCCAAGGACAATTCAAACAGAAATTATGCAGGTATATATGCATGAACGATATTTCTATGTATAAATAGGTCTTATTATCTGTATACTCCACTATACGTATAGTATATAGTGGAGTGTGCGCTTTGCTCCGAAGCTTTTCAGCCATATATCTCAAAACCTATTGGTTCTGTGTAACTTCTGTAGCCGTCCAGTTGGCTTTATGAACTTTCAAGAGATTGTTTTTGACCCCGAAATAAAGAGAACCCCAGTCGGATTTTTTAGAGGTTTGGCCTTTTTTTGTATAAAGTGACTAGGCTATCAGGCTTGTGGTCGAAACTGATCTAACCCGACCAAGAGAGGCTGAAATCGACTGGGATCTTCCAAGCTTTTCTCATTAACATAAGAGAGAAGTAGGTAGTTTATTGTTGGTTCTAATTAATACAATACAAAAGTGCCACAGTTTGAATATTAAACTACTATTGAGTGATTTTGTCAGGCCCATAGCCAGATCAATTGAATAGAGGTGGTTCTGGATAATTTTGGGATGACTTGAGTTTTCATGCAGTAAATACATCGAATTAAAGCGTTAGTGCTAAAATTCCTACGTTATAAGGGTCCGGTAGCTGTCTTAACTGAAACAGTGAACAGACCTGATGATGTTAGGTCTCTGAGTTCGAGTCCCAAGCTTTGAGGGTTAGCCTTCAAGCTTATGGGAGGTGTTTGCGTCTTTATGTTAAATGAAGTACATAAATGATTCTGGTAGTTGGTCCCTCCGATGTGCAAACGTCAAAGAAAGATTGCATATAATAAACACCAGAAATAGGTCTGTATTTGTTGCGTAGAATAAGTAGGAAGTTATGAACATTAATCAAAACTGAAGAAGGTAAAATGAAGAAAGTTGTTCAGATCACAAATACATCTGCTTTGGTATAACAATTCTTCAGAAAGAAATGGTGGTGTACTAGAAGTACATCAGGCTTTTTCCAGATAGACCTTAATCAAGATCATAAGAGGGTTAACAATCATATTATGGCAGTAAAGTAAATAGAGTAGGCGGTAATTACAACCAACAATAAAAACTATTTTCAAATAAAAACAGACTAATCAACAAAGTTGAGTGGAACGAGAACTTCCCTGAAAAGAGAAAAACAATACACAAAACTGTTCAGCAGGGCAAAAGCAGAAGGAAGGCCAAAGAGGAACTCCTGGAAAAGACACTGTAAGAAATTTCGTTTGTTTGTTGTTGTACCAAACTCCAATAGGTACTCTCAAAAAAAGGTAAAAAGTTATTACTTGGAAGTTCCAACAGGTGGTTCTACACAAAAACAGGTAGTGAGACGATGACGAAGTTTTCTAGGGGTGATCGAGCCATTCCTGGCTACAGATCTGGATTTTATGTTTAAGCCTTACTAGATAATGTGTGTTTTAATCTGATTTGTAAAATAAAATTTTTATACAGCAAATCAAAACATAAACTAGACATAATATTAACATTTTATAAATTATTGAAGACTTTCACAATGTTAGCAATTTATAAAATTGTAAAATAATAATGTGAACAAGATATAGTGTATATTCTATAATAATTAAATACCAAATATAAAAATTATTGTTTACAATACATTACAGAATAAAATTTTAGATAAACATTATTAAATCAATGCATCATATCATTATCCGAGAGTCGATTTCGGGTAAACAATAACATATTAAACCATAAAAGATTAATACAATTAAGTATTAAAGTAAGTATTAAACACTTTTTAACCCAATAAGTTGCTACATTATCAGTTAGGTTTAGTCGCAATGGTTAATATATTTTGAATTTATTTATACCTAAATATTTTGAAAACTTAGTAGGTTTCTTCAGTAATAAAGTTTCTAATAGTGTGTTCGACTGGCTGCTTTAAACTACTCTGAGAGTTCTTCAATACATGTTGCTAACAAATGACATACTTTCGGAGCACTCTAGAGCAATAGTCGAACACACTATAAGTAATACAAAAAAAAAAAAATTAAATGCGACAGGCTAGACAGTACAACTCGTCAATTTCAAAAGTTTTCAATTATAAACATTTGCAATAAATTTGACGTATCGATGGCATAAAGAATTCATTTATACGGTACTGGCGAACTTCAAAAGTTTTTTCTTTTTATTTTCTTTAAAATACTGTCGTGCAAAAAATATTATATACAACTCGACTGCAAAGTGCCTTTCTTGAACTTTAAGGATTTATGGAATGAGCAACAGCTCAAAATCTCCACTTCACACTCTATTGGTTAATTTACGTATCTCTTGTTGTAGGATGTGTTGCTTAAATTTCAATTAAAACAAAATGATGATCTTCCCACAAGTTTTCCTTTTATTCATTTAATGAAAAAGTTTATTAATTTTCTTCAAATTCACTTCTGCGTAAACAAGGCCTGACATTTAACTAATTTCATAAGCTGAGACATTCGATGCCAAATTACTAATTCCTATTTTTAGGTCAAATAATTTCAAAAAAAATTTTTTTTAAGATATTTTGAAAATTTATACCGCTATTTGTGAATCGTATACAACAGCTTAACCATTATACGAAGAAAACATTTACGCATGAATTAATTAGGGGCGAATCTGAGACAAACTGGCCACTTTTACCTAAACAACAATAAGAAATAACTTTACTGAGTTGAATTTTTAAATTTTCAATGGAATTCTTTACGCGTGAGGCTCCTTTCAATACAAGTATTAAATAAGAAAGAATTTATAGCGGGAATAATAAAAGTTGAAGGACTCTAAATTTTCTGCAAGAATGAGTCAGATTTCTAAAAAGTGAAATTTGCAACGAGGATTATACCAGTAATTGGGAGCTCTTGATGGGAACATTTTTAAAAAAATTTTATTTTACAAGAATAAGTGTTGCTAAAAGTAAAATATTGAATTTTTTAATGTTAATAATACAGGATTTTATCTAAAATAAAAAATTGTTTAGGGATTATAAAAAGAAAGAAGAATAAAATAAAATTTCATTTTACCCAAAAATGAGGAAAACATAAGACTAAGACTTGGCAAACTAATACCTTCAACCAAAAATTCATAAGGCTTGATACCTTACTCAGTTAGTGGAAAAATGTTGTTAATAATTAAATCTTTCCTTATCATCCCTTATTTATTTAAATTCCAAGCAAACTTTTTGTTAAAATCCTAACCTTAATCTCTGCATTACATTGATTGTAATAAACTCACTTTAAAAGAAGAAAATAAATACAAAAATGAAAACTTAAAAAATACAGTAGGAGATACCTGAGAATAATTAATTGTTCACAAAATTTTTATCTGTAAAAAATGAGGAAACCAGTTAGTTTATAAATTTATTCTAACTGTATCAAAAATTTTAATCATTCTTGGCACGCAAATTCATTTGCAGTAAAGAGAGGATGAGACCAATTAAAACGTAGGAAAATTTAATCTTTTTAAAAAGTACTACAAAGACAAGTCTGTTGGTGTTGAGATTAATTCTTCCCCTTTTTTATTTTTTAATTTTACGCATACTTGATTTGTGTAATTAGATAAAGTAATTTTATTATTTCGCATTCAGAATGGAAACCTTCTTATAAAAGGACAACTTTCTTTACTCTTTTTAATTTAACTTTAATACAAAAACTGGAGTGGAAAAATAATCACACCAAATCATTTTCTCTTGCACGACGATAACGTTCACAATTGAAAATGGCTTGTCATTGGCACGCAAGTAGTATATTATTAAATTGTTTTGTGAATGTACTGGACACCATGAAAAATTTCCATTTTTATTTTTTTGAGCGTAATTATCTAATTGCAACGATTGGTCGTTTGGAAATACATTCGTAAACAAAAGTTCTCCGAATATTTATAGCCGAGGGAATTTTTACGATTCTGTAGTGAATTTTCACATAACGATAAAATCGAATTAGGTAATAGCAAAATCCAATAACGAGTTGATTTATTTGTAACAGATGTCACGTACTTAACAGTAACTTTCAGAAATTTTCGTTATGGATCCAATATCCTCTTTGCGCAAATCCGAGAACTTACGTTAATAAAACTGGAAAATTCGCAGAGCTAGATTTTAGGAAATTTCGTTTTACGTCGATATTGCTTGCAAAAAGTATTTTTTAAACAAAGGGAAGTTATGAATTTTTTGGAGGATTGATATGAATTTTGAATGTAAAAAAAATTGAAAATATATGGTGATGAGTTTTTTCAGTTATCTCTAACGGTTTGTCGTTTTGATGTCTGCTGGTAAAAAATGATTCTGTGCAATTTTAAAAATATGTTGAAGGAAAACGGAAATTAGAGATTTTTATTTTAGCGTTTCGAAAACTAGGTGCATTGAAGCATATCCAATTATTCATGTATCCCTTAATCAATCATTTTTCAACAAAACCTTTATTTAAGAAGTTTGGATACATGGTACGGTTTAACAAAAAAATTCTAAAAAATTCTTTAGCTAATTTGAAAGACAGTTGTAATTGTGAACAAAGATGACAAGCCCCATAGGACAGAACAGTATTTCAACAGATTTAGATTTCTTATTGTTTTAATATTCACAGTGTGAACCTGTTCTTCAATTAAGTAGATTTACCAATACCTATAGAGCTCAGCCACTTAGTATCTGAGAGTAACTTAGTTATCGGAGTTTGAATTAGAGATATCGAACCTATGCATACAGCAGTAAGCCGAGAAAAAATATTCTATTTAGACTAATTGTAAGAAGAGTTTGAATCTTGTTCAGAGGATGCCTTGGTAATTGGTACATCTGCAAAACTAAATGTGCCAGAATCAAAAATGTTTTTTGGGAAAGGATTCTACATAACTACTTATCAACACAAAAAGCCGGCAATTAAGAGAGATAAAAGAAAATTTTGGAAAAGATGAATTTGACAAAGTTCACTGATATTTTTTGATGGAGTTGGTTAGTTGATAAGACATAGTTAATAAGTGAAGCCTACAATAAAAGAAAGTAGAAACTATCGGAAAAAAGTCATTGAAAGTAATATTACCAATCAAGGATGCGAACTGTAAGGTACGTAACTATCTCGCTAACGCTGGCCCAAAAGTAAAAATTTATTAAGCAACCCATAGCTACTATTTTGACTGGCAAGAGGTTAAGGAGATTGTGGCATATCTCTTTTCGTTCAATTACATTCTATTTCTTGTTTTGTTTCAGTTACTCATCGATGCGTTTTTTCTTGGAAATTTTTGAAAAGCAGACGATTATTCAAAATTTTTTTATTCCTTTTAAAGTTGAATCACTTAAACATTTCATAAGATACCTTACATGTTTTCTGACTAGTTTGCCTGCTTTTGTCTTTACTTTTTTACAGAACTGCCCAAGTTTAATTCCATATAACTTTGTCCAAAAGAAGAAGAATGACTTTACTATTTGACTACTTTTTGGGTCTTGTGTGCATTTTAACTTTCCAGTAGAAAACTTTGTTTTGTTTTCTTTAATTGCTAGTAGCCGAAAAAGATCTTAAAGTTTTCCTTTTCTGTTCTTACGATATTGAAGGGGTCTTATAGATAATCATTTTGATGTGACACAAGAATCTAGAAGAAAGAGGATAGTCTTGGAACAGCTAAAAGTATTAAATACCAAAATTTTGCATAAGGTTTTTTTGGCCCTACTTTTGAAATGTCTCTGGTTTTTTAGCTGGTAATTATTAGACTTTCTGGACCTGTATGACCCTTTAACTCAACCAAAATAATATAAATGTTTTGAAGAAATTGGTTTTCTGCGGAGCATCAAGGATTCCGTTGTGTGTCTCAAAACTATTTACGTCTGGGTTAGCTATGCGTATGCATATAAAAACATCTCTCTTTCCTTATATGATACATAGATAAATCTTAATCAATTTTGTATAGAAACTGTCAAAAGCACTGCCTGAATTTCTTTTAGGTTTGTAAAGTGCCACCCCAGGACTCTGTTGTGCACATACAGAATCTGCATCAGGCTCCTGATTGATTATAAATTCACCATTTTCGACACTGCACTGTCTGTTAAGATCTTCATATTTACAACGTCAAACGTACGTTCCCGCGATAATTACTTCAAGTTAGGTTGCGTGGTGACCACTATTAAGGAATAGGGTTGTGAAGAGTAGTTGCTTTCGTGGGGTAGTAATCTGCTTAATTTAGTTATTAGATAAGTCGTATTTGCGCACGCGGCGTGCTGATCAGGGCGATTGAAAGGGAAGTAAGATCTTGGGCATTGTGTAAGAAAGTTGTAGAATCCTGGTGGAAAGTCTTGTGAGACGCTTTCCCTGAAGTTCAGTGTTGGTGGTCTATTAAGTTTATCATTTTCTTGGAGTGTACTTCAAGCATATCAGTGTAGAGTTGGATCTCGAAAAGAGTCCACCTGTTTGAACACATTGTTTGGAAGCAGAGCGTTGCTCCTTCCTTCGCCTTAAAGCGGGAAATTTATAGTGGAAACGTCATCATTCTGACCTCCTCCCTTATCGCTGCGTGGAAGACAGTCAGTCCTCGTTGTTTTAACTAAATGAATGTGCAGTTGCCCGTGCGAATAAAGGTTTGAACCATTACAGCTATTGAAAGGTTAGTTAAACACAAATTATAGCAGTGTTTACGTTCGTTTGGCCTAAACAAACAAAGTGCATCCAAAGCTTGCCAAGTGGAAAAAAGCAATGAGATTTTTTTTAATTATAATTATTCTGTTTGCTTTCAACTTGTACGTATGAATAAATTTACTGTTGAGTTTTGTTAAATGAAATCAGATATTTTAAATTTATCAAATAAAGCCGAAAGGCGTTTGACGGGGTCCACGTACTGTGTTTGCGTTCAGGGATTCCCCTCGATTGTTGCTGGACAGAATTCTGCGTAGTAAAATTTAATAAGATCATTAACGTCATTTGATAAGGTTTTGTGTATTTTGTGTTTATTTGCTTTGTTTTCTTTTATTGTTCTGTATGTAGCGTTTATTTAATTTTTTTAATTTCATAATAGATTTGCTGTTTTAAACAGTTTAACTGGTTTAAGTGGAAATATTGAAGTCACCCAAGCACTTTTTAATTTGATTCAGTTATACTAAGTTTAATTAGTAAAGAATATACTGGGTGACTCAAAAGACCTTGATATACTGAGGGATTCAAAAAAAGACTTGATGATTTGATTCAAATGTTCCAAATTTAGTTAAAAAAACATATATACAGGTTGATTTGGAAATACCCCTGTAAAGGGCGGTTTAACACCTCGAGTAAGTTTTGTCTTTCAAAAAGCTTAAGTAAGTATTTGTGAAGCTGTTGCCGATTTAAGAGGGACTATGGCCCTTTTGAATCTTGTTATCTGGCTGAATCCATAGTGGCGCCTTTAATTAATATTGATTTTGAGCTATCTTAGTGGTAAGTAAGCATTTAGAACCTAACTGTCGTAAACTGTTTTATAGTCTGGGTATCAGCAAACTTAGTTCTTCGTGCCTTTCAGTCGCTGATTATAAGTCTGTGTCTTAAAGTTCATTTTGGCACGTAACACGTCACATGTTATATTGTTAGACTTCGACAGAAAAATGAATCCAGCTGCCAAAAACGCTTTGCTGAGTCGTTTACACGCTTCAGAGGAAGTGTGTAACCAGGCAAGGCAGTACGACAAAAAAAGCTGGTCCTCGAAACCTTAAGTATCCCATCTTTACACGCAGAAAAGGATTTAAAAAGAAACATAACCATCCTCCTTGTCGTATTCGTAAGGAGTAATAAAAGCATCCTGCTTAACTTTCCTGATATGCGGATAATCTTACCCACGAAGGCTTCACCTATGTTTCCGAACCCAATGTAGCCCCCCGTTCAACTACCATTGTGCATAGCTGCTTTGTGATTTGTAAATTCTAATCGGAACCTCGTAGTCAATAACTCGATATTTTCTATTTTCAGCACAACTTCGGACACAGTCGCGAGTCGATCGTAGTTACAACACCGTTTCTGACTAAAAACAACTTTGTTCTTATAACAGTCATCGGTTATTTTATTTAGTTTTATAATTCTAAAACGTTAATACATAAAGAATTATTGTTGAAAAAGAATCTTTGCAAGTTACTGCATACTTGTACAGAACTGAATCTTGTATCAGGGACCGGTCTGCTGAGGTGGTCTAACTTTTGAATATTTGAGTTTGAGCTTTTTGAATCGACTGAATTTCTTATAGTAGAAATGAATTGTAATTGAGTCTTTGGGGACTTTTATTTTAGTTCAGTCTGGTTAAGCTAGATGTGATTCATACATCGGCCCTCGTATAGACAAAAAAGCTCAAGGTTTGTTGGGGACAAAACGGGGATTAGGGTCCCATCGGAATCGCAACCATATATAAAATCGTGACGCAACCTGTAATGCTAGTCTTTATACAATAGCAGACGAGTCGTGGACGAGGAATGGTTAGAGCAGGCGGTAGCCGGTAATACTAATGCGAGAATCTTAGAGGTTTTGAGATCGAAAAGGCACAAGCTGCAGCAGAAAGTCGGTGACCTAATTTCGAATGAAAGACTCTACAGCTGATTTTCGTATCTAGGTCAGTAGGCGAGATGTCTACCAAGGTCAAACCGCAGGTTTGAGCGATACACAAATAAACGAAATTGAGGTTGTACTGCTCTCTCTTTAGACACTTACTTTCCCAGTGAGGGATTAAGCTAATAATATGTCCGTATGTGAAGGTCAACGTCACCTGGTTCCGGAACAGCTGGTTCCTGAAATACTCTATAAGAGCCAAAAGATAAATTAATAACATCTATTAGCGTACTATTGAAAGAATACATGCAACAGGTTAGAGCGTTCCTGGTTACACTGTTTGAAAAATTTGTACACAAGCACATATAAATGCAAGATAATTAAGTAAAAATATATAAAAATCAAGTACACAAGTTTATTAATATTTACGAATTAACAACCCAACGCACTGCATGAAACGCTGGTAACCTGAAGACAATTCGTACATTTAGACAGTGAATCATCCGTAAATATTATAAATTCTGCGGTCATTTATTAAAGAAGCATAAATGATATAACGTGGAAAATATAAACAGTAGCGACAACCTAACTGGGTTCGTCACTGTAGGTGTTTTACATTTAACTTTGGATCCAGAAATTTAATCAAATAATTCGTTATACAAGAACAATTCGACAAAGTTATAAAATAACAAGAATTTACGTTATCAGAACCTAACATAAATAAATGATCAAGTCAAGAATTAAATTCCTGAATTATGTTCATAAATAATACAGAAACTAGTAAAAAGCTTGATAATATTTCAGAACAAGTTTGTTACGTTAGAAATCTATAAACAGGTTCCTGTTAACTAAACAATAGTGTAAAGCTTTTCACTACGGTTAAACGATACGTCGAGCTTTTCACTACTGTGAAAGGATCTCATAAGGTTCTTCAACACAGTGAAGCTATGTTTCAGTAACCCTGATTGTAGGTTACTTTTATTCAAAGCGGCTGGTGAGGAGACGATATTATGCAAGTATATTCGCAAATAATTGCGTCTGTACATTAACAAGGTATATGCGTCAACGTTGCTTCTTCATAAAAAATAGTTTGAAAAGCGTAAAAGTATTTACCGTATAACTGGATCTAATCCAATGGAGAACCAATTTGTTGGCACAGAAAACACTTAACTCACGGTTCACTGGTTCACATAAAGTTTAACTTATATGTAGCTAATACATTAATTCTTAAGAATGCACGACTTCCACAGACGTTTGTAATTTAAAGAGAAATTTGAATTGCCTTTATATATCTATAAAGAGCGAGGTAGTACAAATCTCGTAGAAATTGGATAAAATGTGCAAGAATAATGAGAAAGACAATGCGGTAGTTCACTGAGAGTTCGATGTGAATTCGTTTGGTAGCTTCGCTGGGCTGGCGTTACGATAGCGACACGTTTAGTACATTCCAGGCATTGTCGATAGGATATTTAGCGATGACAGAAATTATTCGCGATGTTTTCACTCAGACAAATTATCACCTTAATAGAAGTTTGTCAACCACTTGAACTACTTCTCGATAATTCCAAACTTCACATATAAAGGATATGGAGGACGCGTGTGTTTTCGTCGATAACTCTTGTTGAACTTTCTCGAGTTCTTTTGCGGAATGCCTAATTTCCAACCCCCCGAAAGGGTGGGTCTAACAGATTATTGGATGGTCGGCATACATGACGACATGACAACCAATGAAATAATACGAGAAGGCAGTGATTTAACTAGAAATTCGTACGTTGCACTCTGCAGTTATAGCAAAAACAAATCTTGGCCGGGCCAGACAAAGTGACAGTTTTATGGTTTAAAGGAGCATAAAACCAAAACATTAGAATGCAAAATTTTATGCAAAGTCGTAATGTATCAACCATAGCAATATTAACTGAAATGAAATTGCCTAGCCTGAAATTTTACATAGCTGTCTACTTTCTTTGCTTCTAAGACCAGTCCTGAGAAAAAAGTACGGGTGTCAGCATATTTGATCTGAGATATTTTGTTTTTATTGTTATGGCATGATCTCACTCTTGAAAACGTAGGACGTTAGAAAAATTGGCCCATTTCCATGTTAATAACAAATCACACTTAACACCATTAAAAGGGTTAGAAGCTATGGTGCTTAAGTTATTTTTCTATTTCCGATTATATTACTATACGTGCTCATTAAAACGAAACATTCGTCTTACTACAGGCCTTATTTGGACTATAACATAGACTTTTATTGCATCCTAATTAAATCGATTGACTTTGTTTATTACATTGTTTAGTAAATAAAGTTGTTCTTATCCTCTTCTTTAAGGTGATAAAACAGAAAAAATAAGACAATAAACAAAACACGCTATATTCTACAATGAAATACAAAAGCTACTCGTGTTAAAGCTGTATTCTGCTCTGCTATGATAAAATAACATTAAGATGTTATCAGATTTTTTCTGAAAGCGTTAAAGGCAACATATTTTTTACAAAATCGTAGTTTTTTTCATAAATGTTTTAAGGAATCTCAAATGCAACCCTTAGATGTTATTTTTTTAAAGGCTGTTGACATTTATAATTGACAACCGCATCAGATAACATAAAATATCTAACGAATCGTAAACTTTGATGGCTAATGTTCCTTTTAAATTATAAATTGATTCTGAACTTTTTATGTCAGCAAATTCTGACTTTAATGTTTATTGTCGTACCCAAACTTACTATAGAAGACGAGGATTTTTATACATAATTAAGAAGCTGTATAAACTAAAAATGCTGAATAAACTTTTTTTAGGCTATTCTTTATCATTTTCTTTTATAAGAAAGAATAATACCTCTATTCATTATTAGGGAGTATACGAACTTCAAAGAATCTTAAGCTTTACAAACTTTTTCCAGTTTGTCTTTTTACGTCAACCACAATAAATATTTTATTATCTATATAAGAGATAAAGTTGATAAATATTTTCCTTTCCTTAGGCACCAGTAGGAGAATTAGCTGGTATTTATTTTTCAGCCTGTTTATTTTCTTTTTTTCTTTCTGATATTTTCATTTTCTCTCATTTGAAGTCTGGTTGGATACACATGACAGACGGGTCTCTGATTCTAACTCCTAGGAGGTATATCATAAATGGCACTCAATATTTCTTTTCCTATATAGTACAGCCTTGGCTTTATCAAAGATCTAATCACTGAAATGATATGTTCGTATATACGTATCACTACTTTGCGATGATTGTGCTCAGAAAAAATGTTTAAAATAAAAGTGAGAAATCTTTCAGATAAAATTGTAATAATTTAATTAGTTTTCAGTCTCGAACATGAATATTCTACAAACTTAATTAAGACTTTAAATGCTGTCCAGGGATTAATCGGTTTTTTTAAACTTTTATGGAAGTTCCTTTTTAAATTTCTGTTCCCGCAGGGATGGAAGAATACGCATAGCCTTTGAAATATGTGGAGTACTTACAAATCAAACAAAAATCCAACTTTATTTAGAAAATACAAAGCATTACGAAATACAGTTCAGAAAAAAATAAAGAAAGCTAAAGGGTATTATTACTACCAAGAGATACGTAAAAATAGTTCCAACATATCAGGAATTTGGTCAATCTTAAATAACAGACTAGGAAGAAGCAACAACAATATAAAACAGTCATGTTTAAAAAACTTTAAAGATACTGCTATAGAGGAAGAAATAAAGCAACTAACAAATACTTTCAACAGCTTCTTTATTTCAATTATCGACAAATTAAGAAAGACCAATAATACACATCAGCAGGTAATAATTGATACTCAACTACAATCGTTTTTTTTACCATATATGACCTCAACTGATTTGCACAATATAATACAAACATTTGACGTAAATAAAGCTCCTGGATATGACAACATCAGAATGAAAGACATAAAGAATAATTTAAATATACTGTGCGATATTTTACTACATTTTTTAAATCTAATGATTAGAAATGGTGAAATTCCAGAAAAAATGAAAATATCAATAGTTACTTCAGTTTATAAAAATGGTAAAAAAGATGATATTAATAACTACAGACCAATCTCGAATCTTCCATCATTAGAAAAAATTTTAGAGAAATATATAAATGAAAAATTAAATAGCTACTTGAATAAATTCTCAATTATACCTAATACACAATTTGGTTTTCGAAAAAGAAAGAATACAGAAACGTTATTATTGGATTTTGTTGAAAAAATTAATGTAACTTTAAATGACAGAAAGCATGCAGCCGCGATACTTCTTGATATATCAAAAGCCTTTGATACAATAGACAGGACTATACTTCTTCGAATATTAAAAGCTTCCGGAGTAAGAGGCACAGTTCACAAATTATTCGAAAGTTTTTTAACAGATCGAGCACAGACTGTCAAAATTAACAAATGTTACAGTGATTTAAAGCAAACACATTTCGGTGTTCCACAAGGATGTATTTTATCACCAACGTTATTTAACTTATACGTAAAAGATATGCCTCGAACAAATGGTTTATTGTGTAATATTTATCAATACGCTGATGATACTGCAATATTATCAACAGACATTAATGAAATTACATGTTTGCAGAAATTGCAGAATGATTTCAATTTAATATCAAAATGGTTTACACAACATTATATTTTTATAAACACTAAAAAAACTCAAGCTCTTCAATTTGGAAATTCTAGCATAAATTACACTCTACGAAGTCATAACGAGATTTGCTTATTTTCTGGAAATTTAGTTAATTGCAGTTCTTGCCACAAAATAAACTTTCTAAATGAAGTCAAATATCTTGGAATAATAGTGCAAAAAGATATGAAATGGACTAGACACATAGAATATGTATCTAACAAATTAAAAAGCCTATTATATACATTCTATCAATTATGAACAATTTTGCCAGTGCAAACAAAAATACTAATTTATAAAACTTTGGGAGAATCACCTGGAATACACCTGGAACCTCTATTAAAGGCGCAAAATAATTTCCTAAAGCTTATAAAAAATAACAATAAAAGAACAGATGACATAAGGACAGAGCTTGAAATTTTGAAAATTGATCAGTTACGGGATTATATTACCATATTTAAATATTATTTTAATAAGACATTTCAACAGATTCAAGAAACTACATATAACATTCGACCATCATCCATAACTTTCATCACTGATAGGTACAATAATTTCTACGGAAGAAACTCGATTTATTATTACATTCCAAAATTACTAAATGAATTTCCTTATAAAAACATAAAGAAAATTTCTGAGCTGAAAAAGAAGCTTCGTGGATGGTTAATTAGTTAATTAGTTAAAAAAGATTTTCAGTTAGAAGTTTAAAGCGAAACTAAATAGATCTGTTACTGAAATGAAATGATTGATGATTTGATTGACGATAGTTGTAACGATATTATTATGACAGGTGAGCCTGCTGTAAAAAACTTAAGATCACCAACTCGTCAAATGTTGATCCAAACATTACCATTTTACGGTTACACTGTACAGTATTGAGCAGTCTATTTTGATCATATTGTTTAGACCAAAGAATACACTAATGGTAAGGGAATTAACACACAAAATTGAAAAAAAATTGAGATAGTACAGAAAAGAAGGACGGGTTAAAACACCTTTCTACTCTTCTTAGGATGCAAAACTAAAGTTTTCCAAGCCCATGTTGACAATTTTGGTGAAGAAAAGTCCGTCCACCCATAAGCTTTGTGTGTTTACCTTAAACAACAGTCAGTCGTTCAGTTTTACACAAAACCATCATTCTCCTTACGAGAGCTCCGGCGATGAAGACATCAATCTTGTGTAGGAAGGGATGGGAGTCACTTTTAGAGAGTCAAAGGGGTGGCTTCATACGAGGGGAAATAATTGTTACGAGGCACGGATGGTCCTTATGCTTGGTATAATATTCTGGAATTTTAACGGATTAGCAACCCGTGAATGCAGCATGGTAACATAATGCACTGCGAAAGGTTGGAACTCCGACACAGTAAAATTCATATTAATCAATAGAATAACTCTGTAGTTGGTCATGTAAAACTTGAACAGTTCTGGATCTTAATTTTTATTCGTTGATAATTAAACAAAACAATCAGCATAAAAATAATACAAATAACTAAAGTTCAAGTAATTTCAAACAATACCTTTTTGACTTTGTTGTCAGCTTTGCGGCTTGAAAATTTTTCTTTAAGCTTTTGTAACAATCTATGCATTTTCTTCTTTTCTTATATTTGGGCCCGCTTTCTGCCAAGGTGCGTATCCGCTTTGATGTTCTTGGTCTTGGTGGACCGCAAGACAGCTAATGTGTTTACGACAGCAGTGCCAAATGAAAAACTCGTTATTTTGAGTCTATTACTAACTAGCGCTGTGCATGAATTCTTGCTTGTAATCTACTCCTTTTGTTTGCTGAATTATAGTCTAAAACAGCATGTGGTTTTTTCACTGGCAATTCCTCTTTTTACTTTTTCAGCTTCATGTAAGCCATCGTCATGGATCTTGCATGTTGTCCCATGCCTTTTCTCAGTTTAGGATTCATTACCTCAGAAGGAATATTTTTACTGTTATTTTTAATTGTATCACACAATCTGGTATTTACAGTTAATAAGTTCTTAGCTTGTGTAATAGTTATCACAATAAATAATGTGACTTTTTCCGTAATATTTACTCATTAAATTGTCTACGATAGACTTGGCATGGTTTTTCTCAGGTGTGGTATGGTATCTCCCTTTCCAGCGTAAACTTTCAAATTTAGTGTATACTTCAGTCGACTCCGCCATGGTATTTTAGATTCATCGATTACTAGGCGATCCCCGAAATTCATATGATTCTTAAAATTTATAACTGGTTGGTTGATATGTGATCGTATTTTGAACAAACAATCTGAGCCATCATCTAATGAATTATTTGCAAAATACCAATACCTAAGCAATAGTAAAAATTTATTGCACGGCATAGCAGATAACATAAACTTATTGTGGTATAAGATATCCTTTGATCAATAAAGATTTAGATCTGGTACTTCTACAAGTCCCACTGCTAAGCGAATGGCAAAAAATGTTAACATTTTATTGCTGTTGATAGAAACCCACCAATTCTTGCATTCTGTGCAACGGAATTTTGCATTAAGACTTCAGCATAATTGTTTGCTTGTAAAACTATAGCATCAATAATTTCGTTATTAACCAATTGCGTTTGTCGTGGAATATTTGTTGATTCATTTTTGGTCACAAAAATTGCAAATAATGGATCAAAAGTTTTTACGGAACTCCAAAGCTTGGCAGAAATCTCAACTACTTCAGCTTGCTGTCAATTCTTGGCTTTTCCTTCCTTCACAGCAATCTCGTCTTCCCTTTTTATATCTTCTCCTTTTTCAATATCTCTCCAATTTGAATCATCACTTGATGGATTGTAGTTTTTATCGAGCACTGAATACTATGAATCTTCAAATCCATCAGAATCGCTGCTATCAATGCGTTGGGACAAGGCCAGATTTATAATCCTTTTAGTGCTATCTGGCATATTTAATAACACACTCAGTTTGACGTAGTCTCGATTGTAACAAAAGCCAGGTATCGCAATAATCATGTTAACTCGCTTATCCAAAAAAGGATCATTGAGCCTGTACTCGCTAAAACGCAAAACTGAATCCACTAAGAGGAAAGAGTCTCTCGCACTTTAAAGCCAATTGATGCTATTAGCAAAATCCATCAAAAGCCGTGTTTTTTGGAAATTCAGTCCCTGCAATTGCGATCTTCAGAAAGTTTTGCACGACTTCTCTATACAAGTATTTGGTTCTTTTTCTCGCTTTTTTGGGCACTTGAAGAAATTCTACCTTCTGCATGGCCCCTTCTAAAGTTTGCGTAGTTAGAGGATCCCTTCACTTTTTTGCGTTATTTGCAAAAATGAAGAAACGTTATCTAATGAGCTCTTCTGATAAAATAGAGAAATTTTTCTGGTGGTTTTTCTTCGTTATTAAAACTAAAGGTTCTCGATTCAAATCAAGTATCCTAATCTTTTAAAGCCTGAAAACGAGAATAAGCTACATACAACGAGAGATCCCAAAGCCATTGACGACGAGTCAACGAAAATTGCCACCGTAGGTGGCTGCCATTTAGAAAATTTAATTTCTCTATGGTTGGCGGTGAAGAAATGGGACGCGAACGATGTCAGGCACCAAGCAGTCCGCACGCTAATCCACGGCGATGATGTTGTTGGGTGGCGACGGCGTAGTAGGCCGCGCGCCGGTTCGTCCAGGACTCCCGACGACCAAGGCAACCTGTAAGAGAAATATGCAGAAGGGCATCCAGCAAGCCGCCGAATAGAGGCGACCGTGGAAGTGATCGTAGTGACGCGATAAGCGGTTCTTTTCAGAACTATGTTGGTATGGTGTGATGAGATGTGTGGGGTATGGATGTGATTAGTGTAGTGTGGTGTAGGTGTCTAGGTGTGTTGAGTGTGCCGTGGACTGGTGTGGAACCACGAAAAACCCTAGTGAGAACAGAGTGGGGCCTCTGCTACCTGCAACATAGGAAGAAAAGAGCAGAATCGTTGTTGATATTCTTGGGAGGGCAGCGGAACACAGAGGGTGGGAGATGTTGAGTGGTTAGGGACGTCTGAGGGCGATTGGGGTGTTGTCTAGTATGTCGTCGAGGTCTGGGGTCAAGAAAGTGGCGCGGCCTAGGTAGATGACCGGGGGGAACTTGAGCTTGTGGGTGATATGACGAGGTTGGTGGCCGGCAGGCGTGGCGAGAATGTCGAGTTGAGCTTCTCGATTGAGGTCGATGGCTCGATGAACGTATCGACCCTGGAGGGACTCAAGCCGCGCGTCTATGGGGGGAACGCCGGCCCGATCGCAGACCTCCCCGGAGGGGTGAAAGCGATCTAGACCCAGCATCCCCCGACAGACCCGCCTCTCTTTCTGGCGAACACTATTTATTTGGTATTGTTTGAGGGCACAGAAGCAGGGGTGACGACAGTCGATGAGGGGCCGGATGAAAGTTTTGTAGGTATGTATGAGAGCACGGAGCATGGCGAGATTGGAGGCGCGGTGCTGAACAGCGTCAAGACACCTGCCTAGCTCGGCGCTCCAGTGAAGTGTGTAGGTGAACGAGCAACCTAGGTACAGTACTGAATGGGAGAGACGAAGGCGGGAGCCCCAAAGGTCCAATCGGACATCTGTTTCCCGGAAACGGGAGCTTTGAGTTTGGAAGGGGTGCCGAAAGAGGATAGCCTGCGATTTGTTGGGGTTGGGTTTGAGGCGCCAGAGTCGGAACCAATCTTCCAGCCGAGCGAGAGCTCGAGAAAGGTGGCGGCTCGCGTTCCTGGCGTTGCGGCCACTAGCCCAGAGGAGCCGGTTGCGGCTCGGGTCTGGGGATGTCGTAGTAATAGAGGATGAAAAGGATAGGGGTGAGGATCGAGCCTTGAGGAACGCCGGCTCTGGGAGTGAATGGATTAGAGTAGACGCCTTTGATACGCACTCTGTGCTGTCGATGTGAAAGGTAGCTATTGATGAGTCTGACGAAGCCGGGCGGAATTTGGGTGTTAAGGAGCTTTTGAAGAAGTTCTTTGTGCCAGACCTTGTCAAGAAAAACACAGGCGACGCACTTGCCTTGATTAAGTGATTTGTCTACGTCAGTGTGGAGTAAGAGAAGTGGATCAGAGGTGAATCTGTTGGAACAAAACCCGAACTGGTGGGGTGATAAGAGGTTCGAGTCTTCAAGGTGGTCTCTCAGTCTGTCGACTAGAATTTGCTCAAAAATCTTGCCTAGGACGTTGAGAAGGGCAATGGGACTGTAAGAGGCGGGGTCCGTGAGATTCTTGTTCTTTTTGTGGATCCCATAGCCATTGATCAAGACAACGTTCATTTATGTGTCATTCAGCCCTGGCCTCTCGGTACGATTGGTTACACCTTAGCTTGGGAGGTTTTTATCAACTTCTGAACGACATTTAAAGGTGCCATTTATCAAAGCATTGCACAGTTTTAGATTTTTATTTTGTGTTTAATTTTCTTTATGTTAGTGTCAATTCATTTAGTTTAATTTCAACATATCTCAGATGCCCGTTAAGTTTTGTACTTGAGTTGTAGGTTTTACCGATTAATATTATTATTATTAGTCTTTTTGGTTCTAAATTTACTAAAATGGAATTTCGAAATAAAATAAAATTAAAGTTCGTTATCAAAAATTATAAAATTCTTACATTTATTATTAAGAATAATCCTACCTTGTATACTATTGTAATCAAATTATTTACATTCCAAGCATCCTACATTTCGTTAAGCCTACTCTTATCTGCTAGCTTTTTTTTTCATTTATTTTCCACATGATTAAATGAGATTACTATAACTATAGATTGTACGCCGACTAAGTTTGTAATCTGAGATTGTAAGTCAAGAAAATTAAAAACGATGTGTGCTATCTAACCTGTAGTTAGATCTTACACCTACTGAAGATAATGTCTAGGTATAACAACTGTAAATTTTAATCAGTTTATCAAGTTTTAAGTGTTTTTGTGCTTTCTCTCATTTATGTCTAGAAATTTTAAAGTAATCTGTTGGTGTTTTAGATTTAGAAGGAGGAGATGCTGCCTGTTAAATAAACCAAACATTTTATTAATGCATCTTGAGTTTTGTTACGAAAATATGTTAACTTATGTTTGGAATTATTATGATAATATCGAGGGTTTACACGGTAGGTATGTTCTTTGATTAACTTAATAAAATTAGTATTTGCTCTATATATAATGTCAGTTACTTTTACAAAGATTAGATTTATTCGGGAGCTATACTTTTGCAATTTCTAAAAAGTTTTTAAATGTGAGTTGCTTAATTTTACTCAGGAGAGCATCTGTCTTTCTTAAAGCATTTGGAAGTTTTTTACTGATTCCTTTTATAGCTTGTTAGCGTTAATGTACATTGTCTTCACATATGCCGGTACTTTTTTTTAAAGTAACGAACTTCCATTTCCATTATGTAAGTTTTAGTTTCAAAATATACTGTAAAATGTAAAAAACACTTTAAAAACTGCAGAACTAGTTTGCCGTGGAGAGAAAAACCTTAAAACGTGATAGATACTACTGATTATTTAATTGATTGCATGACTCTATCAAATTTAAAATTAAAATCAGATGATCTGTATACTTCTATTTACAATTAAAATTGCTGTCAAATCTATATAATAAAATATAAAATCAATAGCTTACGAAGACACACCCTGTGGACGCTGATACTGTGTTTTGATGGAGTTTACACTTTGAAGTTTTACTTAAACACCACTTATCCATTGCTTACAATATCTACGCTTTGCCTAAGCAATGTTTGATAATGTTTATGATAATCAGCACAACAGACATGCCATTTATATAATTAATAGTGTAACTTTGAGCTAAAGACAATTTTACGTATTATATACAGAGTTTATTTATATTTCTCTTTGTTTACTATATCTACGCCAATGTGCTCTAATGATTTAAAAAGGTGGCAGTGTAAGCACTAAAATAATTATAATTTGTTACCATCAAATAGTAAATACAGGCAGTTGTCCGGCTTTAAGAAATCTCTTTACTTCTTATGATCGTAGGAGTCAGGAAGCTTTAATGTTAATTGGGATGTGAAAGTAGTCAAGAGATTTCAAGCTTCAACTTAGACAAAAAGCAACAAAATATTATTTATTTAGTTGAGCGCCATTGACTCTTTTTGATAAGCAGGATCAAGTCAAAAACCCGTATCTATCGCAGTCTTGTTAACCCTCTATAAAATTAACAAATAATATCACAAGTAGAGAGAATAATCAATCAGCAATGGTTTTATATTTCGGTTATTTAAAACGTTGCATATAGCACCAGAAAGATTAATTCTATTTGTTACCTATATAATCAAAAACTAATGAGATGACGTTATCAAAATATTTAATCAACACTTAATATTTTAAAATATGGTGAACCAAATAATTATTAATCCGGCTCAGTATATTATATTTCCTGGGATTTTGAGATTATGCTAATTATGTTGTATTTTCTTAAAATTTCCTTTAAGGTTTTT
>VTPC01090171.1:0-88297 GCA_011009095.1 Ignelater luminosus
TACATCTTGACAGTTAAAACTTTGTTTTGTAAATAGAAGCTAAAAGAAACATGCATCTTTGTTAAATTATAACGGAAGCAAGACAATATAATACTTCAGATAATAACAAACTACACAAACAAGGTTACACTAAATACGTAAAGCATTTTTCGTTCAATGGATGGAAAATAGAAAGCATAAGTACAAGTGAATGTTATTTGACTATTGTTGGAAACAATTTTTTTTTGATGGTAGTCTTATTAAGTTCCCAAACATTGTCTTAACAATGTCTTTTTAAATGCTTCCTATTTTATACCATTGTGAATTCTTTCCAATTCAATAAAGAATTTTCTCATTTTAATAGTTCTTAGCAAGTAACTCACACACTACAATATCAAATAAATATTTCTTTTCTTTTGTCATTGTAACACAAATAATAATAATCATTAGAAGGTTTAGATTTGTTGAAATGTTGGCCCATTTATATTTCCATTTAACAATGTTCATATAAATAAGACTGCATTGAAGGTGTGTTGACATTAAAAATTATTATAGATTAATAATCAAATAATTTTTATCTATCTTGTATAACTATTGTTAATATACATTACATTATTTTACACCCACTTAGTTTGTCATTGGCTACTCATATGTGCAGACAGCAGGATATGAATAAAATACAGCTCACGGACAACTTCATACGGATGACATTGTTGTTTTTAGATTTTTTTATAATTTTTAATGTGCATGCTCAGTTCTAATTAATACATGAACTTCTAAAATGAAACTTGGTTTCTTAAACAGTGGGGAGATTAACATTGAAAACAACGTTAATTAAGAGCCTGTATAGGAGAAATTAAATAGCTATTAAGGGTAATTGTTGATATTTACCATTCAGAATTTTCAAGGATATAATTTTGATACTTGATTGATTAATATTGATTTAAAGAAAAATAATCGTGTCAATAATTTTGACATAAAATAGTTACTGTCATTATCTTTATGATCTACATGAGTACACAAATTGTTTAATATGTATTCAAATGAGTTTCCAAAATTTAAATTTCTAGAGTGACAGAGCTGCAAACCGCAAGGATTTAAAAGTTTATTTGCATCCATATGCAATATGCACCAACTCGTTTAATCTTAGCGGAGCAAATATTTTAACTTACAAATCGAATGTTATGTTCGTAAGAGTCAGTCGTTATAAATTATTCATACTAATAACTTACTGCTTTGACTATCCGAATGTGGATATCCATGTGCAATAAATACGAAAGCTGTCAAAGACACGGCGAGCACTAACAGGAACTTCATGACAGCACTTCCTACGTTCACCGTCCACTAACACAGTGCAACTCCTGTTTACCTAAACGTACCGCAAGAACTTTCTATCTGCTTTATACACTCGCGGCGGACACTTAGAGGTTTCCCCACCTTAGCTATTGTTACAGATGAGTTCATCTACCTTCTTATCGAGATAATTTAACTAATGTTTAAATTTTTTATGCAATTTATAATTGATCTAGTTTAACTACTCTTGAAATTTGTTACAGTTTTTAAAATTTGTTTTAATTATTGTTGTTTATAGCTATTACAAAACAAAAATACTTTATTTGGAATTAGAACAAACTCTATTAAGAAAAGTCAAATATAAACCTAAGTTATCGTCAAGATTTTCCCCTATAAAAATAACGTAATCATATATTTCAACAAATAATGTAACGAAAAGACTTTCTATAAAAGGTAGTGATATCAAATAAAAAAGCTAAAACGCATTAACTTAAGCAGCTCTATAAATTAATCGAGACTTTGCTTAATACAGAATTTTGAATAATAAATAATCAAACGACACCCTACAAAAAATTACAAAGCTAATTATACTGTTCGTTAAAAGACTTTTCTCCAATTCCCTGCATACAATTCCTTCTAATAAAAGAATTGCATTTTTAAGGAGTACTGCCTTAGAAGTAATTCCCTTATAGTTATTTATATAACAAGAGTGTAAAGTTGACGTTTTTGAACGAGTAGGAAGTTTATGGTACGAGCGAGGAGCGAGAAAATAATAAAGAAAAACCACTGACAGTAAATTAAAAAATAAAATTGGCCAAGATCATAGGAACATGTAATGATTTAATTATAACATCGATACGCCTTTATAACATCGATACGGCTAATTAATTGCAAATGTTTATAATTGTCAGCTTTTGACATTGACAGCGAGTTGTAAACCGTCAACTTTACAAACTGTCGTGCAAAAAATACTTTTCATTGCTGTGCCACAAACCATTCCACACTTAAAATCCGATTTTTGACAGAATTTTGGAAAAGATTTCTTTCTTCTTTTCTTAGACTGTAGCATGCGTACTTAATGTTTTTGTAACATCAGCTTGAGAAGGACCCTGTATAGTATTGATTTTTCTTTTATTTATTAACCATTTATTTTGATTCCTAGGCATGCGGGAAATTGGAAAGACAGATCACGTTAATGCAATTATTTATATTAGAGTTCAGTTTAACGTTTATGAAAGTAAAAAAAAGATAATTGGGATATCTATTAAAAGAATTGGTAGCTGCTTCTCTAAACTACTTCAAACTTCTTTATAACAATTGTTTTAGAAAGTTATAATGATGTATCGACTACTGTTTTATTTAAGCAGGTTTTTCAGTATATGAATCCTTTCCACATAAATTGTTTCAATCAACGGAACATTTTTAAATCTAATGCAAGGGCATGTAGTCCCGTAAACTTGATCCCAGATCTGAAAAATTCTTTCCTGGCTCCAAGTTGTCTCTTTAGCAAATGACGCCTTTGAAGATTTTCTAAAGCATGATTTTATTCGAAAACGACGTGCTATACGAGAACCACATAAAACTTTCAAGCTCATAATGCAAAGACAACAGAATTACTCAGATTTTGACAGACTAACCCCGTACGTGTTGTTAGTCAGAGAATCTACCAGTAAAATAGTTTTTACGTTTTCGTTTCACATACACATTCTCGAAGAACTCAGAAAATAATTTGAAACGAATTTTTACAAAATCTAGAAACTAACCACAATCTTTAAATTAGTCTTCTAGAGCAATGCTGTCGTTATGTTTCCCATCAACAGACAGAATGTTCGCATTTCCAAGAACTACTTTAAATTGCCCTGGTTTACTGGTTCGTCTGGGTTATGTTTTTCAGGCTGTTTTAGTAGATTCATTACTAACCGAATAGTAGTAAACTCCAAAATGAACTGTCATTTAAAACAACCGAAATTTTTGATTGATCAATCTTCCAATAAAGCCGTGGGTTTATGCCCTATTATGATTCGTCTAGGCATTGCAAACAACTTACTTTCTGTTTGTAGCTTGGGACTCTTTGAATCTTTTTGACGAAGATAAAGTAAAATGAAAGAACTTGTTATGGCTCGACCCAGATTGGTTCACGTCCATTTGTGCATACTCGCGGTTACTTGTGGGGACTTGATAACTTGTCTAGATGAAGAACAGTGTTTTAACAAAGGACTTTACGTCCATCGAGCCTCAGGCCAAATCCTGAACCAACCATTAACTATTACAAACTACAGATTGCGGGATCCTGATTTTGCCAATCTAGGTTCAAATGACGAGCTGTATTAAAGCTAATCTTGTACAAGATAATTTTTCTGCAGCTTAGTTTATTGTAGCACCTATTTAAAACCTTAGTGCTTTTTCCTAGAAAGATCACAGTTCAATCAAGGATCTATTGATTTCACAACATCAGTTATAGTGCTGCTAAATGCATAATGACATAGATTAAAGAAACATCAATCAATTATTTTACATTTATTTGGCAACTCATTCTTATTGTTAAACTATTTAGAATTTTGCCTTGTTTCGAGATTAATTTTGACTTATACTATCAAATAAAATGCAAACAAAATTTGCAAAATATTGACAAAGGATAATGTATAACTAACTACTGTTGGTTCTTTAATCCACGTATTATAATTCAAGTCGGTCATATAATAAAGTTAAATCCATGTGTCACAATTTTCAGTAGTCAAAACTAAGCAGCACTACGTTTAGGGTCTCAAATAATCATTTTGATGTTATCAAAATTATTATGATAACGAATAAAACTAATCAATTCCAGAAATTCTGCAAAACAGAATTATCTTGGTACTACTTTTCGAAATCTTAAAGATTTACGAGAAGCTGCAGCAAAAGACACACTATGCTTTGTTTATCTTGCCTAGCATATAACATGAACAGTAGCCTTCAGGGACTAACTAACTTGGGTTCTACATCTACTTCTTAGCAGCATCATCATAAGCAAACGCATTATTTAAGTCCACAATTTTGAACAAGATTATATAGATGCAGATCACAATACAATTTGTTGCTGTAAACACCAATGTATGGACAATTTTGATAGAATAAAACTGCCTTTATTTGTTCACTAGGAGAAGAAATCTCTAGGCTTATTGTCACTTATTTTTGTGTTACCGGACCAAAGCTTAGAAGTTATACTACACTAAGCAACTATTTCGTGTAACATATAAGAAATCAGTAAGAAAGAAAGGCATATCCGACACTCTGGTTTTTTTGCTTTCTGTGTATTCAATAAATGGGTCCCAAGTCTTAGAATATTTGAAATAACTTAAAATGAGTATTTTTTGATGCTTTTTAAGTATGATACGCTCGCACTCGTTTGGTGAGCAAATTGATCTAGCAAAAATTGAAACTAATAGTTGTGAATGATCCTTCAAGACTACTTTGTTTAAGAACCACACACGTTTGTTTCTAAGCAAGCGTGTGTCTGATCTATTTAAGGTTACGTAAGTAATTTTTTAAAGGCAGTACATGTTTGAGTAGCTGTCAAAATTGAAGAAATTGTTATTACATATGTAGGAGAATTTACAGCAAAGTTTAAACAGAATCGATGAATTAGAAGACACAGAACATCTGTGAAAGGGTATCAAAGAAACAATGAAATAAGCAGCGTGTGACAGTAGAACTCCAGAAAGGCACAAAAGAGGAAAAAGTCAAAGGAAGAGTAAAAAAAGAAATAAACTAAGACGGAAAATGTTAGAAAAGGAAACAGAGAAAGCAAGAAACACAAACGGCGACCAAAGACGAAAGACCAAAACAGTATCAAAGATAGAAGATAGTTACAAAAATAAGGCAATCACAAATCTTTCTTCTATAGGTTAGCAAAATGGCAAGTCTTCGATTTTGTAGCACCCTGACAGAACCTGTTGCTTCATCAAGTTGTATGGCAAATAATTTCCCAACTAATTCACATTCAAGCTGTTGCTGAATATCCACAGATATATCGTTAATTATTCGCAAATTGTATCGTCTGACAGAGGAATCTTTTTAAGTTGTTTGGCATAGCTTTCACCAAACATTGTTTCTGCAATGTCTATAGTAGCTGGTAGAATACGTAGCTCTGCAATCGTATGTGGTTTTTACATTTGGCTATTTTTTAAGTCGTTTTGTACGATGCCAATAAAGCTCTTTCTGCAAAGAATTTACGGGGCTTACCGATATATTCTTTATGCAAGTTTTCTAAATGCCTCTTAAATTTATTCGGTTTCATGCTATCTGTAACCAAGATATTGAAACAAGTAGCATATTGAGGTTTTTCTTCACTACTTACTTCAGTGCTTGTAAAACCGAAGTTTAAGTACGCTTGGTCATATTTTTGGGTTTTTGATTTTATAATAGGATTAGCACTGGGACTGAACGTTGTTGATGTAGTAGCAGCTTCTTCGTCCTCAAGCTTACGTTTGCCTCTGATTAGGAATCTATCCATATTTACTACAAGTGTACGTAAATTTACAATTTTTTCTCAGAGTTGGAACTCGAAGTGACAAAGTCTCTTATGTAACACAGTTGCAATGGAACAACTAACAACTTACAAGCAGAAACGCTGTTTTTATAGTCGCGTATTTTCAATCCAGAAAGTTCGAGACTCATCGGTATCTGCAGCAAACATTCGAGTAACAGTTAAATTGCGTAATAGTGCGGCGTGACTGTACTATAACGGCAGCGATACCCAGCGTTGCTAAATCAAGTTTAAATTCTGACGTATTCGGTTATTTTATATTATTATAATATGTATATGTCTTACAAAACCTCCTCTGTCAAGTTTTTGTTGTATACCACCGAAACGTTGGCCAACACGTTCTCGTACACCTTAAACCATTCTACAGTGCTTTTCTGTATCAAAGTTGAGTAGCAAAGGGTTAGTTTTTATATTTCTGAGCTTTCCAAATATTTCCCGTTCAAATCAGATTACTCGTTCGTCTACCACAGCAATTTAAGGAATAAGGAGTGCAGTACACTGTCGAGGCTCTAAAAATCCAGGACGCACATCATAACTGTAAATCCGAGTGTGTTGTTGCCTAGATCAAATACTATCAGTGTGCAAAAAATTAGCTTTATATAGATTTCTTCCGGGTTTTCCTAACTTTACTGGTTGTATTAGTCATGGAATTTAGCAAGAGTGCTAAATTTAAACAGATGCTTTATTTCTTATAATAAGCGATATCCTCATCCTCAAGCTCAAAAATGAAACACCATATGTAGAGCAAGGTAGCTACGCTTTAACATTTTCAAAAATAGCAACTGTCGTGCTATTAAAAGTCCAAATTTATAACAGTGTTGGATGCATTTAATTAATGGGTTGGTGTTAAAATTGTGATTAATTTCTATTCGCGTCTGTAAAATGACATGCATAATAGGAGTATCTTATTTACATTTTCCAACCTTCTACTTTATTGAAACTGAATTAAGATTTTTGCAGAAGCAACTAAATAATAAATAATTTAATTTTGTACTACTTAATTGGACTCTACTTTCTTTATTGTGTGTTATAAAGCTTTAGTATCTTTAATAACACAAGAAAAAACACACTCAAAAAATTAAAAGTGCTTGTTTGAATACTAATTAATGTTTTTTTTCTTCAACTTGCAACTGATCTAAAATACCAGAAAATTTGCAGTTTTGTGTCCACGCTTTTTATAATAAGGCAGTTATGTAAAATCTCCCGTTATTTTTCACATTTTTGAGTCTGCTGCTATAAATTATCCGTATATGAGCATCTTATTTTACTATTTGTCTACATTACCTAATTGACTCTATGTTTCACTGTATTTTTTGAACATTAATTGGTGGAAGAGATGTTTAATACTGAAAAACAGAATTATATAAACTAATAAATATGCTAACATAACATTATTAAAAACTTGTTAAATTTTTATCCCACATTTTTAAATTCTAATTAATCGTTGATTTCATTAGTACTAATCAATTTTTTTGCATAATCATTAGAAAATTGTCACATTAAATAAGGATTAAAACAATTAAATAGAATATAGGAAAAATTGTGACATAAGTAAATGTGTGTAATCTCTTATAATTACTACCATGAAATAGAAGTCTTTTGTAGTCGAAAAAAGGTAATTAAACTTGGTGTCATCTAAATACTTTCACTCTCCACATGTGGGACGTACTAAATAATGTAAATGATATTACAACTTATTTTTCTGCATTCTGGTATTATGCAAAGCTTAAAGAAAGAAATAGGTTTATGATATTGTATGAATTTTTAAACAACTAACAATAAAATCTGAGAATCATGGTGTTTAGATGTTTTATGTACAAAATTTACAAAATTCAATTATATTCTAGCTTTATTTTTATTAATGCATAAAAATTACATTTAATGTTACGTGATGTGACAGCTTCAATAAATTTTTAAAGAAATGATGAGGAAAATACAAATTTTTAAATTTATCAGATTTAAATATGAATACTAGATTAAGTTATTTATGTTTATTGACGGCCTCAATATTTCTGCAATTAGTAAATTAATTACTAAAACGTTAAGTATTCCATAATTTCGTGTTACATCTGTATTCAGATAAATTCTGCGAAAAACAACTTTATTTGCCAATAACTTAAAAACTCGATACCTATAAGAAGAATTTCTTTTTTGTTCTAATATGAATCGTCTAGTAGATCAGTTTATTCATATGGCTCGACTACCTTCTGTAACATATTTAAGTAATGCTATATTAAAAAGAGAAAGATTTATTTCAAAAGATAACTTTTCTTAATAGTAGGATATGAATGTTTTTTGGTTTTATCAGAGTGGTTTTTAACTCCATTTAGTTTTGTTAGATTCTTTTTCGTAATATGCGTTATCTTCATTTTCTGGTGTACATGCTAATTCGTCTCTCTTTTTTCTCTGATTAGTACCATACAGAAATTGATAACTCCTATCTATTCTCATGTTGTGTGGTTTCAGTAAGTTTTCAATACTATAGTGTAAAATGAACTCCAAACCACCAAAGTTTCCGTCAGTAAAGGTTTCACTAGCAGACTCTATACTCAGACTAATTACACTGAAAACATAATTTGCAAATAGGAGCAAAACTTTTTTTTTGTGACTACAAAACTACTAGTCCATTTTTCCTGATAGGTCATTTTTTTAGTGTAGGCCAGGGTCGTGTTTCAGTTTTCTAATTCAGAAGAACAACAAATTTAGCTGTATTACTTATCTAGTATTTGAACTTCTTCTTTAACGTCTTTATTTGTAGAATTCTTTATGGTATTCGTTGTCGTTTGCTTCTGATGCAGCGGCACTCGGATAGCAGAAGGTCGTTTGGCATCCGGTGTTGCTGACAGTTCTCTTCAGGCGTCGGTGGTTTGAAGATGCCCATGAGTTCTTGAATCAAACGAATAACAGTAATAAGCACTTCTTGTTAAGTGAAAGACTTACAGAATGTTAGCTCGAGTGTCTTAAGCTTTTAAAAATTTTTTTACATATCGACGTCTGCCGAGGACTTGGTAATCCAAATCGTAAAGCCGCATTACTCCGCACGATGAAAATACTGGTCCTGTTCTCTGGGGTAGATATGTTTCCTGCCAATGTTTTCTTACTCAGGAATCATGAAACACTCTATAATTTGTCGGATGTGGTCTAGCAGTTGACACACGTTGCAGGCATCTGTTTGAACTTCTTTGCCTGACTTTGTTCAACTGAACTAAAACAAAGAACGTAGCAACGTAGGAACCGTTCAAGCCCGTAGTGGAAAGGAAACCTCTGCCAAAGAAGTTTTCTTTTACTACTTTGCAAACATTCCTTTTGAGATTTTGCGAAGAAAGCTCTTTAGGAATTTCCTTTTGGTCAGTATGGCTGTACTACGGAAAGGTTTCCTGATTTCATAGTAGTCCTGCATCGTCGCCGTTTCTCATCATAACACCAGCTATAGGCTTTTATTGGTTTTTGTAAAGCCGAGATCACGCGGAGTAAACTTCCTTGATGTACCCATTCAATGATCTTTCAAGTATAGTACAGTGAGAAAAACTGTTGGGAGACTTGTGGCGCAGTGCGAGGGCTTCAGCAACACTTGGCAAATCAATAAAGCCGACACAACAGGTGGCTTTCTTCGGGGTTTTCTCTCTCCTCTGGTTGCTTATCAATTGGGCGTTGGTGCGTTGTGCGTCTTTTATAGGAATAGGCTTGTAGTAAGTCTTGTGAATCTTTATGCGGCCACTCTTTAGTAGACAACTCTTGCAGTGAGCTGAGTTAGCAGTTGAAAGGTTGTAGCAGTTCATTCTTTCGTTTATGAAACATTGCATGCACGTAAAGCTTTGCGTAGAAGGTCGAGAAATTTTCTGACTAGTTTTATCATAATACTGATGAACAGAAGTAATTGAGAGCATACTAAGTGAGAGTTCGTAATTCAGAGGAGGCAGGTTCGAACTCTACAAAAGCACGAAACGCTTTCCGTCCGATAATAATTATTACCAAAATTTGGAGTTAGATAAATTCTAACCTATTCCGAATTAATTTAAGAGGATTTAGTGATAGGTATAATAGCATTCAAATGGATACAATAAGTGAGAAAGTTTTTTAAATAAAAACAGTATCAGATGATTCAGGGTGTAGAAAGACCAAGTTTAACAGCTTCTTACGATAAATTTTTGCAGTTTGTTAGTAATCTCATGAATAGGTATATACGAGGGCGGTTCAATAAGTACCCGTGTTAGAAATGAAGACACAATATTTTTCAAAAATTTTTTTTATTTTTCAACATAGTTTCCTTTTAGAAATATACACTTCTCTCAACGTTCCTGCCATTTGTTTAACCCCTCCAAAAAATAGGATTTGTTGAACTCTCCAAAATACGCCTCTATCTCGGCGATGTCTTCCTCGTTTGAGCTAAATTTTTTTTCCGCGAGCCATTTCTTCATGTTAGGAAACAAGAAAAAGTCGCAGGGAGCCAGATCGGGTGAATACGGGGGGTGCGGCAGCAATTCATAACGCAATTCATGCAGTTTGGCGGCGACAACTGCGGATGAATGTGCTGGTGCGTTATTGTGGTGAAACAGCACCTTCTTTTTCGCCAAATGCGGCCGTGCCTCCTTCAATTTTTTGTCGAAGCTGTCTAATAACTCACTGTAGTATTGTCCAGTGATCGTTCTTCCTTTTTCTAAAAAATCCATGAGGATGACGCCGTTCGCATCCCAAAAAATCGTCGCCATGACCTTTCCGGCCGATGGAACCATCTTCGCCTTCTTTGGAGCAGATTCACCGGGAGAAATCCATTGTTTTGATTGTTGCTTAGTTTCTGCTGTGTAATGATGAATCCAGGTTTCATCAACGGTGACAACTCGACGCAAAAACTCCTTCGGATTTCGCTTAAATTGCTCCAAACACTGCTTCGAAGTTAACAGCCGCATCCGCTTGTTGTCCACCGTTAGCAATCGCGGCACCCATCGGGCCGACAATTTTTTCATCGCCAACTTATCATGTAAAATATTAATTGCCGTTCCGGTCGACACACCTACGGCCTCTGCTACTTCACGCACTTTCGTTCGTCGATCAGCGAGAATCATGTCGTGGACTTTTTGAATGATTTCCTCGGTAACCACGTCTGCCGGGCGTCCTGGTCGCTCCTCATCAAAAACGGATGTTCGCCCACGTAAAAATTCTTTGAACCAATATCTAACTGTGGCCATTGATGGCAAAGTGTCCCCATAAACAGCATCCAACTTTGCTTTTATCTCCTCGCATTTTTTCCCATCCAAAAACAGAAAGCGAATTACCGAACGATACTGCTCTTTTTCCATCTTAGCTAAAATCACGAAACACGTCTTACTCAAATGGCTGTCAAATCCAAACTAACCTAGCAATCAGTCTACAAGTTGTTTTACCGTCGTTTGATAGATAGCAGCACACGATGATAACACCAACTTCCCTCAGGAACGCCTTCTGTCGTCAAACACGGATACTTACTGAACCGCCCACGTACATTAGAAAACTATTTTTGTTTCTAATTTAGGCGGAATAAGTAATTGGAATATTGGAAATTACTTCAGAAATTTTATAGAGATTGTCAAATAAAACCTTAAAAATCACACATGGAATGATAACAGGGCAGGATTTAGTTTCTAACATGTTACAACTTCTAACTTTTTCTATAATTTAGAAAAGCCATCGGATCAAGAAGCATTTTGATTGAACTAAAACGATGCTATGTTGCTCACTGTCTAGTGATACACTCTCTTTAATATGAAAGCAATAACAGATGTTTCATCGTACACATTCGGATGTAGTTAGTTACTCAGGGGTTATGTTGCGACATAGGGAGTGCAATTTAATTACTGGCAGAAATGAGTTGCTCTGCATAGAAAGAAAAATAAATGACTGTTAACTTTTGGATAGATCTTTAGGTTTGAAGCTTGAATTCCAAACGTACAATTTAAATATTTTCTCTGTTCATTTAGACAATTTTCTTATTTTATACGTGTATGTTCCTTGCTTTATATCGTACACCCTATAAGAATGCATATTGAAATCGGGGTCATAGCAATAGATTCCACAGAATTATTCTTGTGGGATCGCAGTCCAATATATCACCATTAACACCGTCAAAGAAAAGTCACTTGTAGAAAAGTCGTGTAAGTGACGCAAGATCAAATCAACTTTTTTTGTAACAAATTTTATTCGTACTTCTAATTGAGGGGTTTCTAATGAAAGATATTTTATGGTTGTTATTATTTGACATTTTTATGACCTGCGTAATTAATAAATACATCGAAAAGTGTTTTGTCAAGTATTTAACTTAAAAACTGTCTCTGTAATTAATTTTTTCTGTCTCTGGTAATTAGTCTTTTAGAAAGAATCATACATAATAAAAAGTACTGTTTGAAAGTACATAATGATATTTATTTGTTAGACCATTTTAACATATAATATCTTACTACGTAGAGATGGTGTATAAAAACCAAGTCATAAAAAATTAACAATAAGCTGTATAAAAAATTACAATACTAATAGGGAAGTATGGTTTGTTGGTTCTCTAGCATTAAAGTCTCCAAGGTTTAAAGTTTCGGCTTTGTTAACAACAATGAAAGTAAAATAAATTGAGATGTTTAAGCAAATGACAAAAGAGTGGAAGTACACTACTGAGTCATTAATTTTAAGTAGACAAAATAACTGTAAGGCGTTTGTAATTAATAAAGTTTTGCTACTGGTGACCATTTATGTAATAAATCTATATTAAGAGTATCAGCGATATCATTTTAAATTTGCCACTAAGAACTGTTGTGTAATAGGCATAGCATAAATAATTTTGTTTCTTTCTTATAATTAATGGTACAGCCATGGTATTTGACAAACCCGAGGAAATGTACGGTTATAATTCTTGTAATTGTTAAAACGTTATCTACGCTTTAAGAATATGAGTAATAAAAGTTGCAACTGTAAAAAATAGAGATTGCACATTTGACTCCTACCTTTGACCTGGGTCAGTGCGGAACTTTCACTTGCCGGAAGATTCTTCAGTGTATACGTGATGCTGTATTTATTTTTAAACAGTATCTGATTTACGTGAGACATGTAACCGATTCTAACTATATTATGAAATCGTATAAATCATAAAACCATGTTTGTTTTTCCTTATAACACGGTTATATTGAATACGTCTCTTGTAACCTTTTTTTATAGTCTATATTTTTAAATCTTTCATTTTTGGAAACTTAATTGAACTTGTCAGAATTCTTATGTATTTTTAATATCTTTTGCATTTGAAATAAAATTTGTAACAAGAAGATTACATAAGCAACATTCCTTAAAGTATTCGTTATTTAATAGAATCGTTCAAGATCAAATTACAGATATACCATTACTGTCAACAACCCTTCCCATAAGGAAGAATTTATTTATGTCGTTGTATAATAAACAACTATACGTACAGATACAGAAAATACTTTGTTTGGCAGCTAAGAAATATGAGAAACCGTTGTATTAGAAATAAAGAATTCAAAAGAATGTTAATGTTATCTTGAGTATTCGAGATGAGTTAATTATAACCGAACCTTTTTGAACTTTCAAGTTTCGTTAACTGCAGTTTCCTCCCACCTCAGAAGTGCGAAAATTTTAAGAACAAGTAAAATTCAGACATTCAATATGACAACAATGTTTCAGTTGGTGACGTTAATACTTTCGGCTTATAACTAGAAAGAAAAACTCAAGTTACTTTGTCATATTAGCTTATCTGATTACTGATTGACATGTTCAAACTTGGAAAATAGTAATTGAAATACGCAAATACGAGATGTTCTTGAAATAAACATGGCTACTGATTCAAGATTATCAATGTGCATTGTTTCCAAGATACAGAGTGTGAAAGTTTCATTTGCAATTTATTGCTTGTCTCACAGTTTGAAAGAAACGCGCTATATTGAAAAAACCTTTTGCTATGGCATAAAGCATTTGCTGTTTTAAAAAGTTTTACATTTTAGATAACCTAAATCAAAGGCAAAGATTTAAGTAGTTTCTTTAGAAATAAATGTGTTACGTCACTCTAAAAATATATAATTCAGTGATTTCCAGGATTTCTATTGAATTTAGGAAAGAAATTTGTTATTACATTTTCCTTGTTGTCTTCGAGTAAAATAGAGTTTGAAGTCTTTTGACACATAGGAAGTAATTGACCACACCTCGTACAGTATATCAAAACGCAACAAGAAAAACATATTTCTTCCAATTCTGTTACAGAAATTGGTTACCAATGCATTTAACGGACTTGGTAACCTCTGAAGCTGTATCTTGCATTCTGTGAATTTATTCAACAACTTGATAGCTATGATTGCTAAAATCAGTGGTTATAAGAGTGCTACTTAGCAACTTTATTTATAGAATTGAGGAAATTGAATCCCTACAATTAGTTGGATTAACGCAATGCTAAGAAACAAGAACGTCACTGCTACAATAAGAAAATGGGCCGTAATCGCTACAGCCATGAAAGGTTATTCCCAAGGAAGATACTGTTGCCCTTATCATGGTTGTAGATGATACAGCACAACTGCAATGTGAATCTAAACAAAATCGTTGTTGCAACATTTACTATTCGAAAGAAGCATCCACAGAAAACAGAAGGTATACAACTTAAATAGTAGCTAACGGCTACACTCGATCAAAAGCTCAATCAGAGCTTCCCACGTTAAAAGAAGTGGGAAAAGGCCACATTTGCATTATTGATATGTCGTGCTGTAGACTTTTTGGTAAAACTTGGGAACTAAAATATCATCTCTTGAGAGTAGAACTGTTCGATGTCCAAAATCTCCAACTTTTTCTTTAATGTGCTACGTATGTATTTAAGGTTATTTACAAACAGGATATTGAATAAAAAAATTTTAGTTTTGTGCAGAATAGTTTTGTTCTCAAACGACTCTATATGTCATGACCCTGTGAATGTACTGAGTAACAGTCAGACCAATCATCACTTTGTTGACGTGGTAGCCAAAAGCAAAAAAGAAACAAGCACAAACTGTACCACTGAATGTACAGAGGCTTACTTATCTTGCTATCATATGTCTACTCCTTTTCGATCTTCAAGTGAGGAAGGAAGCGGCTTTCAGTGTTTTCAGACTGGAAACAATTAAAATGTCCAAACTAAGAAATTTAAGTGGCAATTGAAGTATCTTCAAAGAGATTCAAATAAGATCAATGTCCAAATTTATGGATAAAATAACAGATGAGAATTTTACTCTGTACTTGCAAGTTACAATAAGATTGGGGCAACTTGAATTTGAAACCCGATAAAAGTACTTAGATTAGTTTAAATTACTATTGAATTGTCACTGGCTTCTCGAAAGCGCTTATTGGAGTAGAATTTCATTTTCCTTCTCCCAATCCAAACCTCCATCGATGCAAGTTCTTGAAATATCGAGAAGCAATACAATCTAAAATGCATTACTGTCGAGAAATTGGAATAGGCAGACAAATCGATGTAACAGAATATCATTTAATTAAAAATGAAGAGTGCAGATGAAGAGACACTTTGAGAAATGCTACTTTGGGGAATACACATTAAAGGAATAATTGTTCAGATTTGTATTTTTTCTATTTTTGTTTTTTTTACTTGCTTAGCTACTTTGATGGTTTAGACGGTCGTTAGGTCAACAAGATCTAAGAATAATCTGATTTTTGTTTTACTTCAAACTTTCTTCAATAACTGGTTTTAGTTTACATTAACATCTTATCCGTATTGTTTTCTAACCTGACATGCATAAGAGGTATTATGGCAAGAAAATGCGAAACTTTCAAGTAACCTACAATTGTTTGGTTATATTATTGTTTATTTTAATATAATTTGTGAAATTAGAATAAATTAAGAAATTTAAGAATACTAATCTGAAGTAATGGTTATTTCTTCATTTTTGTAAGTCGATGCGATGCTGATCGATCTATTATACTTTATTTTAGTGGTTATTATTATTACACAAGCATAGCAACTAAACAATATTATTTAAAACATGCAGGAGTTTTTATTTACATTTTATGAATACATGCCCTGAAGATTAATACAATCGGACAAGTTCCGCATAATTTAATTTACTTGTTATCGACGTTAAATCCTTTTTTAATTGTCTGCAAGCACTGTTTGCTAACAAAGAATGTTGAAAAAAATGAAGGTTACTAGCACTCAAAGGAAAACTGAAAAACCATAACATTAATCGATGTTGCTATACTTCATTGTTTTTTTACATTGTAACTATCTTAAGTTAAAATAACATTTTTTGGCCTTAATGCTTCGGCAAGTGCTGCGGAAGAGACAGAATTAGTAAGCACGACATAAAATTTAAACGTTTTGACCTTTCAACAAAACCTTGTACGCATTTTTCATTATTATTATATTTTAGTTTATGTGTTGTCAGTTCTTATTTTCATATGCAAGGTAAAAAAGTAAACATTTGATTATGCAATTGTAAAACAACAAGCATCTATACTATTATACTACTTACCTGTGCTTTAATAACCTCTTATGTAGATTGTCATCTCTAACCATTAAATTTTTTGTTTTCATTAGTAAATAAGCTTTATGAAACTACTATTACTGCAAATTTACTTTCGCACATGACATTTTTAACACTGCAATTATTGTAGAAGTTGTTAACAAGAAATAAAATATTATATAATGGACCAAATATTAAAATGCGTTATAAAACTTAATTACACGTGAAAGATTCTACTGCTATGAGCTTAACTGTCTTTAAATGTATGGTTATTACATTCTGGACTAGTTTTTATAGCAAAAATTTGGGCAAAGTCAGTTAATTAATATGAAAATATCCTTAATTTATTTTTGATATTAAAATGGCAGTTGTTTTTCGATGTTTACGTAAATAGTTCCAAAATAAAATATAGAACTATTATGAACATTTTAGCAACATTTCTTTAATTTGATGTGTTGAGATCATAATCATTCTATAACTTCATTTTTTGTTTTAAACTAAAGACACAAAAGACACAAAAACCACTGATGTCTTGAGATGTTATGAAAAGTATCAATTTTTTGTGTACTACGTGGTTTAAGAAATACTAAAGTATTATTCAGTGTTTATTAAATTGGAACATTTCAAGCACATTTCAAAAATTTGTAAGTAATTTGTTCTTATATTTCTCAATCCGAATTATTAGGGTAATAAATTTAAAAATTGATTGTATCTTATTAATGGCTTTGTTTTATTATTATTTATATCTTAATTGTAGATGTTTTATGTATTATCTGTTACATAATCGTTTTCAGCTAACAGTGCAATATCGTAAAAATGAACTTTTTATTATTAGATATGCTTAATTATAATTACCGATAATGTAATTTTTAAACCATAAACAAAAACCAAGCTTGAAATCTTAAATGCTTTTTGTATGTCTAGAGCACCCAAGTTATTTTAAAATTTATTTTATGTTGTCGATAAGCAATTTTGTAATAGCAATGTGTTGTTAAAAATTACACGCTTTCTCGGAACTTATAATTTACTTTTAATTACCTTCTGATGTTTTTGTTATTATTGATTTACTTTATGCATGTACAGACAGCGTACTTAAATAATACCCTAATTTATTACACTTCATTACAATTTAGCCTTAGAAACTGTTAATTAGAGTAAATACCAAGCGTGGTTGGTCGTTTTTTGGCAATGTTAAGATTTTTAAATGGACGTTGTTCAAGGAAAATAACAAATATCAATACAGAAATACTAAACAGTGAAGCTAAATAAGAATAATATAAAAGAAAGTAAAAAAGGAACTGATGAAATGGAAACCAAGAATGAACCAATGGGAGACAGCCAATAGATGAGGAATATTATACTATCCTATTAAGTACAGCGGAAAAGATATATGTATAGGGTAAGCAATTAAAGCTTTACTATTACAATAGAAGAAATAAATAATGATATGAGTATAGCAGAAATAGTTGAGACAAATATGGAAAAATAATTCAAGAAACATATAAATGCGGAAAGAAAACCTAAATAATAATCAACATAAAACATAAAAAAGGGTATCTAAGTTCGATACTGAAAGAATTATAGAAACGCCAAAATAATGTTTTAAAGGAAAATTCAAAGAACAACCCTCAGAAGTTGAAACAGACCAAACAGAAAATAAAGACGAAAGTGACTAGCCAAAAATGCAGGAAAGAGAAGAAACAACAAACAAGTTAGGATCTTGAAAAAAAAAGCGGAGGAAAAAATGATAACCTGCGTGGTGAATGATCTAGTTGCTAACACAAAGAAAAAGAATATTGAAGAGTATTGATATTGAAAAAATCAGGAAGAAAGTCATAGGAATAAATACTAATAAAACAAAAAGTCATAGAAATAGAAACCAGATATTGTTTATTGCTTGTTGCTGCTGTGTTTCATGGTAAACTAGTTTTGTATGCTGACCAGTTATTCAATAATGAATATAATTAAAACTCAATTAATTTATTACCAATACTTGAATATCAAGCGCAGATAATTGAAGCAACATATATTTTTGAATTCTTGGGAGTATTATTGTCCAATAATGGAAATATATAACTGTAACAGCCAAGAAGTAATTTATTATGCAATCAATAAAACACTAATGGGAAAAAAAGAGTACACAACAGACTAGTAATCTATAGTTTACTCCATGTAAAAAAAAACACTACCCGCTTTACTAAAACGTGAAGCAAAGAATTAGGCCACCAAAATGAAATATAGAAAAGCTTTAGGCAAAACAGAAATAGATACATGGAAAAATGAACAAACTTGAGTGTCGCAGAGTTGCATGCCAAAAGTATACAATGTGATTAGATACGCTAGTACTGTTTTATAAGAGACGTCTTTATTTTGGACTCTATGTGTAATAAGATTTGTTTAGTTAGTTTTGAATCTAAAAACATGCTGTGTGCTTTTTGGCATGCAATTCTGGGCCACCTTACGTATAGAATTGAAACGAGAAAACTAACAAAATCAGAAGAATCGAACATGGCATGGCGGATGGACATATTATTACAACTATCTAGGTTGTAAGAAGTGTAAAAAACTACTTTAATGGCGATTGTTAAGTGCCAAAATGTAATAGCATCTTTCTTATTAGTTACTATGCTAAGTTATAAGCTTAAATAATTAGATTAAAAGACCAGCAAGTTTAGAAGTTCACGCACAAGATGCTTTTGAGGAAAAAACTACAAAGTCATAGAGGAAATGTCATTTTAGTAAATGATATAAATCTGATGGTTATAGCTCTCTATCGTTCTTCATTGTGGCTGTTTTGTCACTCATAGCGGTGCGGCGGCCAGTGACCTAACTTCAGGGTAGGGCGGGACCGCGTGATTGGTTTTAATTGTCAAATTATAAAGGTATTAACCAACCAGGCTGTTCCAGCCTACCCTGAAGTTAAGCCACAGCTTACTGCTGGTTTTGGGTAAGTTCGGCTTTTGTTTTTCGTTGTTGAATGATAAATCCATACGCATTTTTATAATAACGGTCGGAAGAAAGTAAAATACGGAAGTTTATTCAAGCTAAGCTTTTGTTTAGTTAAAATAAAGAACAAAAGATATCATGCTTTGTGAGAAGTTTGTCATAGAAATTTAGTAAACACTGCATCAAACTCGAATTATTTTGGTGTCTCATATAAAGTCTCAAAGTTTTTGATTTAATCAAGTCCAAAAGCTATAAGTACTTGAAATTATTGACAAAACATATTCTTCACAGAGGCCGGATCAATCAGATAGAACATGGACTTACTTATCGTGCGATATTGGTTACACTTAAATGTAGTATATCTTAATAGACGACCTGCACTTTGGGGGTACAACATGTTACGATTTGATTTCCACCCTGTGTTCAACTTAAATTCGTTTTAGGTAATTCCACTTCCTACAATAAGTCTTTATCCGGTTGTATTTTTGGTCTTTTTAAAACTTTTATCAGTTTTTACGCTTTACAATCATGTGCATAAAGGTTTGGAGTTGGTCTTGCACCGTTTAATAATTCTTTTTTCGCTATTGGCGAATTAGGGTGCTTAGACCAGTGAGTTAATTACCCATTTGGTGCATTTGGTTCATTTGGTGCGCTATGTTTTCTTTGCTTTTGACGAATTAATCTACGCCAATCTGATCCTTAATCAAGGCCCCATACCAACTTTGGTAAGATTTGTTTTTAACTACTTTTTATCTCTTAAATTCTAATTATGCTTGATTCGATTTTGTTTCTCCGAACGCTGACGGTTGTGTCGCATATTTTATGAAATAGATTGGAACAGTACCCTGTCTATTCGAGAAGGATACCAAGACCCGTCCGCGGGAAGGTCCTTAAACCAGCTCCTGTACAGATGTGTTTTTAAGACTACTTTCTGAGAGTGAACAACAAGGACAAACGCTACCGCATTCTTGCGTCATATAGTCAACTTATTTTTATTAATTAACGTGCAAGTTAATCTAACAACTTCAAAAAGTAATTATTGTATATCTCCCTTAAAATAATTTGAGATAGAGAAGCTAGCATTTAAACTTCTTTGTGGCAGTGATAATTCTTATCTTTTCTGCATAAAATGCTCTTTAATATAAATTTATTTTTGAACTCCAACTTGCAAATAAATATTAACTTTTATTCAAAACTTCATCTAATTTGTGATGTTTAACATTGTTGGAATGCAAAATTAAACTAAGGTTATAGTCATTCGAGTTTAGCAATTTGAGTTTTCATTTATTGTAATCGCAGATTGAGCATACGAATTTAATTTTACTAATATAGAAAATTGTAAATATATACAGGGTGGTAGAAGATTTATGTGTTGCAAGCGCTTTCAAACATTACCCATCAATTCCTTTCGTTGAAATTAATCAATTCAACCCAAAGTTTAGGGCACGCTATCGTGAATTTCTAATTTTTCTTTGTAAATCAAAACAGGCCTCACCGACCTACTTATTCCGTCTGCGAACTTTGTTTAATTTTACTGCATATATTAAATTCTCATTTTTTAAATTTAGCTTTTGCATTTAATTAAATTTACTTAGTTACATATTGTTGCCAATTTTTCAGGATTAGGGCAACTAAGAATTTATTTTGCATATTTTGTATTAGGCTAATTTGAACTTGCTATATTTGCTATTTGCTTTATGTGGATTATTTACTTGTGACTGTATGTATATCTGCAGAATCAAGTATTTTTTTCTCTTGTTTTTACTTGAGGTATTCTGGCGCCTCAAATAAATTTTGAACGTTGTCTAACTGGCAGATTAGATTTTTATTTGAAACCCATCCTTCTTTGCAGCTCTGTTTTATCTTTGAAGTACACAGAAAACCCCGGCCTCATCGACGATCCACGACGGATTCGCCTTAGAAGCGAATTTCTAGGTAATCAACAGTCTGTCTTTTTCGTATCAATTATAAACCATATTTTTTCATCTTTATTGATTGAAGTATTGTATTAATAAATTAAAATAACGTTCCCTATTATACATCAAATTAGGAATGTAAGAATCACTGATGATAGCTCATTTCACTATCATTTCTATCAACTGTTAAGAACATTTACTAATTATCGTACCGGTTAGCATTATGCTAAATTTTCATTTAATATCTATTTTAATATTGTACCTAAAATTATTCCGTTCCTAACTTTAAGCTGTAAATATTTAATTTTCAATAAAGGTTATTCGCCTTTGTAAAGTCCAGAAATAAAATTTTTATCTCTTTTTCGCCCCCTCTACTGCGATTAAACAAAGTTCGAATACCTTAAAAATTAAATATACCTCTATTTTTCTCTATTTCAATATTTTTGTATTCCGAGAATTTTGTTGTTGAACTTCATGTAGTAGACGCATAAATTTCGTTTCCTGACACTAAATGCAAATTAGATCTGGACGGTCATTCAGTTCATGCTCGATGGAGTGAGTAACTTTCCCCGTCTTTGCGTGTACCAATCAACGCAATAATGTCGTCGTTCAAGCAAATAACGTTATCGAGGGGAACCGACGTCACGCGTTGGTCTCCAGTTCCCGCCCCTTCTCGCTCGAGAAGTGGGAAAAAAAGAAAAGAAAGTCTGACTTGAGCTCTCAAAAAGAACACTTGCGTTCCGTTCGTTATATCTCGATACCTGGAGATTCTTCCCTTTATGGGAATAACAGAGGTCGCGAAATCCTCTAGTTTAGGATTCAGTTATCGTGGTTATATCTTTAACCTACACCGAATACAGTTCTTCGGCCTGAAAACGCATCGCGTCCTCTATGCCTCAAGTATAAAGTTTTCCCCTGGTTTCAGGAAGAAATATCGCAGTTTTCGTCGTTAATTTAATATCACAGTCTTGTGACTGGATAAGATAATCTCCAGAAGTTATTACCGCCATTATAATTATCGTAAAAATTTTCCGTACCGTTCGGTCAAGCATTTCGGAACGTATCTGTACTTGGTTTTCTGGGAATCCCCCAGCCGGCAGCTGTTCGACCCAGTTTCATCGTATGTCGCTTCAGTGCGCAGAAGAGGCAACCACATTAGCTGTTCGTTAGTTAGTGAGTGTAAAAGCCAGGATAAGAAGAAAGTTTTGTGTTAGTGTTTATAATCAATTACGTGTCCGTGTTATTATCGCCGGACGAATTGGGATATATTATTAGCTGTAAGTTTATGTTTAAGTTATAACTATATTTTCGAAATTATCGAACATTTGCCTGCGTTCTCGATACGAACCATTTATGCGTTTCTCAGTACGAGTGAGCTGCGAGATCCCCATGCACCTCACAAGAAGTTGCTACTATTTATTTAACTTAAAAATTTTAAAGTTATTTTGCTGCCAGCGGAATCATAAAAATTTAATGGTTAGCTTTTAAAGTTTAATAAAACCGGTTGAGCTCGTTATACCATATTTAGCAACGGACCAGCTGTTTGTCTGTCGTTTTGTTTACGTTTAATAATTTATCGTGTATTCATGTCAATTAAACGAATACTTGTAACATATTCGTTAAATTGTGATATCTTCCGAACGCATTATATTATTCTTTAGATATAACAAAAGGGGGCTCTCTCATAATATTTTTGAATTATTTGGATATAGGTCACTGTGTCATCGACCCTCCAGGTCGGTAACGTCTATTTTCTGTACATATCACCGATTATTATTCTTCTTGTGTATGTTTATATACTTACCTGTATTTGTGTTTGTACCTGAAACTTGTTGTTTCCTGTCGATTTTGTGCCACTTTGGTTTCGCTGTTGCGAACTCGTATTTAAATGTTTGTGATCATTTCGTGTGTGAATATATGCTCGATTATAACTTTACTTGTTGTTTCTTTGTGTCAACACACAAAATAAGGTCTGTTACAAGGAACAAAAAGCTTTGGAAAACATCGTGGAGCTCCGCCTGCACATTGGAGTACGACGAAGTAAGTATTGTATTACCGATCAGCTGTTGCGGGTGGAACCCCATTTCTTTCTTCAGCACCAAAGGCCAGGTCAATCAATCAGTCTTAGGGTTGGCTGGTCGTTTATATAGGTCAAAGATTACTAAAGTACATGTCAAACCTTTTTGTCCGATATAGGATTAAACAACTAGAATTTAAATTTATATTTATTTTCAATCACTCAATCTTAAACGAAGATGCATATTGTAGTAACATAAAGTAAAATACAAACTACAGACGTGTCACGCGAATATCGACCAGACAGCTGAGTCAGACGCTGTTGACATAAGGGCCATTTTCCCAAAAGCATCTTATGCACTTACAGCTGGTTGTAGCTCAGCAGGGTTCAGCAGTTCTCAAAGTTCAATAATTCTATTGCCGTAGGTATATTATTTGTTTAAATGTTTAAGAACTACAGAATACTGCTCAGTTACAATAATCACTACAATACCTAATGCTTTTTTTGCAAAAATGATCTTTATATTAACAGCATTTAAGTCAGCTTTCCAGTCGATTTTCGCGTGACACGTCTGGAGCTTGTATTTTACTTTATGTTACTACAACATGCGTCTTCGTTTAGAGACTGACGAAGAATACGGCCTTGGGTGTGACGTGATTGAAAATAAATATGAATTTAAATTGTAGCGGTTAAATCCTATATCGGACAAAAAGGTTTGACATGTACTATAAGACTGGCGCCCTCTCCATTTAAACCCTTTCCGTTATCAATTTCTACTGAGGTCTTTCTTTATGACCCGGCCCATTCTCCGTACCACCGAGCAAGCCATTTTATAAGGCATATCTAAGTTATTGTATGCTACGTCACCTCTCGGGGTCACTAAAACCCGTTCTACACGTAACACAACGCCAATGACATTTAAGATTAAGGTTTCAAAACGGGTTTGGCGATGTGGCAACGGTAAAACTCTATGATTGGTCAAGGAGTTGCTTCGCTTTCAAATCTCCTTTCAACTTTAACCTATTTTTCTAATTTAATAAGCAATAAAATCATAGTGAATATTGACATTAGCAGCACTTGAAGTACGCTTTATCATCTGATGATTAGATTTGCAAAAATTTGACATCGTGAAACTACCCAAAGTGCAATCGTCCTTTAAAGTTTCCTCTAGACACCTTAAATGTAGAAAATACAAAATAAAAGCTCAACTATTAACTTGGGAAGATTGGTTAAAACTCGATGACGAGACTGAAGCAACATATTGGGCTTCTAACGATTATGATGATAATAGATGTAAACATAAATTTGATACTTTTAATAACTTACCGGTGAATGCTTCTGGCGATTCTTCTCTAGTTACAATAGTCAACAAACTAAATACTAAAATGGTGAGTTGTTGATTCAATGAGGAATTAAAAAATGGTAGCGATGAAACGCAATAAAAAAAGGAAAGAATTGATTATTATAATACTTATTAAAGATTCGTTAAATAAGGGAAAATCGGTATGGTCTACTATTAACGTCCATCAAAACCAATGTAAATTCAACAATATCTCCAAAAATGTCCATTCCAAAGATTTTAATGCGTTTTTCACAAAAAATGTTGAGGAGATTTACAATTTACTCAGGAATAAAAATCAAAGTATACTTTTACTGATAGTAATACTACCTATAACCTAAATGCTAATATTTAGTTCCGAATTTTGAAAGTATCTTTTATTGAGGTTAGAAGCATATTATTCAAATAAAAAACAAACACAATTAAGGTATTTATGGCATTTTTGCCATAATGTTATGGCGTTTTTTATGACGCCTTTTTGTTATTGGATGGCTATTTTTGTATTTGGTGAAATCTTTTTTAAATAAAAATTCTGGATTGTAACTTCAAATAGATATTGTGAATGTTCATCGAAACTGTAACAATACACTGGAAGTAGAAAGTTGGTGTATACACAGACCCAGGGTCGGCTGGAAGTTTTGCGGGGCCCAGGCAGCAAGATTTTGCCTTTGCCCTTAAAGTAAAAAAAGAAGAAACACTGCTTTTTCAGACATAGTCTAATTTGTTTATTTTATATATTTGAAAGAAATTAGAAATTTTATTTGTTCTGAACGTATTGATACAAATAATTAGTTATTTTTCTCCCAAGGCGCGGGGTCCCAGCAAGCGCGAGGCCCTGGGCAGTTGCCCCGCAAACCCGGCTTGTTAGGATTTGCGTTCACAGTATCGGGCATGTGCGCGTTTATGTGAACTGCTATAAAACAATTATATGGTGCGGGTGCAAAATGCTGTGCATTTGGTAACAATAGGGATCTCAGTGTGCGCCCGTTTGAAACTTTTGTAAAAGGCGTTGGTGTCAGCGTGACGTCGGGTGCACGGACATTCTTTTAAGGACAGTTAAGAATTTCCGGTACTTAGTGTTAAGCAATGTATGCCGCCCTTTGTAGGAATCGATGCCATATGTGTAAGGGACGAAAAAATAGGCGTGCACAGTGGACATAAATGCAAGTGGACAGCTTTGTTTAGATGGTTAATTTTAGTTTTTCAGTAGCTTTTAAGACATAGTTGGTTAAAAGACACAGGACGAACAAGTCCAGTTCGCTGTAATCTTCTCTTTAATTGTTTGAAAATAAATTTAGATAGTTTAAAAATGGAAAGTTTTTATGTATCAAAAAATACTGAACAAAAGTTTTAAGAAATTCATCACGGCTCTTTAGCCGGCCCTGCACAGACCATCCACTAATAAGAAAAATTATGAAAGAAGAAATATAGATATTATTTCCATACAGTGCTTCAATAAAACCTGGTTAATATGTTAAAACGTCCCATAAATATGACACTCTTGACAAGTATACTTGCTTGCCACTCTAAAATTACTTTTTTATTTTATTCGCTTGTCAATCTTTTTCAAAAGTAGATAGTTTTAAAGTCTATACTTTTTTTAAATTTAATATAACGACATAAACCAAATAACTCGCTACACTTTAATGTATGTTAATTTAACATTATTTGCTGACGGTACCACCTTTACACCATTAGATAAAAATCTACAGGAAGCCCCTATTGTCTCAAAACTGATTTATTAAAAACTGCCTTCCACGGGGTAATAAAATAAAGAACCCCATAACATGATTTTCAGCCTGCGTAAGGCAAATATTTTCAAACAATATTAGGTAAGACATTTATATTGAGTCTTCATTAAGCTGGGCTAGAACATGCTAATTGCATAGATAAGAATTTAGCACAAATTATATTTTTTACAAGTAATCTTCCAAATAGTGTTTCCAAAAAGATCGTTTTAGTGGTTTATTATGCACTTTTCATTGTTCGATGCCTTATATTTATAATAATACTTCTAATTTTATGTGTTATGAAACATAAGTAATTACGCTTTCAAATGCAGTTTTTTTTTGCAAGAGCAACGTGTAGTATAAAGTATAACCCATGCGAGCAAAATAAAGATTCTGGTATTAGAAAAATTCTTGAACATGTACACTTTTATTATTCATCTGCTATTTCGCCACAAAATATGTAAACTTGATTCGCTACCATATAGTAAGCTTTAATAAACATTTCTTAGGTTATTTATTTAATTTTCCAACAATAACAACACTAAATATATCGCTTACCTTTTTAATTACAACATAAAGGAATAAAAACTCAGATACCATATGGCGACCTCTAACGTCGCAATACCTAAGTTGTGATTAAAATAACTAGCTAATCGATATAAAGTAAACTGCCAGAGGAATTTACTGATTAAGTAAAAGCACGCTGTACTAGCAATCACAGCATTCTGTCGAAAATATTGGTTTCAAAAATAGAAGGGTCAACATGTTTAAAGCACTTGGATAGTAGATGGCGCAAGCAATTCTAGTCAAATCTTGCTCATTTTAAATAATATTATAACAGGTAATAATTTAAACAGGAATTTTCCTGTTTTATTTATTAGTCACTCTTATTAATAAAAAAACAATTTAAAATCTTTTTTTAATATTTTTTTGTATAAATAATTCCTACGCAGAGCACTCTTTAAACTAGAACAAAATGGAAAGTCAAATTGGTTTTTTTAACGTAGAAGGAACCCCGCATTTGAACAATTTTTTGATACTAACACTGCAATAGTGCATACATAACTGCTACGTTGTTGAAAATAACATAATTTTTTAAATACTAATTGGTAATAAACATTTTTCCGCACTCGACTGTATATTAAGCAAATTAGATAATAGTAAATGATTGAAACCAGAAATACTCTATATAATTTTTTTATTTATAATTTTTAATTTACATGAGTTTTAACTATGGAAAATGTAAGCATGGGAATTTGAGAGAGTAGATAACTTGACAATTTGTAACCTGTAAAATAATGTTAATAATCTAAAATGTCCAACACATGTAAATGTTTCAGTTGACAATGGTAAAATAAACTTCCACTAATATTTTCCATTACAGTATAAAATGTGAATTTTGTTTGTAATTTTAGTTAACTATAGACAGCCACTATGGTTTATTACACAACCTTGCAAACTAAAACACCTTAAATTGACATTTAGATCAGTGTGCGATAACTGCCAATTATTCTGCAATCTAGTACAATAAAATTAATTAAATGTAACAAACGATCCAGAATGATTGACGAACGCCTCTGCGATCTAATATTGATAAGAAATGAATTAGATATCAGGACAAAATTTTATTAAAATCAGTATTTTGCCATCTACCTAATTAAAGGACACGAATTATTATTGTTTAATCTATTTTTTGCTAGGTCAAGTCTGAGTTCGTGCAAGTAATAAATACACGGCCGATTCTCCATGTTTGGCGCCCCCCGTTTACTAAACGAATGCGGCGCCCCAATTTTAAGTAATCCATAAAATAGTAAGAATAAATAAAAAATTAAAAATCTTTGAACACATTGTAGGGCACCATCATCGCCTTTTCTGAAAATCTCTACCGAAAATATATTTATTAGTATACCTTATCTCGTTTCATATCTAATCTATTTTACTACCTTTACTGACAAAGCTCTCTTTAGAATAATTTACGACACTAAATTTTCAGCATTCAGAAAAGAAGAACCCCGTTAAAAGTGTATCGAATTGTTGAGGATATATTGCAACACTCGATACATTTTGCACTTTAGATTACAGTAAGTAAAACCTTTGGACGAGATTTATTTAATGAAAAACTCCATACATTTCATTTAATAAATTAAAAACGCAGAAATTCGAGCTTCTTTGTTCGTTTTTTATGTACAATAAATATTGACCTTTAGTGCAAGTCAAAAGTACCCCGACCCAACCTGTAATTCGCTACGGTACTCGATTTGCAAATCTATCTTACTTCATTTAAAATTATATGCTTTACAACAATTTAAATTATATAATTATTTTTTTAACTAATTTTTGAAACATGTTTTTTGCAATTATTTTATATAAGTATTTTTTTAAAAAAAAGTTGTAAACAATAAAGAACAGAAATTGATAAAAATTATTCTCTGCTCTCCAAAGATATTTTACTATTCCTGCAACTGTTACAATAAAGGAAGATCACTTTCTAGGTTAAAGCTGATCAAAAGTTATTTAAGATCTTTCCACCCTTATAAGTCTTATCAAACTTAACATTAATATAGAATGAATTATAAGTTGCGAAAATTTAGAAATTCATGAAACAATAAACAACTCACTCTGGTCGTTTTGCTTGCTGCACAAGCTCGAAGTTCCCTCTGTACGGGTTCCCTAGGTCGTCGGTTGGGCACGCCGTTTCAAACAGATTCATCGCGTTAACGTGCTTCTGTTCGCTTTAATCTTCTTAGCGGACGATGTTGACAGACCCACAGACCAGTTAAACAGATGAAGCGTCAGATTTTTTTATAAAATGTAAACAGTTTTAGTTCTTATTCGTAAATATGAAATAAATAATATCCTACTCTAATTTTACTATAAAATTGTTTTTAAAAACTTATTTGGTAGCATCGTGCAATCAGCAACATATATATTGCTTAGCAGTAACCACAAGTAACTGTTATGAAATGATACTAGGATATTTATCCGTGAGAAATCTGCTCAATTGTCCTATCTTCAATATCCCTAACTTTTGAAGAATAGTTGACTTAGTTTTTGCAAGAATTCTTTTCTTTTCTATAAACAATTTATTATTTTTTGACATTAAACGTGTCGGTATATCCAAAGTTTTAAAGCTCGCTGTCTTCTCGGTTACATAGCAAATCCGCTTGATTTTATGGATTGATATATCGTCTGTACTGGACAATTTGCATTGATCGATGTTATTATTGTTTAGCTTTAAGCTTCTGATTATTTAAGCTTTCTTCCTTCTTAAATTTAGTTCGCGGCACATCACGTGCTGAGTTAATTATTGCATATATTTGTTTATAATGGAATATTAATTTTGAAGATTTACATATAGTTTATGTTAGTAGATTCCAGAAGAATTTATTCGATCTTTTCTGTTGCTACCCGCTACAATAAACAGAACTCTTCGACACTATTATGTTAGTCAGTTCTAGGAACGGTATTTATCTGCATTTTACACTAGAATTTTACCTTGACTAAAAGTAGTTTTCGACCTTCAGCACAAATCTTCAACATGCCAAATATCGTAATGACATGGGGCCTACGCTTTTACTTTTTAGCCGAGAGAAATACATGAATTCGTTTTCGCTTTTGAGAATTCTTCATCTTACAAAAAATGAGCCAAGTTTAACTCTTTTGGGTATACTTATACCTTAGTGTTATATTACGTGTTTGTTTAGTATGACAAGTTAAATTTACTTTGAGTAAAGCAAGATAAGAATAATATTTTAAACGGAAATAAACATCTCCATGTTAATTAAGAATTCCACACCTTAATGTTGAATAGATATAAGGTTAGCTTTTTATGTGTGTGCAGTACATCTTCAATGGTTTTTCCAATTTCTAAGCTTCCGAGAATACTGACCACTGTTATACAGTTTTTAGTCTTGCTTCTACTTCTCGTGATTTCAAATGCGCAGATGTAAATGACATTAAATATCCCCAACGGCATATAGTTTTGAATGCATCTGAACTTTCATACTCATTCCTACTTATTTAAACTATGTCATACTTTGTAACAGTATAAAAACGAAAGTCTTTTCATCTTTTTGATTTTCCTTCATTTTCTCTTCAAAAGCAATATTTTTCCTTAATTTATTTATTTCTTCAATCTTTTTTATCTTCGTAATAAAATTTTTAGTAGCTCGCCGTTTTTGACTGTTTCACTGTACCGTTGCTACTTTCCTTATTTTATGTACGTCCATTAACAGAAATATTTAAGATATTTACGTTTTTACTAGTGCTTATCTTACCTTGTTGTTGAATGTTTTTTTTTTCATTTATTATTATTATACTGTTTATTTTGCGGTTTCAGCGAAACCGTACTACGCTATAATAGTTGTAGTGTAATATAATTGTATATTCATTATTGATTTAGAAATTTTGTTTACAGAAAACACAACATGAGCAGATAGAGTGTATATACCGGATGTAATTATAGTACAGTGCATTTTTTTATTATAGAATTCAGAGTAGGCCATGACTTAAAATTTCTATAGCAATGTATATGACATCGATGCTGTTCTCCCTAAAAAAGTTACCGGGTCATCATCACATTGCATATTCTTTGTACTCTGTAAGAATGAACTAAACCACAGCCTAGTCTGAAGTCTATAAATAAAAATGCACTGTACGTTAAAATAAATAGACAAGTGTGTAACTTGCCCTATATGTAATCATCTCCATTATTTTACACGCTACTACTTAATTTTCTAAATCAAATTTATTGGTAAAAACAAAATCTTACTAGAGAAGATTTGAGTTTTTTAATGCAAGACATAATTGGGTTATCCACCATCAGAAAAAGAGATTGAGGTAGCTTTTCAACACTGTAGTGTTTGATATATTTATTTACAAAATACCAAAAATGTATTCTCAAAAATGGGTATAGCTTATGTAGGTATAGTTTGAACATCAAAAAATACTTTGAATTCAATACCAGCTACAAACCAATATCAATTTATAATCACTACGGTTTACTGTCCTTGAGTACTTCAAAGCCAGTTTTGTCTTTTTAATGCAACGCCCTGTATACTTGTAGACATTTGAAATTCTTATTCCATTCAAAATTCTAATTTCATTTATCAATGCAAACCTGCTGCGGTTTCGAGTTCAGAATCTTGGACTTCTCTTATGTATATAGACTTGATAAACATCTTAGCAAATCAAAGAAAATAATGGATTTCTTACGTGAAAATCACTTAAAAATTCTAAAATAAACAGGCATTTATTTTTAATTTAGTTTATTCTATTTAACCATGTTACACTATGCAGGTTTGTAGTATACCTTAAGTTACAGAAGTTATCAAAAACGAAAAACACACAACATAATTATACAGTTCATACAAAGAACTGCGTTGTATCATAATAATAATAATAAGTAGTTAACGTCACAGATACCAAAAGAGAATCTAAATATTTATTAGTACCGTGAAAACAGAATTTACAAAAAAAATCTTACAATACAAAATTTAAATTTCTTGAAATCAAAACATTTGACTTCATGTGGAAATTTATTTTAAAGTTTAATATTTAAAAAACTCATCTCAGATTTTACCAGTTCGTATTGTCAAAAAGTACTTTTATTTCTCTGAATTCCTAGAGGGGTAGAAGATATATAACAAGCATGGTAATGTCAAAATATTTAAATCAATGAATAATTCCTTACTTGGTTCATTATACTTTGCATTAGCTATAATCCTGATAGCCTTTTTCTTCAGCCTTTATCAGATTTAGAAAAACTGCCCCGCAAAATTACTCCATAAGTAATATGAGATTGAAAAGGTGAAAAGTAAGACGTCCTCAGTAGGTCGAAACTGAGCCAGGCTTTTTAATTTTCTCAACAGAAATAAAATGCTGGAAAGTTTATTACAAAGACTAAGTACTGACATAAGCTGGCCAATAGAAACTTATTCAAGGTTATGTCAAGTCATGTGGTAGTTTTCTCTTTAGTACAAGTAGTATTAGAACAAACGATAAGTCTTTTGGTTTTACTGTTATATAACAATTTATTCAAAATATGAACAATCAGATACAGTATAATATGTTGTTAAATATTATAGCAACGTATTGATTTTGATATTATTGTTAATTTACATTTATTTATTATATAAATGATTTCCTAAATCATAGATATCATAGAACCTCTTAATACAGCTTTTTCAAGTCACAAGTCAAGTTCACAACTGACTTAGTTATCGTTCCACTTATTAAATTAAAAACTGTAATTTCACTTCAATTTTATTTTTTAGTATCAAATGGATTGTTGAATTATAAATATTTTGGTTTTCACTATTGACTTTATTATTTAATTTATTAGCAATGCTGCAAGCTTGAGGGTAAGATCTGATAACATCGATAAATCAGGTTTTCAATCAGTAGTTCAAATGCTGATGGTATCATCAGCAAATCGAATGCATTTAATTAGAAATATGTTATAAAAAAATTAATTATATAAACGAGAAACAAAAGTAGCCCTAAGTTTGATCCTTGGGGTACACCACAGTAAAACCTTCATATCAGAAAACTTATTATTGACAAATACACATTGTTTTCTACTTGTCAAGTAACACCTAGAAAATAAAGAATTATTTTTAAAATAAGACTTTAATCATTTGAGTTCTAATAGCTTGTCAAAGATAGGGGTAATAGAGATTGGGCGATAATTACCAATCATTTGAGTCGCTCTTCATGAATAAGGGAAGAACTTTCGAAATTCTGAGCGCCGCGGGAAAAACGTCACTGCCTAGAAACAAACAGAACAGAACAGAAACAAAAGTGTATCTTAAGGGATAGGCTACTATGTCTATCACGGATTTAACAATGTTACTATTAATATCATGAATACCAGAGCAATTTGAATTTTTTAGGTTATTAATAGAATCACGTACAATAATACGCTCTAAGAGAAAAGTATTAACTTGTGGTGGAGCATCTTTAATCAGATTTGCTACAGTATGAGTTGAACTAGAACTTGTTTAGATAAAGGCCAATTGTTTCTCAAATGATTTATTACTTTCTAACTACTTGTACTGTTTTCGTCCAGACCAATAAAAGCATCATAAGCTAATGTTAGCTAATGTCAGCTAATGTCTTTTATCCTTAGAAAGTTGAAATATGAGTTATACCTGTAATACTTGAACCTATACTTGGAAATATACAGAATATTTCATAGGTCCTCATAAGGCCTTTCTCATAAATTAGATGCTTTCAGATTTTTAAATTATTTGTAATCTTGGCGTCCTTTATGGACATTCTTGTAGTTGTTGTTTAAACGATTACAATGAGTTGCATCCAATCATGTTATTAGTATTTTTGCATTTGATAACCATTACTAATAGTATAAGGGAATCATATTCCAAAATTTCATAGTACAGTTGTAAATATTCACATTGTTGCAACCTAATTTCAAGAGTCAATAAGCATTTAATCTAAATGGTTTATCAAGTGGAGCATTGATTAATGTCAATTTCACTAATTACCAGTACTAAACAAGAATTTTTACTTCAAGACGATTTGAGGTACCAACAACTATAAAAATTAAGAATCAGAGTTTTCTTTGAAACGCTCTAGAATAAACTCTGTAATTTGACATCACACAGATTAATACTGTAACTGTTTTACACAACTCTATTTTATTACGTATTGGAACTATCGTTAAATTTGTGTAACGAGCAATTATAATACAATTGCAACTACTCCAAAATTCGTATATTTATCGTTACACTTTACTCAATATTTCCAAATTATCAGATAAGTTACGAAAATGTTTATATTTATTATCATTAAATTGTATTTGTATGTAAGTATGTATACTGAATACTTTATATTCAAGAATAAAAATAAACTAAACTGTACCAAACTTACTGCGTAATATTGGCCGACTATCTGTCATCACAGATCTTAAATCTAAGCTTTTAGAATACATTATCCAAGTCTGTCGTCTCGTAGACTACTACGAGTATTAACACATTATGGTCAACTTGCTAAATACAGAATGTATGTCGTCGTGTTTCGATTCATCATAATAAATCGATAACGATATTGTTTAATAATTTGAAATGATATCTGATATGATAATCTCTGTGAAGCCGTGACATATAGGATATTAACTGAAGATTGCTAAAGAACACCAAACTTAAGAGCATTTATGGCAATCACATGTAACATATTTCACTCGTTGTAAGATCATGATAGTTTTTCGAATTACGTGAGGCTTGTCAGGAAGAAATCATTCTAACCAGTTTTTTATCTCCTAGAACATTATCTATAAACGGTATCATACGTTTATTGGCATCTGATAGCTGGTTTACGATAAATCAAAATTAAAGTGCTTGAAGAGAAGGTTGCAATTATCGTCAGTATACGCACTCTTAAGATGCACTTGGCGAGTGTATTTGCACTGCTTACGTTACTTCCTTTTGTCGTATACTGTGGATTTAGAATAGGCTCGTTAATTTCTAGAAAGTACGAAAGATGTTACTATAAAGAAAAGTCTTTCATTCTCATTTTCAACAATACACAGTGTTTCATAAAAACGTGACATACCCCATATCTTTTGCTTTTTCTTTAATGGAAAGCACAGTGTCTACGCATCTTTGATATTTCCTTATCCTTGATTACAATACTATGACACTAGTCATAGAAATGTTTCGATATTACCCAAATGTTTGTTGCAAAGCCACTCTTGTTTGATACAGCACTACTGCACATTGTCTGTTTTAAAACACTGATCTTTCTGTTATACAGTGTAGGTATCTAAACATCAATATTCAGCAGCAATTATAAATTTTTTAATAAATTAGGTTTCTGCTTCATGAAAATGGCTAAATTATAAAAAAACAAAAGGCACAATTTATAAAATCACTCTGTATAGCAAAGAAGCTATAGAATCGAAGCACGTGTTGTTCCGATCTATATTCTTTGATTTTCAGTACAACAAAATTTTCCAGTTAGTACTTAAGAATTGAATTAGAAACAAAAACCTCAAAGTTTATTTTTATAACAATAACTTGCAAGTAAACGTTCTCTCTTTAATACTAGGGTAAGTAATGAAGTTTAGGAAATGCCAAAACAGAAGTTTAGACGCCTACCTTATAGTGATAGTGAGTAATGTAATTATTTAGCTTTAGCGCAATGTTAGCTTTTACTATTTCCGTTTGCGTGAAGTTATTATCGCACTAAATGATTACTCAATAAAGTAAATACACTAAACAGCAAATAAAACATTCAGGCTACATTATCAGAAGGAATCGAATTTTTGCATTGGAAAACAAGAGTTCAACTTTGTAAAGAAGAAACTATAACGACAACACCCCAGTCTATTATAAAAAATAACTATGTAAATTGATTGTGAAAATTATCATATTACATTGTTGTGAATCAAGTTCAAGTTCTTAGCACGACCCTAAATCGTTGGCATTTTTTAAGTTTCTTGGGAGTTAGTCATTCACAAACCAAAAATCCTGTCCGATCAACATAGTATTTGCTTTAATTTTTAAAACATCCCGTCAACTGAAATCGTAAAGTAATAATAATTAATAAAATACATTTATTAGCTGTGTTGTTATTATTATTATTAATTATTTTACTGTGTTTACATACTGATTTTAAATATTAAAAAAAGGAGGGAAGAAGACACAGAATCAAGCTATTTTTACTGTTTGATTTCATATAATTTTTGGTATCAAATGAATTACGGGGATACCCTCAACCACGTTCAAATTCGTTTCCTTGACTTTCCTATTGTTACGCTTCTAATAATTGAAAATATATATATAGCAATTACTACAGGTCTAAAACATTCATAAAAATTAATTCAAAGAAAAGTATGTCTTAATTATTCAGTAGGTTTGATTGTACTAAAAGTAACACCGAGAAGACGAAATGTTATTTGTATTTTAAATTCTATTTTAGAAGTTCATTAATATTTAGATGTTACTAAATAAAATTTGTGCATCTTCAGTGCAAGGAAATAAACACAAATTATCATGATACTTAACGTGTTTTGAAGTCTAAATTAAAAAGCAACGTTAGATTCCAATTTAAAATTAATTTACAGTACTATGACCTTAAACTAAATACCAAATCAATTGATTGTCATTACACTATTTTTACATAGAAAATTCAATAATTCTAGCTCTCGGTAAAATATTTGCAAATCAAAACCTCATGAATTCTTAGAAAGCGTTTGTTAATTCCAAGATTTGAAATGAACATTAGATACGTTCCGCATTACATAAAATTTTCCTTTCCACTATAGCGTTTGTATTCTTCTTAATCGTAGAAACTAGGGATTTACTTGAGATAGATTTTCATGATTTACATGTCTGGATGTGTTTAAGATGTTACGTAATGTTTAAATAACAGAAATTTCGCGAACTAATATAATACTAAGAATGCATCGTAGGTTTTTCCGTTTATGTCTAGTAATAGAACATTTATTCATTTGCATAACTATTTTTGCATTAGAGATACATACATGTTACAGGAATTGTGCGTGGCACCTTGAGTTTCATCTCGAAGATTTAAACTATTTTGAGGTCGTTTTATATGCTCTCGAAAGAGTAAACTTTTACGAGTTTAGAAAAAATTATATGGTCATTCAATTAACAAAACTATTTGTGAATGTTTATTTTACACAAACTGCTTACTCTCTCTAATATCAACCTACACAGGTAGCTATAAAAGAAGTAACTGGGTCTCTGATGCACCATCATTCTATTATTATTTCCTGTTGTATCGGATATCATTAAGGTTTTATTTTTGATATCTATCTGTCGCTACTTCTTGATCTTTAAATAGAAAAGTAACTCGAAGAGGCAATTATTTTTGCTGATACTTTTGTATTATTAGAAATCTTGAAAAATACAAAAGCTTAATATAGATCTTAATCAAAGTGTTTAATATAGAAAGTTAACAACTATTTAACCCACGATGTTTAAATGTTTGGCGCCGTGCATAACAAAGAGCATGCATAAAAACAATACCGGCTTTTCCGAAGTCTGCGGTTCCTGAATTTCATTTTATGTTAATCAACTCTCATTTATTATTTATTTCCTAGATCATAAAACATAATTGAAAACATCTCCGTACATTGTTTGTATGGTACCGTGCAGTATTATTGTAAAATTAGCTTTGAATAGCTACATCATGGAGAATAGCTCTTTAAACAATATTTTAAGATAATTAAATCAAGTATCTTGACAACAAGAGAACTAGTTACTTATTGTTTCAATCTTTCTCTTTTAAACTTATGATGCATTATTAAGAAGTCAAAGACATCATCCCTGTCAGGTAAACGCATAAACATTAATGGTGTGACTTACTCTCATAATTTTTGACAACTTTTTCTGCATTATTGCGGTTAAACTATTAAAATGACATGTATATAAGAACAAGAGTCTGCTAACAAACCATAATATTCAAGACCAGAAATGTCTTGGAATGAGTCAACCTTGAATTCTTCACGTGTTAACTCGTTGGGGTCCATTGTCCAAATATACTAAAAGTCGAGACGACTTAGATTTATTTTACCAAAAGGAAATCAAAATCATAAAAATATTGGTATATCTCACAAACGATATACACAAAGATAGCCTTTCTTAAGCTTCCCTAAAAGGATAATAAAATTAAAAGCCATAAAAGCTTAATTTATTAACTTGCAACTATAAATTCATAAAGCGTAATTAACCTAAACAATCAGCAAGCTATAAATCAACATCTAGTTTAAACTTACTTAACACCTTTTAAAGCAGTAATTGGCGTTATAATTGAAATGTAAATAATAAAAAGGTTAACTGGAAAGTAGTGAATCAGAGGAAGTTCCCACTTAATTAGTTATTTAATGTTTTTTAAAATTTCTAGATATTTTTTTAGTTAATTTTAAAATAAGACTATCACTACACGTAGCAAGCATTTACAAACAGTAGCGAATCTATTATTAAATAGTGAAACTATCATTTCAGGCCTCCGTATAATATGGGCTCCACTGGGAAAGTATAGGAAAAGATTCTTGCTGTTTGATACTAAAATGAATCGATAAGTTCCTGGTCTTTTATAAATCCTGGCACATATTGGCAAGACAATAGATTTAAGCAAATCATTAAACTTGTTTCTCTTTACTCATTTTTCAATTTGAGAATGTGTGACTCCTAATGAGTCACCATTTTTCATTTCAAGAAATCTCGTAAGAATGTTTATCTTTCTCTATTCGCTATTATTATTTTCTTTTTACCAACTCCCCAGGGTTACTTGTGTTAACTTTTTCGTCGAAAACTCAAAAATGTAGAGGATACAAAAAAAATAATTTTCTGTATTCTTTTTCAAGACGAACTTCTCAAATAAGTTACTAGACTTATCCTTCATTAGTCTTCATGCTTTTCTTTTAATTTTCGCTGAAATAGTAACTAATATAGGTTAAATCCTAAATCACATTTTTGTTGTTTCCGGACGCATGTAAACCCTTTGAGGGATCGGTAGAATGGAAACTAACTTTTTGATGTTGGAGACGTTTTGGGCTTTAGCCTTCTGAAGTGCACTCCTCTGAACACATACTACATTGTGCGGTGTGTTCTGTAACTAGCATACAGTAATAGATACATACTATTTCTTTTTCTCATCTTTATATTTCTTTAGCATGTTTAAATTTCTTACTACTTTAAAGAGGACGCTTAGATGGATGTCAATTTCAGGCTTTCATTTAAGAAGGAAATTGGACAAAATGTGCATGTAGGAAAAGAGTTTTTAAGTGAAATTTAGCACTTCGGTTTATTACAATCCTGCGTTGTTATGCTCAATTGAACATTGTACATAATTATCAGTATAACATCCTTACAGTTTGTCTACTTGCCATAGAAAATCAAATCTTAAAGTGATGTCTCATTACTGTTTCTCTGTAAACTTGACAAATGCTTACATTCGCAAATATGAGTAAATGAAAAATGTAATATATCATGTAGTAATATACAGTAAATAATATCATAATATTCAAGTTCTAGTATGATGACACTAATATAGTAAAATTGTTTTCTTTCTAATGTGAGGCTAATCTTTACTGCTACAATATGATACGATTATTTAGAGTATAGAAATATATCTTTCAATATAATATTAAAATACATACCTATGATGTTTCTGTACCACTCGGGTTTTTCTATAAGCATTACACAATGTTTCTGAATAGCTGTTGAAAATGGATGTATGTCTAATACTTATTATTAAGGTTCCATGAAAGCTGATTCACATTTAACGGTTTACTTACTGCACACAATTGCAATTTTAGAATTCCCAGATATTCTTATTTATAAATGAATTAGAATTTAAGCATAATTAAAGTAATCAATAGCAATAAATTAATGATATTCAGTGGAGGTTTTAATTGCATTTTAATCATATCCTGAGACCTGCTGATATAAATTACATTCTCCTGACTGAAACCAAGAATTCAAAACAACTCATCAGATACGTTTTTAGAGAAGAAACTTTAATTCTATCATATACTGACAGTGTTAGCTCTCTAGTACAAATTTTATACTACGTTAGGAATACACTATTCGGGTTTTTCTATTAGAAAGACTAGTCAAAAATCTCATGTCTAAAATTTTTATAAAACAATTTGGTTTTCAAGAATTTCTACCATATCGAAAAGGTCTCACATGTTATTTTGTCACGTAAATCAAAACAGATAGTAAATCAAAAACTTTTGTAGGTTTTTCTTTGTTAAGGTGTAGGATCTTATTATTTTCCAATTCGTAGATATTATTTTTTAGACTCCAGAGTTTGTTATGTATAATACATGCTCAAAGGTTATTTTGTTCAATATTTAATAATTTATTTGGAAAAACCAACGATTATCACGAAAAAGAAACTTAAAGGTTGGAGTTTAGAACAAAACTTTTAGTAGAGTTTTGAAAGAGACTGTTTTAATAAAGATAGATGACTTTTGCGTGTTACGCTTTGAATTCAAATTCTAGTAAATGACATGACGAAATTTAGCATTAAATTTATAGCATTCGAAGTAAGCTAGTATAAAAACTTCGGCAGAGATGCCTTTCTTTGGAAAACAAAGCAAATGTGAACAATATTCTCTACATTCGTAAACTTCTAGTTTTCTTTATGAGAAGACATTCAGTCAAATGACCCACAAAACCCTTTATCCAAGCCAATGACAGTTCGAAAAAAGAAATACCTGGAAAACAATTCTGCTTCTCTGTAAACCTTTAACTCACCAATATGCACCATTTCCTCAACTACTTCTACAAAAACCTACTGTACCTTCTATCTTCTTCTGTTTTCTTCCAAAAACTACCTGACTTTTGTACGAAAATAAGGTTGTCTGTTCAAGTGACATTTTTCAGGATTTTTCCTTATAATAAGGTATTTAACTCAATCTCTCATATCGTGTACATTCTTCCAAAAATCTTTATTTAGGATATGTTGAGTTCTCTTCTACACGTACATATGAACAACAAGTGTCTTTTCAAAGTATAGTGGTCCGTCAGGATCCCACTATAATAGCATCATTTACCTTGATTATGATAATACTTTTTTTTACTTTGCAAAGTTATTAGATTTGTTTTGTTATGCAGGTAAAAAATCAAATTTTATTTGCTTTAACCCTTTCTTAGAGAAACTGTATTTTTGCAGTTTATAACCTAATTTGCTTAGTTTCATAATTTTCTATCGTATATTGCATTTGTACAGCTAGGTTTCTATGTATCATACTTTCCAAAATACATTTCACGTACTTCTATAGTTAAATTGGTCATACAACTGAGGTTCTATTTACAGTGCCAAAAATATTATTTTCTGAGCATGCACGGTCTTTCTAGCAATTAATTGATTGACAATGATATTGCAATGTTTTTATTCTGAAATTTTGTGAATGTCTACTTTTAATAAGAGTTTACACTTTTGATTCATAAAATGTAGCACCAGAAAAAATCTCCAATTCATAGGTTCCGGTAAAGCTGACTAAACTAGACTGAACGTTAGAAAATTGTTAATGCTTTACACAGTATAGGTACTAATGGGATTTTGAACTCCTAATACGATACGACGATAGGAGGAAAATGATTCTCAGTTACATTTGACAATCATCCTTTCGGTGATCTTTTGACATATTTTGACGATAGCTTTTATAGTGCCGTAAAACTGATGATAACAAGAATAAATACCTGAAAGCCTATATTTCGATATCGTTAAGTCGTATCGTATCGTAAGTTCAGAATCACATAGCTATCTATTAACAAAAATAGTGTTGATTGCCTATTCTTAAGGTTTGAAGTTTTTATGTATACCTAGTTCCCTTCATTTTGTCTAATGGCCTACTTCGTTTAACACCAGTCTGTTTAATACAACATATAAACTAAGTAGAAAATCCTAATGAAATTAATAACATATTTAAATAATGTAGGGAAAGTTAACATAAAAGACTGTTTTGTAGATAGATGCCACCGCGTGGGTCGTCAAATTCCTGGAAAACCGCAGCCGATAATTGTTAAATTTACCAGTTACCAATATAGGGACCTGGTTATTAAAAACAAAAGGAATTTTAAACACTCTAACATATTTGTTAAAGAAGACCTGACAAAAATGAGATTGCAGGCTTACAAGGCTGCATGTGATAAATACGGTCACAGAAATGTTTGGACCGCAGACGGTGCCATCAAAATAAAACTCAGTGATAATAAAGTAAAAACTGTACATAAAAGCAAAGAACTCTTATAAAATTAAATTTATCTTTTATTTACGTTTAAAAAATCAATGATAGAATATTTTGGTTATTGGTTATTACGTATAAAGTAAAATTATCAATTTTTAATGTTTGCCGGTAGCGGATGAATGTAAGGTCAAGTTAGAATTAGTAAGATAAACTAATTTGTTATATTTTCTGTTTCATTTTACTGATTATATATCTTTTCATTTCAGGTAGGTAAATCATGAAAATAGGGCATCTTAATGTTCGATGGATTTTCACTGGTTTCGATTCTCTTTGTGATTTAATACTTCGGAATAATTTTGCCGCGTTCGCACTATCTGAGACATGGATATCAGCCGATGTGCTTGCTGAGGTCGTATCTGTGCCAGGATATCAATTTTTTCGCAGAGATAGAGATGGTAGGGGAGGTGGAGTAGGTATATATGTAAAAAATGATCTTAATTGTGAAGAACTATCCTTTGATTTTCCCGTTTACGCTAATTTAGAATATTTGTTTGTTAAGATCAAGATACATTCAAAAACTATTGTTATAGGTTCAATCTACAAACCACCAAATACCAATCTAACTGATTTTATAACTAGTCTGGATGATACGTTATCTGTTATAACACCAACTGTTGATGACTTCGTATGCTTGGGTGATTTCAATGTTAACTTTTTTAATGTTAATAATCCGGTTAATACTTGCTTCAATTCCTATGATCTAACTCAAATTCTGAATGAACCCACAAGAATATCGAAGTCTATTAGTACATTAATTGATCCTATTTTTGTAAATAACACGGCTACAATTAACAGTTTCGGTACGCTCAATGCTGACAATATATTGGATCATAGAGCGACGTACGGTAAATTAAATATTTCTTTGTATAGACCTGAACCTAAAATTATACGTGTTCGATGTTTTCGTAATTTTGACTGGGACTTGTTGTTGAATGATTTAGAGTTATATCCCTGGAATGACTTAATTCAAGAACGTGATATTGATAATAAGTTATCCCTATTCATGGCTTTTATTTTGTCGGTCTTTGATGCTCACGCCCCGATAAAGGAGGTTAAAGTTACCAAGCCAAAAGCTCCTTGGCTGACCGACAACTTAAAAGCAATCATGAGGGAACGTGACAGTGCCTTGAGGAAGTACAGGCGTACTAAATCCGTCTCTAATTGGAATAGGTACAAAGAGTTAAGGAACTTTACGGTAGCTTCTATACGGCGAGAAAAAAGAGCATATCTAGACACATTCTCTAGGGAAAAAGATTCTCGCGGATTATGGAAAGCCCTAACCAACCTCAACGTACGAGGTGCGACTACTCGTAATATTCCCTCACACCTAGCTGATCCTAATTCGCTTGGAGATTACTTCAGCTCCTCAAGTCGGTCTTCAAATAATAACTGTATTAACCAAATTCAATATTACTTAAATGATTATAATTCTGATACTCATTTTTCTTTTTTTCTTACTACTGTAAATGAAGTACACGATATCTTACATAATTTAAAATCCAATGCTTTAGGTACTGATAATATTTCTTTGATTATGTTGAAATACTGTAGCCCATTTATTGATAAATTCATTACCCATATTATTAACTGTTGTATTGAAGTAGGTCATTTTCCGTCTGCATGGAAAAGTGCTGTTGGACTTCCTCTATCTAAAATTACAAATCCAAAGAATTTTTCCGATTTGCGAATAATTAGTATTTTACCTTGTTTATCTAAAATTTTTGAGAAAGTTTTACATAAACAAATGTATAACTTTTTCAACAGTAATGAACTTTTGCCTACGGGTCAATCCGGCTTTAGGGAGGGATTTAGTACGGCAGACTCTCTGGCATTTGTTACGAATAATATTATCAACTCTTCTGATAAAAAATTAATCACTGACTTGATTTTGCTAGACTTCTCAAAAGCTTTTGATACCATCAGTCACGATCTCATATGCGCAAAATTACGATATTATGGTTTCGTTGAACCTGCTGTCAATTTGATTAAATCTTATCTGTCTGATAGAAACTTAATGATACAGCATAACAAAAGATTTTCTGTTTCTTACTCTATTACGTCTGGCGTACCTCAACGTTCAGTTTTGGGACCTTTGTTGTACATTATCTATACGGCAGATATTCTAAAGTCTGTTAATAACTGTAAAATTCAAGCGTATGCCGACGATACGCAAATGTACTAATCTTTTGCTTTTTCCGAAAGAGCCCAGGTCTATGCAAAAGATCACTCAGCTTTCTTTCGAACATAATCTTGCACTAAATAGCAATAAATCTTGTTTACTATTTTTTGGAAATCGAAACCACACCCTAACGGTTAAAAACGATCATAATCTACGCCTCAATAATCAGCAAATTCCAGTTGTAGGACTTATCTTAGACGTTAACTTACGATTTAAATAACATGTCCGTAAATTAATTCAAAAAACTTACTCTTCCTTAAAACTGTTATATGCCAATCGAGAAATTTTGAATTTTGCTCAAAAGAAAATGCTCGCTGAATCATTGGTCTTATCACATTTCAATTACTGTAACTTTATTTATAGTTCTTGTCTTGATGCATGTGACAAGTACCGCCTTCAAAAAACGCAAAATTGGTGTTGTCTATTTATTTACAATTTACGTCTTTATGACTCTGTTACGCAAAAAATTCCAGACCTAGGCTGGTTAAACATGGAAAATCGTTGGAAGTATCATTTGGGAGTGTATACATATACTCTACTTTCAATAAAAAGTTCTACATCTCTTAGTTCTGAATTGATACCTGGGATACAGGTGCACTCTGCAAATACTCGGTATAATTATATGTTCACTATGCCTCTTCATACGTTTTCATTGTTTCGGAGAAGTTTTATATATAATGCTGTCAAGTTTTATAATTCTTTGCCATTCGATATGCGAGGTCTCAATTTAAAAACTTTTAAACGAAATTTAAGACACTTCCTCTTCAGTAAGCAATAATTCTTTGTCCCTTCATCATTTGCCTACCTGTCTACTGCTTTGCAGTCAGAATTGTTTATTTCTTTATCTTTATTTTTATCTTTTTTTTACTTTGCATCTAATCCCTTGGTTAAACAGAGTAGCCTTTGGCTAAATTTCGCCAGGGGATTAGATTGCATATATTTAAGTTTAGTTTTTTAATTTAAGTTTACAATGTAACATTTATTAATAAAGGCGATATAATTTTGAAGAAACTTATGTACTAGGTAAGATTATATGTAATTTGTTATGTTATGCTATTAGCGTTTTATAATGAAACAAAATTATTGGTTAGGTAAAGTAACAGAAGTATGCAGAATTAACATTATGGTATTGGACGAAGTTGGTCATTAGACGAATTGGCAGTAAAGAAAATGGGATTAGACAAAGTGTGATTACTGATTAGACATAATAGAGAAGATTCGGTAAATACCATTTATGATTGCGAAAACAAACTGTTTTTATATGTCCTGAATTTGACTATTTTTTGATTTGGGCATGTAAAGATTTTTTATTACTAGTATGTGACATCTTCAACAAATTCACAAGGATTTCGAAAAAACTGACATTATAACAGTCCAATATTGAGACTCTTAAACTTTCTCATTTTCGCTGCCAAGTATGGTATTCACTGTATCAGCAGTTAATATTCAGAAATATTTTAGCCAGGAGACCATGGCCTTTTAAATCAACAAAATCTTCTTTGTCCTTCTTGGCTACGGTCCACGCAATATATATGGTAGTGAAGATTAGTGTCATAAATTTCTTTTCGATCAAATGAGTTCTGCTATTTGACTTTCAATCTTTTTCTTGTTTTATTAATATATTTTCAGCCAAATGGGTCCGTATACTTCACTTTCAATTTCTTGATTGTCAACGTTCAACCCTTTCAACCTGTCCTGAACTGAGGCCGCTGAAATGTATTAAGTAATCGTGAAGCGGAAACTCTTAAAGGCACGTGGGAAGGCCAAGAGCATCACACTCTTTAAGAAAAAGTAAAACAAAGTAACCGATTAAGTCAACGAGATTATTTATCAGCGTCTAATGAAGATGGTAAATTCAAAATTGCAGCGTCGAAATAATCCACATTAAGCTCTGCAGATTTCTCGTAACACGCACTATGCAATAAATGCTATAAATGTTCAAGAAAGCCTTATTTAATCTAAATTGCAGTCCTTAGGTGCGAAAGATAATGCATAGATTTTTTTCAAGTATAGGCCTTAGTAGAGCAGACCTAAACATAACTATTTGGAAATTTATATCTATTTAATTGTTAATCAATTTAGCCATAAATTAGTATTATTTTATTATATGTAGTTTATGATTGTTTTCTCTGGTTTTTAAGACGTGTGTTTGTTATTTTTGGGTGCTATGTTAACGGAAAATTTAGAAGTCACGTTCTTTTTAACGTTTATTTAAGATATCATTAAAAAAGAAACTTCATACTTGAAATAAAATGAAAAAAAAAAGAAATAAGCAAGCTATTTAAGGAGCCTATAACCATGTAAGGGCCTAGCGCCTGCCCTGACCAAAAATAGGCTTAATTTTAATTTAATTAGAAGGCTTATTTATCAATGTTTGGAAATTTATATTACAGCAAAATCAATTGTTCTTGAATAAGCTCTTTATTAGAAATAAATCTAGAAAACAAAAATTCTTAGAAATATACATTCTAAATAATTATCTGATTTATCGGTTAGGTAGTGTGGTGATAATGTCTATACACATGTAATTTCTGAAACCAAGGTCGCGCTTGTCTTAACTTTTAATATTTTACTTTTAAAATGGCGTGGAATATTTTTATTATTTATTTACATCCAAGAATGTAACCTAATTATGTAATTATAATAAGGTGTGCTTTTAGGGTTTCCAGTGTTCTTTAAACTTATTGTAGCGCTTAATATTCGCTTGAAAAATAAAGCTCTGTTTATCCAGTCACGCTACTCAGAACTAAAGAGAAGGATAGTAATAATTATCATTTTTGTTTTTGAATACCAACATGCATTTGATAACAATTAAACATATTTGTAGTATCTTCTTTCAAGGTTTAAGTCACGGATTCAAAATCTCGTTTGGTCATATATTCATTTCTCAACAGTCTGTTTTCTTCTAAATTGCCCCAGCTTGTTATACACAAGCAAATTATCTTGTTTGTAAACTACACTGGTAACTGGAAATATTTTGTCTAAATTGTTTTTATGGGATTCATTCGAAATCTTGTTTTATGTCGAAAAGGTAATTGAATTGTAGTAAACCTGTTCTAAATGACCAATATTTTTTTAAATGTATTTAATTGGCGATTTATATTTGAATTAATTAATTTCGTTTGGAATTGTATTCAGGAATTTGTCATAAAAGTGAAATAAAATTGAAATACTTTTAGGCTTCCTCTACATATACTAAAAATGTTTTCTATTTCTATAAATCTTATTTACTCGCCAATCTCTCTTAAAATTAGTAAGGAAAACACTTTTAAATAACCAATAATTATAAAGAAACGCCTAATAATTACATAATAAGCGTGAGATGCTTTATTATGAGAATATAAGTATACAAGTCAGTGTCTAAAATGATGCTTTACCTAAAAGAATAAGAACACTTGAATTTGTTTCTGTATTATTATTATCATTAGTGTTGTTATTATTATTATTATTATTATTATCATTATCGTTATATTTTCTGTAGTATTGCTGATAACAATCTTTATTTTTTTCTGAAAGTAGATAAATATGTAAAAATATTTTTTTAATGTAACAACTTAAAACTTACACGTTTTGGAGTAGTTCCAAAAAAAAAGCATTTCTGACATCTTACTTTTGAAACTTTTGATTTTATAGTATTTCTACTTTTTAATCTTATCTTTAGATACTTTATCTGTTCTGAAAAAGATAAAAGACACAAATTTGTGTTTGCTTCTTTCTCATACACTTTTCGAAGAAGAGAGTTATTTTCGGTTACATCCAAAATACAATTAAAGTTCTATTTATATCCTATCAATCTATTATTTAATCTCCTTTTTTATATCCTGTGGTTATTACATAATGTATTATTTTTCAAGATTCAAAAATTAGAACAAGCACTCTCATTGTGGTTTCAATCTCTTTTTGTTCCTTTGTGGGGTTGTATTTTCCTAAATGATCATGGCCGTGAAACATTAGATATTAATTGTTTTGACTTCCTGATTCTTTGTGGTGTAGCTGTTGTTACCACTTTTGATTTTTGTTTGTCATTTTTTGTAATATGGTATTGATGCAACCTATAAAATAAATGCATTCTTTTTATTCAAAAGTACTTCCGTTTCACGATTTTATTCTTAAATGTAATGGATTTACTTTACGCTGATCACTAAGTGACAATTTATCAAGTAGATGACTTTTCTGTTTACGTTAGCTTTAATTAGTACCTATCATGAGATATGATGAAACTGTACACTTTCAACAATTAAAGGTGTGGCTTGACATTTTGGTTAATATGATTTAATAAAATTTAACACAATTTTATGGTGTATTCATAGTTCTCCATTTTATAGGAACAACTTTTCTTAAATTGTATATTGAATTGTAGAGAATAAAAATGAATAAAGTGAGCAAGAAAATACACAAAATAGTGAAAGTATGATCGAGTCTGAAATGTATCGTTAAAGCTAATTCTCATTTTATCACATTCTTGAATAACAATGTTAACCCAACAGTCTTAGATTTTCTAACTTGTTTCACATACTACCTTGAATATCATACTTTGCAGTTTCATCTCCCTATTAGATAATTATTAACAATATTAACCTTTTAAATTTTCTTTTTCACAGCTATCCCGATCACTGCATCTTAATTTGGTTGTTCTACATTTTGATTTTTGGGAAACACAGGTGGGAATTGTCATTTGTTCATACGTACAGCCTACAAGATCAACAAATACTTACGTGATCGTCAAAACCTTGTAACAACTTGTTTCTTATTGCATCATTTATAAAATGCATTGGCTGCTGTAGGTCAGCATCATAGTATGAACCTTATTGCATCAGAAATAAAATTTCTCTACACTTTTTTGTTACAACTAGTAACTGCATTTTCTGTCTAATTTTACACTTTAACCAACTTTAACATCGAAACGGTTGTGCATTGTATAATAATGCAATATGCATATTAAACAATAAAGGACAGTATATCCGTATATCGATGCTGTATATATTCTTTTTCTGTCCTTAGCTAAAACTTTAAGAGACTAACCTTTTACTTCCCTACTACAATAATTGCAATGTACTTTGATACGTAATTTGTCTAATTAGTTTAATTATATAATAATTAAATTAATTAGACATTAATGAAAATTAAATAATGCTTTCAAATGCAAAACTATAGCTAAAATACACAATGATTAATGCTTTGTTGCATTGATAAATCATCAGAGAGTAAAAAGATAAAATTAGTTCGTTAGCATTACTTGCTCTTAATATACAAATTAGAAAAAATATTTTGAGATGAGCTCTCATGAATTTTTACTGTAATATCTTTTTGTATTTAAAGACTTATTTGATTCTTTGGGTTTTTTGGGTCAATTACTGTTGCGGCAGATATTCTAGTGAACCTAGGACTTTTTCTTGTAGTCTGTTTGGGCAATCTTTTGCAACGTTTTCGAGCTTTTTGTGTGATGATATATAGGCATGCAAAGACATGCAGAATGGTCTATTTAAGGTTTCAGAATTGATATAATTTCCGGCTAAATCGAAATCGACACAAAATTGAAAATTGCGTCAGATCGCAACATACAGTGACTATATTAAGCCTTTCAAGTTTCATTCTTCTGTCTTAGTAGATAATACGAGAAATAAGGATGCCCCTATTTTTGTTGTTGACACTCAGTATATTTCTTGTTTTAGTTTTCATATACGATTTCTTATTTTCTTCTCATGGTTGAAATGTGTTGTTGTTTAGTTGTCTGATGTTTTGAAGCTTGTAATAACTTTCAATAAAGAGCTCTTTTTGACTTGCCCTTAATCTATTGACGTAAGGCGACAATTTATTTATAACGCGCATTTTTCAGATCAATAGATTTTATGCTCTTTTCTCATTCTACCTATTGGAATATTGTATAGCGTTTAACGGTTGCATAGATATGGTATATGTTATATGTATTTGTTGCAAGTTGTTAGAATATTGATTGGTATTGATATCTTATTATACCAAACAATATGATAGAATCAGTACTATCTAACTATTAATTGCTTTAGTTTCCTTCCTAACGGATACTTCTGTCTTGCAGTTTTTGTTTATACTTTCTTGTTTGATTGTGGTACGTTAAGTCTCTTCTTTCTGAAAGTAACCTAGATTATTCAGAACCCATGCTATCTAATATTTTGTTATTTTGTAGATGGAATGGTTCTTTATTAGTCTGTTCCTTTGATAATGCTACTCAATCTGTATCTGTTTGTTCTAAACTTGCGATTTATCTGTTTTAAACAGCCATGCCATCAGAGAATTGATTTCCCTTATACCAACTAGATTAAACAGTGGGATATCTGAAAGTACAAAAGAAACTTATTAAGGTGTATCCTACTCACAACCATTTATTCAATCAATCAAAGAATCCATTTACCCTAGATTGTTTGTTACCTGTAACTGTGTTTACCACTTATTGAAATAAATAATCTTAATGTGTTTCTGTTACTTACTAGAGTGTACTAGTCTTGCTATGTATTCTTGTTTGTTATTTCTCATTTTATTAAATATTGATAGCTGGCGTATAACTTGTCTGTTGGGCTATCTATAGTTGTCATCTTTATTCACTTAAGAAGTTTTTGTACACTTCTTTCAACTTTTCCATGATTGATCTATTTCAATTGTAATTCTTAAAAGAACCTTTTACCAAAGATAATGCCTTTTACATTATTGTAAACAACTCTTTATATTTTGAAAAAGTTACAAAGTCGCAACTAATTGAATGAATGAGTTTTGCTTGGCAACTTATACTCTTGTACTACGAACACATGATGTAAAATATATCGTATTTCAAAACACTTAATTATTTAATAAGAGAGCTAGAACGTTTCAAGATAAACTTCCTCCTTTTTTGGTAGTAATAAATAATCAAAGCAGTTTAGCAGATAATAGGAGCTGGTATTACTTTTAAGATTTCAGTATCAGAAACGTGATAAAAGTCATATGATTGTTTGCAAGGCCAGAAATGAAGTCAACGAATTTCTCTTTATTATCTGTTAATCGTAACCGCTGAATTATGTGATTTGAATATGTAATATAAACAACATTCCAAATTAAGTATTGTGTATGTGACTATAATCAAATAAGATCATTAGTTTTTGATATTGTCCAAATAAATCAAGCCTTATTAGTTCAATTCTTTAACATTTTTGTGTCTTGTGGTAAATAAACAGTTAAACATCAATTAGGAATGTTAAGAAAAATACTTTAATTACATGACAAAACATGACTGTATGACTAGAAATTAAATCAGGATTTTTCAAACAAATGTATTTTAACAAAACATTGTTTTTTGTATTTTGGAAGAATGTTTCTTGCGTAATTCTAAAAATTCTTTAAGTTCTGTGCTGTGTGTTGCCTACGAACGGATAAAAAAACGAAATACACAAAAACATTTCCTTTTCTAGAAGTTCACCTTACAAATTTCCTTATTATTCTAAAGCTCTGTGTAGAATAATTTTCTAAATTTTTGAAACCCCCATATAGAATTCTATAGAATATAGAAAACATAATGACCTGAACCGGAAGTAGGTATATAATAGATCTTGCAAAAGCTGAAACAAACTATCTAGAATTAACGGAAATTCAAAAGGAAAACAAGGTACAAGAGGCCTAGAATAACTAAATGAATAAGCAAAATCTACTCATGAGTAATTAAAAGAATTCTAAAATAACAAAACTTTTAAAATCTAATTAATATAATACCTAAACTGGGTAACCGAGTGACGCCTTTCTTACCATTCCACTTTTAGAGTCTTCAGACCTTACTAATTCAGTAGAAATCTTTTTAAATGGGGAATACAATGATGTTTTTGATCTATCATTAATTAAATCATTTCAACAACAAATTCTTTAGAATAACTAATAGAGTTACTCTCTTTTTAATCAGTATGTATTTACCTACACAAAGATTGGTTGGATAGATTTGATATAATGTCCATTCAAAGCAATTTTTACTAATTTACAACGGTAAATCATGGGAAATTACTGTTACAAAATCCTTAAAATACAAACCCGACGTTTACGTTTGTGAATTTAATTCTTTCATCACCTGACCACGTAGTAGGTAGGAAGACCTTGCCTTTATTTCCAGATCATCTAAACAATCAACACTGCGATGTTAAAGTCATCACGGAAATTGTAATAAGTGGGTGTCTTCCCCATTTTGATGTCTTTCTAGCCCACGAAATAAAGAAACTTACATCAGATGTGTTTTCTACAATCTACATTAAGCAAGTCAAGCAAACTTCAAACTGATTTATGTTCCTCAATAGCTGCAATAAAATGCATATTTATAAAATCACCAACCCTTACCACTTCAAATTGTAACTTGTAACTACTTCTCTAATTGTAAGAGGAAGATTGCTTTGATGATAATCTAGTACGTGTCTACAAAGTAACAAACAGAATAGGAAGGATCAGAAATAATTTTCTCGTTGTGCTACAATACTCTGTGATGTAAACACGCGCTTCTAGAGGTTTGTATTGGTTTTTGAATTTGAAGTCTGTACTAAAATATTCAATTAAATTGTCAACTTCTGTTTGTCTTGAAAGATCATAATTTTTCACTGTTTTGGATTACACTTCTAATAAAGAAGATTTCAAGCTCGTAAGTTTCCTTGTAGATCAACGTTTTGCAAACCTTTTATGTCCTTGTCATGGAAGTCTTTTAAAGTTTGTCAATAGTCATAAATACTTGTTTGTTTGAGATGAATCATAAATAGATTATTACTCTGACTGTAAAGTTTTAGATTAAATCTTCAAGTTGATGTCCTTTAATAAGTTGTTTATAAAATTATTCAAGAAGTCAAAACAGTTATTTCGTAATGGATTATCTTCTTTTGGGATATCAAAGCATGTAAGTGCCAGTAATCCATAGTGCTAATCTAACTTGTCGCGCTCCCAAAACGTATTTTTTATAACATCACACAGTTATCTCAACAACAGTAGATATCTGGTAGCCCAGATATCTCATATCTTCCGTTTGGAAGTTTTTATTAGATTGTCGATGTTACACCCAAAAGAAAGAATTTGTGTATCCTAGTAACTAAATTTTAAAACAGATAGGTTCATTGTTTATGTTTAGGGGGTAAGTACGGAGGGAAATAACAAAGTAAAACTTTAGCATTCTCTTATACCTTGCTTTCCAGGATATTTTTTAATAGAACAGAACAATGTCAAAATTAAATTGCTTGTGTACGTATGTTAAGAGTATAGAAAGGAGTAACTAATAATATTGTAGAAAGAGTAATAAACATAATCGACCAAAGAACCCCTTTGGTAAAAGAAAGTTATCCGCCTTGACAAGTTTGCATAGCTAACTAAAAGAGATCGGTCTGGTCAAAAAGTTCAACTAGTTCTAAAGTTCAATAGATATGAATCCAAAAAGTCAGAGGCAGGCCAGAACAACAAACCTCAGCCTGAATTAAATTTGAGTTCTGGAAAGGGTCGTGCATCATTTTAATAAGTTTTTTTATTCTCATGGTTTTGTTATGAGAATTACAAAAAGTGCAAAAACTGCTATTTATAAAAGAATTTTCATTTTAAAGGCATTCTTTACTCTCTACACATAATGAGAGTTTTGGCTTTTAAGCTTTTGAATAGAAAAAAAATTGTCAGGATTCTACTAAATACAGTCAATAGGGTTGGTTAGACAGTATTGATAAATTGAGATATCTAAAAATGGCAGTTTTTTATAGCGCTTTCAAGGATTTTTTTCTATCTGTCTTTCACATAGCAAATCCACTTCTACAACCAAAATTATAGAAAGCTTAACTGCTTATGTACTGTTCAGAATTCGGCCGTCTGTAGGGTCTGTATTATTACAAGACTTGATAGTAAATTAATTTGTTTGTTTACACTATGTCACCGCCAGATCACGAACAAAAACACGACAAAAGTCCCATTTTAGGAACTCGTGGATTGAGTACATGATTGAATCTTCCACCACCGACAATATTGTTTTAAAAGATTTGAAAGCAAACTATATATATGAAAAGCGTTTAACTATTTATGGATAGTCGGAACGTAGAGGAAAGCAAGGAGAAAGAGATACCAACAGGAATAAAAACGTTTTGGGTATTGCTATGCAGAATTCGACGATTTCAGCAAGGAATGTGGCTAGAAGAATAGGAATGGCATAGTTTTAAAGGCCAAGAAGCCACAGATCGTGAAACGAAGCAGAACGTTGTTGCAAGATGCTGATCTCGAATGAAGTTATAGATAAGACCTACCGTAAAGCTGACTGAGTAAGCTAGCGGTCATGATTTTTATACAGTACCTAATCGGAAGGAAGCTGCTGTAAATGGAAGCAAAGATCGAAGTTTCTTAGGACATTCTTAGTTTGGCAGACAATCTGCAGTCGTGTACTTAGAAATATAGATGTGTGTCTGCAGCTACAGTAAATTAAAGAATTTATAAAAACGAATGTCTCCAGAAATGACTATTCCCGACGAGAATCTGACGTTAAAACCACATTAGTGTAGTCGAATCAACGTGTCCGATTGAAATAGACACGTTATATTTTGGTAAAAGATTTAACATGACTTTGGCAACCGTAAAATAACGTTAATTAAACAATTTACTTTTAAGTGCTTTCAATGTCTAAGTTGAAAAAGTTGTCGTTTCTTACGTTGATACTTGGTTATCCATACACGTTGTTTCAACGTACATGTGCACGTTGGGTTACCTCTCTTAAAAGAACACCTTCTTTGATCTCTATTTTGGCCCGATTTGGGAACGGGGCATTACGCCAGTGGGGTGAAGGAATGATACCAAGAGACTGGCTGTCACTGTAGTCCTGAAAAAGTTGATTCATCGTCAAGGAGATTTCTAAGAGGGCAAGGAGTGGTAGGATTATAAGAGTTCCGGCCGAGATGGTTTTGGGTTGTTAAGACAATTGATAACGATTTCGTGCAAAAACTGATAGATAAGTTCGCATTAAAGTGCTCACAATGGCACGCGGAATTAAAAACCCTCTAGAATATTATTTCTGTAGACGCAGTTGTAGCATCTATATGTGTTATTCTTTGGTTTTAATTAACATTTTTTAATGTTCAAGTTAGTTCTAGTTAGTTAATCAATGTCATTTTTCCGCCATTCTGATGGGTGGTCATTTAGATCCACTCGGGGTCTCTTCGGCCATGGTGGTGGTGAGATTTTTGCAGACGTACGGACAACCTTGGTGAGATAGTTGTATTTTGTGTGCCACCCAGTCCAACGTAGGAGATTCTGTCGTTTAGTATGCCGCTGGTGGTGCTGTCGTCCATGATCTGTGGTGGAAAGCACGATTTGGTAGTTGAGGATTTCTACGTCTAGATGTATTATTGACGAGGGTCGTAATGCACCGACTAAGGTGGTGGACATCATCTTTGCGCGTCGGTGTAGGCTCATGATATGACGACACAGACATTATAAGGAAGGAAGCGTAGATTATACAAAATTTGTTTTATTGTTTGGGGCCTACAAATGACTTTCAGGACTACATCACCAAGAATACACCCGACCCCTAATCCTGCCCCTCACCAGAGGGTAAAAGCATATGTCGGGCAATGCAATGGCAGATTGACAGCGGTAAGGAAATCCCCATCTGGCAACCCCCAATACCGGTGGAACGGCATATCCCAGGGATAAGGAACTGGAAAGCACTAACCAGCGTTTTCCACTATCGGACACAACGCGGAATTGTCAATGTTCAAATGTTGGCGGATACAATGGCTCAATATTATTTTTGTTAGATCACTATGTAGTTTTGCTTCACAATTCCAAACAAGGAAACAAGTATGGTATTCTAAAACATCAAGAAGGAAGAGGATAATGGTTGTAACCTAGAAATATCCAAATGGCAGTATTTACGGGGTTTTTCTTATTTTTTTAATTCAAAGCGAATAAAAATGTTAGATACTCCATTCAGTGGTACTGTTTGCGTCAGCTTAAAATCGAAATATATTTTCTAAAATTGATTTAGCGGTCACTTTCCAACTTCTCAATCCGTTTACAGATCTTATCATTTCCTTTTTAAATTTACCACATCATCTCCTATTTTTGCTCTGTGAGTGTACTTATTTAGCATTTTTAGAGTCTGAGATATTGAACATCAGCTTGAAACGAGGTTATTTGAAAAATATTTAGTTATTTCGAAGTTCCTGTATTTTCTTAATGAAGGAATTGGGTAAGTCATATTCATAGACATTTGCATAATCTGAATAATAATAATAATTCTATAAATTTCCCATTACTAAAAAACTTAAGTGACTGTACCTTTTTCTGTAAAGTCAGAAGTTTTTAACAGTTTGGGAATATTCTTTTGGTTTATAATGAAGTTAAAGTACGTAATATGAATGCTATTTAATTAATTAAGACGGTGTTTTAAAATATGACGCAAAGAAGTTGACATTTCTAATAACAGTAGGAAAAATCTTAGTGTAAGATATAAAGGAAAGTCCGTAATCCCACGATCTGGTTGGGTCATATGACGTTAGCTCTGCTGGTGCCCTGGTTCAAAGGTAGCAAGCGAACTGCAACAGAAAGTCTTGAAAATATTTCAACCTGTATAGTGGAAAATTATAACTTTATTAAGTTCTTTTAGGTTAATATAAAAATATCTTCATGATTATTATCAAGACAAAACTAACTCCTTCATGTTTCGTGCAAGTTTATTCAAAACTGACGTATTATGTTAATAATCATAGTAGATGTGATAAACTGATAAGCATAATTATATTGAATAGTTAGTTTCATTAACCAAAATTTATCAGTGAATTTGTATAAACACAACCAACCTGTAGAAGATACAAATTTTTATACCTATGTAACAAGTAGCAACGTGTTTAAGATTCTCTTTTGTTTGCTGTAACATGAATTTTTTACGTAAAAGTGTATTCAATCAAATATAATGGTAGGTAATAAGGTAATAATAAATATATACCGTTTTCAAAACTAATGCTTCCGGCTCTTATTTAAAGTAGATAAGTTACTTCCTCAGGAAAAATATAATTTTTGTTTATTCTAATTGATACGTATTTCCGGAATGAATAGTCTTGATAGAGAGTGATAAGTTTATGAATAACACCTCTTCTTCATTGCATAATAACACAATTTATGCATAGGCCGGCCTACATTAATGTGTCTCATTTATTTTGACTGTCGTAGTAAACCTTATGTCATTCACATAATACTTACCTGTTGATTATATTGCATAATTTTATCAAACCTATTTTCAGTTTTCATAGTCCTAAAGTATGATTCATCATTCTAATCACAAACAACGTTGGGGACTAATATTTTATCAGTTTTTTTTTATTTTTTTCTCAAGTTTAAACCTGAAATCGAATTTATCTTTGATTCAATCAGGTGATTGTTGGATTTATAGATATGAAGATTATCTAAGGAGTAATAAATAATAATAGTATTCCTTATAGAGATTTTAGTTCTTGTACAGATTAAAAGTGCATGGATTTGGTGAATTAAGATTTTATTGATTGTTTCAACTGTAAAAATGCGTATCGTGAGCTTCAAGCCTTTTAATGGTTTTCTTTCACATCTCTTAAATGCAGTTCTGTCGAGGTGTGGGTACAGTGGCCTGTTTGCAAATCAACACCGCCGATCTAGGTACATATTTATCAATTTAATAAGCATGATACATGATATTCTTTCTTGCTGTGTATCCGCATTCTCAGTGTTAACGAGTGGGTTTTAAAAGCTGAATCTTTCATTTTGGCGGTGTTTTAGTCGAGCAACTAATGCATGCATAAATCGTTAAATATAAACTAGTAGAATGCCATTTCTTCTTTAATTAACCAATCAAAGAATGTATTGAATTTTTCTTTTGGATGTAATCAGTATTCAATAAAAAATTATTACTCATGGTAAATTCATGCAGAAATCCGTTCGAAGAATTTCATTTTATATATTCGTAAGGGTTGTAAATTTTAGTTTTCCGTCCAAAAGTTGTAGGGTAGAAAAGGTGTATAACATATAGGGTTTCCCCTTAATCCGATGTGGTCTAATGGGAAAATACCTGAATACAATCTATCCGTATTTGTTCCGGCATAACTGTCATTGTTATGATTATTTTTTGTAAACAATTTGCCATTGACGTCAAATTTTAACTGAATTCTGTGGGTTTAATGTGTAACTGCTACGGTAAACACAGAAACTTTTGAATTTTCTTCTCAATTTGATTGCATATAAGCCTCTTTAAAGCGTGAAATAAATTATTCTCACGTGGGTGGATTATTAAAATAAAAAACACATCATTTTTTCTAAATTATTCGTCATATTAGAAATATTCAATCGTCTGTATCATGATCAGCAGTAGAGATAAATGATAAAATTCGTATTAAGTTTCGTGCCTGAAATAAGTTGAAATTAATCAATTGGGTAGTTTTCCGTTTTATCAGAAGTTATTGTTACGATTAGTGATTACGTTCATTTTGAATTTTTGCAGTATTTTATAAAAATTCTTAAATTGTATTTCTAAATCCAATAAAAAATGCTTTTATTCAAAGCACCGAGAACTCCAAATCTATCATTAGCGCAGTGGCAGATAATGGAAAAATAATTGAAGCTCTTAAAATTTTTGTGTATATGTAGCTATCATTGAGAAGTTGCTTTGTTTTGTCCAACATACACATTCCTACAGTGAAATAAATGTAAATAAAAGATAAAAAACGCAAGAATTTATTATGACTGCCTTCTACATTTATAACAAATGAAATTATGATAGAAAGACGTAACTATAGTGTATCCTAATCACAATAAGACTTTAATTAGATTTAAAAACACTTTTGATTTGCTGTTATCTCTTGAGATGGCAATTAAATCGTGAGATTGTATTTTACTTTCTTTACTCTAGTTGGTTTTATAATAAACAGAGCGACATTCTTTGTTTATGGATGTAAACGTGTATTTAGGTGCTTGGATTTTATAGATGTAATTTCAAAATTATGTGCAATAACGGATATTTGTTGATTTTTATAATTATACTATTTGATTGGTATTTCTCAAATGAAATTTAAATGGTCAACTTATAAGTACTAGAAAGTTCTTTTATTACATTTAAAACAAATTATTTGTAAGTTTCACTTAATTGTTTGTAAATACAAACATTTAAAAAACTTAAACATTCATTAGCACTGTAATTTGCTAAATTAAAGAAGTTTCCAAAAATGTTAGAACAAGGATATTTTTAATTCGCTTTTGAATAAACATTTAGATTTATATTTTGCCACTTTAATATATCGTGATGTACTCGATTCCTTTAACAAAGAGAAAATCTTTTCGGCAGCCAATTGGCGCCGTAACCACCAAAGATTTAATTTTTTTAAGCAACTCTTTTATTACTCATGCGGTTTTGCGGGTCAGATTAAAACAACCTACCGACCGGATTTAGTCCCAATCTACTATTTTGCACCCTCATATTAAGTTTTACAAGAGAAGATGCTATCTTGTGGTTTATATCTTATAAGTCCTTACATTGTTATTCGGTTATAATTTCGTAATTTGATACATAATAATCAACTTTTTATATACAAAATAATAATAAATTGTCACTCGATTGATTTCCTTTTAATCTTATACATTATTTTCATTTGAATATTACTGTAGATTAGAAAAAGAAACCACTACTAAACATAACACAAGAAATACAAAAGTTTTGTATAAAAAAATCGTTTTATTAAAAATTATGTACAAAAGAAAACAGTACAATATCACTTATTGCATGTTTGGTTGGCTGATATTAGGGGCTTTTGCTTTTAAGCATATAAAACATTATTGGCCCATTGTTTTACATTTATCACAATTTTTCTTACATGACTTGATGAATCTAAAAGCATTGACTATGGTAAATTTGACTAAGCTAAAAGATCATTTAATAATACTGCATTTTAAGATTACTAGTCAAAAACGTTCTGTCATAGCTACAGTCTGGATAAGCTAGTCGTATATCATTAAATTAGGTGAAATAAATTAATTACATAAATAAATAAATTAAATAAATACACATACAAAAATACAAAAATGGTGATATCACAGGCAAAAACAGACATACTTCCATTTCATTTTTAATATATAAATCGATGGAAGTACTCCAAGAGGAACTCGGTTTTTCTTTCGTAGTTTTCTCTAGGAACCGAACATTCTTCTTTATTATATTTAATTCGTATAGTCAGTCCTTTTTGGTTCCCCACTAAATCTTGTCATTGCAAATTCTTTCACCGTCTCCACACTTCATTTAAATACTGTATTTAGAGATCGCTTTAAATTGTTTACGTAAGAACTAACCCGATTTTAAAATTATCACTAATTAATTTTATCAACTTTGTTCACTTTTTTGGTGTAAATCATTTTTAGGAGTCCTTTTTGGCTTATTTTTTTGCTTTTCGACTTTATTTTTTTTATTTTTGCGATTTTTCTTATTGGCTTTGCCAATTAGTTTAGTAAAACACTTTTTAATGAAATTGGCGTAATCCTTAAGAATACTGTAATCCCTGATTAAACCATCTGCAAGTTGATCTACTGCCGACGGAATGTGCTTGTCAACAAAATCTGCCGGTACCTTTTCAGGTGCTGGTAATTGTTTGTTAGTAATTTCATCTTCAATTTCGCATCGTAACAGATCTATGTCTGCCTTAACCCTGGTGAGAATTTTTGTTCTATAGGTTGCATCAAAAGAACTATCTTCAGTACGAATTTCCATGTCTTGAAGACGTTGAAACGTTACAGCGTAGATTTGGATATTCTTGTGTAATTCGGGAAGAATCTAGAAAATACGAAAAGGTACGTTAGTTTCTATGTAATGAAAATTCTTTGCTTAAAACTTACCTCATAGTTATCTTTCCGAAGTTTTCGGAAGAATTTCTTTCTTGGCAGCCAATTATTTTTCTTAATCTGTCCTTTAGCTTTTGCAATCTGCAACTAAAGAAAAACATTGTTAGTAAATTTCGTTAAAAATATGTATAAACTGATATTACTAATGTTTATAAAAAGATGCAGATACATACCTTACTGTCTAGCAGATTCACGTATTTTGAAATTTCACCGTCGTAATTTCCGATTGCTGCTGACAACTGTGTTTTAAGAGGTTCGTTAATTCCTCTACTATGCCTAGTTTTGTGTTCTTGACTGCATGGTTGACACCACCATGGTTCATCATTAGAAGTTTCTATTTTAACTGGAATGCCGTAACAAGGCGAGAAGAAATATCCTCCCATGAGCACAACAAGACTAAGAAGTGTTACTTGGGAGATAGTTACTGTAAAGATAACACAAATATTAAAAATTATGAATGAACGTGAAGGAAAGTGGTGTAGCAACAGGTGGTAGTAGTCGCCGGTAAAATAGCGCGAAAGCTCAGGAGACTCACATTTGAAATATGCGACGAAACCGTTCCGCGTGCCCAAGTTTGGCATTTTGTGAACTAAACCAATACGAAACACTGCCAGATATTACTAAACATATTACTGGACATAAAGCACGGAGGTGGTGAATTTGCAAGGCGCGCAAGGTATCGCGGTTGCGGGCAGACTGCGACCGCAGCACCCGCATTGAGCTCTCTGAACCGACATACCTCTAGACGGACACGTTATTTATGTTTCGGCTGGATCCGTGATCGTTATGATGTCTATCCTGGTAAGTGCCGCATCGTCGATCAACATCGATGGTAAGTGATAACAGGTAAGGCCACAAGCAACTGCTTTACGCGGGACGCCCCCATAAAATTACGAATCTCAAATTTTCACTACCGCAGTGACTAATTTCAGCCTAAATTTAAATCATGCTACTGATAATGAACCACACTGTTTTATCACCACTTAACGCACATATAAATTTAACAAAAAATATAAAACAAGCACAATTACCTTTTGTTTGGAAACAGAATGCCATTTATTAAACTGATTAAATTTAATTTCACTTTCGGTTTTAGAACACACTTTATAATACTGAACTTTTATATTTATACACTCGAGTAACTTATTCCTATAATCGAAAGATAATCTAAGATTACGCGTGTTCTTTACTCGATGACTGTTCTTAATTATGGCGAGGTTTCACTATCATCGTCTTTATGTATGTATAGAGCTGAGCGTTGGTGGGGGAATCTTTCATTGATGATCTATTCGACGTCATATTGACAAGCCTTTAACTAAAGTTTCGTTTCATGAACATTATAAAAATAAACAAAGAATAAAAAATTCTCGTGTTTATAACTTTGTTTTTAAACAAAATGCAATTTTAGCGGAAAATTCTCGGAGTACGCCGTCATTAACGTCCTGTTCTATTTTCAGGGACATTCTAAGGTTTTCCCCGTTTCCAGCAGACACGCTTATTGCTTCCTATATGAAAATTGTCCTACGCCTACTTCCGTATGCTAAATTCAATTTCCCGCACAGAATTTTTGATTTCAAGCTGCGAACAAATATTGTTTCAATAATAACATTATATTTCAAACACTGTAATGATACAGATTTTTTATGACATGAGATCATGATGGCTGATGGCTAGTGACCGGTAGGCAGGCACCTGTTCGTTCCCCACTTAATTTAATCGGTTCATTGATAAGTAATTTACTATGAAGGCTAAATCTCACGACGGTTTACGTAACTTTAACTTGTCCTATTTAGAGCATAAATAATGCTTTTAGATAGAATAACTGGAAAAAGTGTAAATTTTAACGTGAATGGGCAAGAAGAAAAGAAACGGAACTGCTAATGATCCGAAATATCTATTCACATAAGATTAGAAAAAATATTAGTCGTTAAGGATATAAATTTATCAATGAACGTCACATTACGTCATTAACACGATATAGTTTCGACAATGTTTACACATAATACGTCACTTCAGCAAACACGTGTAAATCGCGAATATACACAAACATCTAAGTACCAACAGCTGGTTATATGTAAATCGTTTTTACTCCGTGACGTTCGCCGACGCCGCAGGCGTCCACGTCCACGTGTTGAATGATGAATGCCGAAAGATGTAGAGCTAGTAGATTTCACCTGACGACTGCAGTCATTTCTAAAAATAACATTACAATGGTGGTGCTGGCTGAAGATGAAATCATCTGGTTTGCGATCTGTGGGTCACGAATGGGCTGATGGGACACATCCGTTTATTGACACTAAACTCTTTAGTTCATGCACATCAGATTTTTACACTGATTTAATGGAAACGTTTCTCTAGCGGCATCGGCAGAGCCAGGACATATCCCGGAGTTTCCTCTGAGACACGCGTCGTATCGGCGCCGTCAGCGCCTAGTCACACCTAAGAAGATAGAGTTTCTTACTCAGCTAAAATTTCTTTATTGGAAATTCATAAGGATTTTTGTGTGCTTCACTTAGGTAGGTATATCATTTCCTTTTATTAAAAATTTAAAAAGCATGAGGCGTGACACGGTATATTTTTTCAAAAAGAAAATCAATAAAACATATTAAAAATGAGCCACCTTAAAAAAAGGCATTTTGTAGTGTGTTTTGCCATTTTTGGATAGGTAAGTAGTAAGCAGTTTACGATTTTACGAAAATGGCTTGTCGATGCATTCATTAATTCGTAACATATTTGAATAACTTAAAGGTAATTTGAAACGGGTTTGTAATATTCCCTTTTATATTATTTAAATAGGCTTTATCAATACTTAATACCTATTTATATAATAATTGATCTACTTTTTTTAAATTTAATGAGGTAGTAAAAAATGGTGTGTTCTATATAGTGAAAGGTCATGGTTTTACTAATGCGAAGGTCGAATCGTTTATCAGTTTTCAGGATGCAACGACCGTGTATATATTTTTAAACTAAACCTGTATTATGATTTCACGTTGTATTTGCACATTCTTTAAATAATAATGTTGCGGGTATATTATATTTTTATTCATTTTTTATCTCAATATATTCATAACTAAAAGTACAATCGTAATTTTTCTCACCTTTCCCCATATTTAGTAGCTTCTTAAAACCTTGTTTTCTTTAAGAACTTTGTAATTAATTAAGGATTTACAGTATAAAGAAACAATTTTATACAAGGTGATTTCAAAACGGTAATCTAACTGTACGTGAAACTAAAAGTAAACTAACAATATTTTATAATAATTTGCTTGGGACAAAAATTAAAAGAGACAAAACCGATTTCTGACTTGCAAGATTAATAAATCTGCATTCATTGACAAATACAAACTAAAAGAAACCGAAACATCTTTGGGAGCCTAGCAGTCATGCTCTGTAAAAATGCTACTTTCAGTTCAGCCTTTAAAAGTGGAATGTAGAAGTTCTTACATTGACCAAGCGGCTAATCTTTGCGTTAGCATTCTGCGCTTGCACTGGGAGCCTTACATCATATTCTTATATTAACCTGTCCTAAATCTTTGTTTTTAGCTAAATCCTTCGATGTCGTATGACGACCTGCTGTGCGCTTCCTGAAACTTATGAACGAAGCACAACGAGCTTCTTTTCTTTCATTCTGATGATAGTGATGTTCAAGCGTTACACTATCAATAATGGAAAAGCAAGAAAAACAAGTTATCTTATAAAAGCGCTTCGTATGCAGACCATATTTTGACCTGACTTTATATAAGAAAATAGATTACAATGGAATATGATGTAATCAATTGATTGTTCCGTGGTATTTCATGAGATAATACACAAATAGTGAAATTTTTCTCTGGTTAGCCTGTCGATCACCAAACGTATGAACTGGTAAACATCCTATAACAAAAACTATACAGAGAATTTCATTAAAATACAGGTCGTAGTTTTTTAGAGAGACAAATAGAACTGTGACACCCTGTATCTCAAGAATGGTGTTTTTCCTGACACATGTTTATTAAAGCTCTTTCACTTATTTTAATGTGTATTATACACCCTCAGATTTCTTTCATATTATTTTTAACACCCTGCATAGAAACACTAGCAGCGGTGTTAAAGGTGAAGGAAGATATAGCATAGGTGTGATACAGATGCTGATAGACTACGTTCTGTTGCACTAAACTACTTTACATGATTTCACTTTTTTTTTGCAATATTTAGTAAAACGCGATGCCCATACCAAAGGCAAAAACTTAAAGCATAAGAGATATTTTGTGAAAAATTTATTTAATTTGCCGGCACCATATTACACCAAAAATAATGTTTTCAAGTTAAGTAATTGACAATCAAAAATGTTTTGTAAGGCGAGAAGTGAAACGTTTGGTACAATAGGCCCGTGATAGTAGATTGTATCAAACAGTGGCACTTATAAAATAAAATGATTTTTTTTAGAACCTCAGCACCACGCGTTGTTGAGCCCACGAACCGTGTTGCTCTGGAAGCGTTGGGTAAACAAAACCACCAGGAGAGCACGAGAAAAGTCAACTGCAACGACAATAACTGCAGTCTCTCCTTTAGAGATTGATGTTCGTTGGGCCACGTAAGATGCTGTATTTGGGTTGTGATTTCCAAACCCAGAATAAACCTAGACTGTAAAGACCTCGATTTCAAAACGTGCCAAGGCGATAAAGCCATTTGAGGGAATCAGGATTGAAAATTTGGATGAACTACAACCAATGTCTGCTTACTTCTGCTCATTACGCACTGCTGATTTCATAGTACAACATTACAAGAACATTAATAAAGTGATCGATAAACCAAAATGATATAAACGCCAGTGTACCGCAGAAGCGGAATTATTGTTAAACATTTCAGGTCTTTTCCGTAGTTCTGTTGATATGTGCAGTGGTTACACAATTACGACTTAAAAGTTTGCACACTGTAATAGTAAGAAAAAAACTAAAACCAAACCCGATGTTTAGCACGGTATTATATGAAGTTTCTTAGCGGATACAGAAGTGTATATAAATTCCAACAAGAGCAAAATGGGTAAGAAAACAAAAAAGCACAGTAACTCAATATATTAGCCGCACCAGAAATAAAACTGGCTTATGGCAAAATGGTATATTTTAAATACAAGTGCGCTGTCAGCTCACGTTTTAGGGGCAAGGCCGAAATTGCACAAACGACCAAAAGTGACAGACCACGTGTATCGAACAAAATGAGAAAAGGCTTTGATTTGCTGTGAATTTTGAGGTGTGAAATTAGGTACATGAATAAAAAAGTTTATATATTTAATATTACTTTTTCAACTATGTATATCACAAAACGATTACAAAAAGCAGTTAGGTATTGCTAAAAACTGTTACAAGAATAGGAAGGAAATTGCTGCATACTTTTCAAAGAACAGTATATAACTGCTTCGTTAGTAACAAATACATAGCGCTTGTGTTTAGACATACACGTTTCTACTGAATGATCTCTGTTTTGGATGAACTCAGAACAGCAAAGTTTACTGTAGGCTTCTCTCCAGCATAATGTAAGAAGCTTTCTACACTATATATGACCTTGTAAATAATGTATGTGTGTTTGAAGTAGTGATTTGATTGATTAATGTTGCAGATACCACTGTTTTTGTACATGTAATGCTGAGTTATGAAATTAAGAGACAAGGAAGTTTTTACTGCTCATTTCCTGTTCTAAACGCTGCGACTAACTTAGGCTTTCTGTACACCAAGAAGCCGTTTGTTTGGAAAGTAATAAAATAACATCTAGAATAGAAAGGTACAGATATAGTACATAATCACTTGTTGTCAGCCCCTTTGATCTTCATGTCCGAACTCTTTGCTGCGCGTTATCACCATGCACACCTCTCCATGAAGTGCTAGTGTTAGTCGTCTTCATTATTATTTTACAACTAAAGCTCTATATCGTTTTATTGAATTTGTTTTCTAAAATAAATGTTCATCTTTTAGTCGTTTTAAATCAGTTTAAGTAGAGTGAAATATTTACATCATATACTTTTGAGACATTGCATTGTCGCTCTTCACTATAAAACAACAATAACATTAGGTAGGGCTTTTCAATTATTTACAAGTTACGGCACAACTGAGAATGTGTTTGAACTGAACACAGTCATATTCTAAATTTGGAGTGTAGCCGAGCGTATTATCATTGGACATGACTTCATTACAACTAGTTTGGAAATAAATACGTCTGTGTTTCTATAATAGATGTCAAGACGATCGTACACGCACGCCAAATGAATAAAAGTAGCGACATCTGTCCGAACATATCTGTATTATCATCTATCAGTTGAAGGTCATCGGACGGCGTTTGAAAAGAAAAATGGATTTTTAAAGAGTTGGTCTACTTGTATTAAGTATACGCTGGTGACCAAGAAAACAGCTTGTTTGTTTTTAAGGAAAGGTTTTGAGTGATCATAAAAGTCTTTCAAGAGAATTATAATTTAACGTATTGGTTCCTGGTTTTTTTCCTTTTAGTTACTTAACTATTCTAATTTGATAAACCATTAATTTGTAATTAAACTCAAAAACCTATTGTATGTTTTATTAAGTTCTGAAGTTTAAATGCCAACGTTTCGTTCCGATTCAGAACTTAAAGAAAGTGCCGAAGCTTCTGAGTTTCATTGCAAATTAGTGGTTTATAAAATTGGAATCATTAAGTTAACTATTCAAGAGAAGTTCACGTTTATACCCTAGAAGAAATACGTTTGAATCAGGCTTTTATAGTTCACACATACCAATGACGATGACAGTTTCTGATACTAATAAAACTAATCAAATATTGCATGAAAATCATAGACAAACATTTTAAGACCATACAGTATAGTTGAGTGGTTCGTTATCTTGTATGTGGTCTTTAATTATACAGGGTGAGTCGGGAGGATTGCACCAAACTCCAGGAGTGTATTGTATATGTAAAAATAATTTTTAAAAACTCAAATGTTGTTATCCGATTTTCATTTGTTTTCAAGTTATAGCGTTATTACAAAATTTTGTATTAATCTAGTATTGTAATAAATGATCCCGATTTTCGTTTGTTTTTGCCTTAATATTTGTTCTCCAAGATCTCCAGACCTCACACCATTAGACTATTGTTTATGGGGTTGGTTCAAAGATGAAGTATACAAAGTTAAAGTTGACACTCGGGATGCACTAATTCAACGCATTAGAAATACTGCAGCCGATATCAAAAGGAAAGCAACGGGTGCTCTTTTTAGGCGAAACAGAAAATGTTTGGAGGTCAATGGCGGTATTTTTGAAAACTTACTACAGGAACGCTATAATTAAAATTTAATCAGTGAAGATAGGAATTTTGTAATAACGCTATAACTTGAAAACAAACGAAAATCGGATAACAACATTTAAGTTTTTTTTTATTATCTTTACATGTACAATACACTCCTGGAGTTTTATGCGATCCTCCCAACTCACCCTGTATATATTTTCTGAAAGTTTTGATTTTATTTTCTTTTTTTTCGTTTAGGACACAGAACTGGAGCATAGACATGGTTTTATCCCGTTTTAAAGTCATGCTCTTGTCGAAATTTCAGACTTTTCTAACTCGTACACTGAATAATCAAGATAAAAATGTATTTCTTCTCCTATCAAACTGAAAAAAAAGTAAAAACGTAGGCGATCGATTCAGAACCTTTGTTATTTGTCGGGTGATTTTAGGTGTAATGACCTGCATAGTAGTTGCACGGGTTAACTCTTTTAGCAAATCGATTATTTCAAATAGTTTTTAAATAATCTAATAAATGTTGCATGTTTTCTATTGCATAATATTTAAAATTGAAACAACATTGTAGACAAACCAAATAACACGCAAATACTAATTACTACCAGAATGAATTTTTTTAGCTGTGATACACGGTGTTTTTGAATTATTCAAAGAAATAAGATTATTTTATAACACTAATCAGAAAACAATAAACTATTTAGCAAGTAAAATGTTTATTTTAATGCACGTTCGTGATTCTTTTTTAGTACTTGAGAAGGTTTTATTATTAAAATTTTTATCATTAGTCAAGTAAGCAAAATTGGTTTTGGAAATACCACAGGTTTTTATTAAGGAAAGATTAAAATAAATGATACTCTAAAATGAGTCAAATGGTTTAATCTATCTTTAAGATATTTATTACCGTTAAAATTCTGACATAACACAATTTATTTAATATCTTCATGATTACAGCATTTATCTACACACTACAATGTTCTATTTATTTTCCCAGAAATCTCTGAACAGCGTATTTTAAGAAACGGGAATGTACTGATTTTTCTAAAAAACCTCTATTACCTACATTAATTTTCATTCAATATTTGAACAGCTATTAATATTTTTCACTTTCACTATATCTGCTAGTTAAAAGAAACGGCTTCTACTAGTTTCAGTTTTACACAAAATACCGCTAACTTAGCGGTGTTTTTAAAGCATTTTAACATTTTCTTTAAACTGAAATGAATCTGTTGAATTACTAATCGTGTTGACTGTCAAAATGAGCAATAGCAAAATGAAATATGAAATACACCCAAAATAAACCACGCAGTATGATTCATGAGCACATCAACTTAAACCCGGAATATAAAATAGATAAATCTACTACTGAATCTTCTAATAGAATTTTTAAATAGGATCTCCGCATGTTCAGGATATGAGACAGCAATTTAACCACAGATGTATTTACTTAAAAGCAATATCAATTTAAAGTTTTTAGATATTTCCTATTTTAGATGATATTTATTATATTATTATTTATTAATCAAGTTTTCTTTTAATTCTTAGTAGATAACAGTGCTAGTAAACAGATAGATAGATAAGATAGAAACATACCATCTGAAAAATGCAGTGCATGCCTACTATGTTATTTTACATAGAAAAATGTAACATTTTTTTTTTGAATACTTCCGACCGGAATTGGCTAATGGAATTTAAATGGTTCCGCGAATTAATTTATGCTTTTATGTATTGACCATTTCTTTAGTCATAGTTCGATTTAGATGCGGCAATTTATTAAGCAATCAAACACAATTAAAATTAAAAATACACAGTTATTAAATCAGATCAACTCGATGACGTTCCACCATTCGGCGAGGTATTTTATCTACAGCTGGTTGTCAGGTTGATCGACCTATGACACTTTATTTGATGCAATCTAGTACATGTAGCTAAATTAATGTTATTGTTTGATCTAGACCTGTTTATTGTTGTCTATCGTGATGATGCTATTCAATCGCAATGTGGTGCAATTCACTGGAAAAAATTAGTAGAGTTCATTTATTATTTCGTTTTCATTCCTTACTGAATATCTAAATTTAGGTCGAATACCAATCTTATCTCTTCAAGGTCAACTTTCCCTAACAAATTCATACAGCTCGAAGTAGTTAAAATTATTATTGTTTTTTAAATTGAAGATGTAGACAAATGGAAAAGCATTTAAGTTTTGAGAATTAAGAAGTTACTTTGCAAAACCACACATTTACTAAAAATAACGACCATGTCATAATGCTTAAGATTAGTCGTCGCTTATGATTATTATACATACATTTGAAGTCAATCATCGCATTCATCGCTGACGAAGGATTCTTCATCTGCAGAACTTTTACTATAACAAGTCTTAGCCCAATACCAATTCGAAAGATTTCTAAATATAGAAATTGTGTGTAGGTTTTAGTAGAACCAAGATTATCTAATATCGCACATTTGTCTCTTCTGTTACATTCCTTTGTAAAGGCTGAACTAGTTTTGACAACGATTTGTAGTGTATTTATATCTGCTTGAAAGATTTCTAGAGGATTAGAGAAAGTTACTAGCATACATAGTAAAGATTCAGGAATAATCTAGAAATTCGCAGTATATGATATTCACCACCATTAATTATTTTTCCTGTTCAATCAATAAACTTTTCATTTCTAAACTAGGTTAAAATAAACCTTTTTAACTTTTTACAAAGATAAGTGGCAGTATCAATACTTCACTTCTATGAAATCACTCGAAAGGTTAAGTGCAGTTAGTATAGTGTATATTAAGTTTGGAAGTTCTGTTTAGTATCAGAACTACTATTAACGATTACAATAATCCATCTTAGAAGATCTAGAAAAGGAAGGTTTCATGTGCTAGGTAGTGGGAAACAAATTAAAAAAAAACCATTACAGTTTTCAATGATTGTAATATATTACGTGCATGATAATAATACTGATACCATAGATATCAATCAAATAAAGAAACAAAAATAAATTAGTAGGATGGAATATAAAAAGAGTAGTACACAAGAACTGATGGAAGCTACGTAAAGAATCGCTGAAACGCAAAGGCTCTTCAAACTTGTATGATGAAATTCAAAATACCAGCATATCAGGCAAAACATAAACTTAGATGATAACAGTTCTATGAATGACTACAAGTAACGCAAAGGCTCTTCAAACTGATATGATGAAGTTCAAAATACCAGTATATCAGGCAAACATAAACTTAGATGATAACAGTTCTATCAATGACTACAAGTAAATACAGCGTACAAAGATTTCAGTAAAGAAGTTCACAAAGTAGACCATGTTATTCTCATTTAGAAATTACATGAGCTATGTAGGTATGTCAGGCAATTGTTTCTTACTCATATCTTTCTAATAGGCCATAGTTGGTAGTTATCAAAGAATTGCTCAGAGCACTGTATTGTTCTTGGAAATCCCGCGGGATTCTCATCTTAGACCTTTACTTTTTACCTCTTCTTGAATGATATTGACATAGTGACTTGTTTCAGACACCTGGAATTTCTACTATGTAAAATCCACTGTAAAAAGACCATAAATAAAATGTGTAGCCTACAAGAATGTGTTTTAGTTTGAAGAGGACATTAAGTTTGCAACAACACATTAACTCTAAATATACAACCTCTTTAACCCAAAATTGGTGCTTTTTTAAGGGCATTTTTACTTCACTTTAAACAATATAAAATACTTAAAGACACAGTAGGAAAAGAAAGCAAGCGTTACTGTAATATAAGCAAAGTGGTGTAGCGTAATGAGTTCTGTGGGTATATTTGATTCGAGAAAGATAGTTGGTTCAGCGCCGACACTCATTACTTCATATACTAATATTCAAAATCGCCAATAGCAGCCAGTTTTTAAAACAACCAAATACTTTTATAGGCCAGTCAATATCGTCATAAGTCATCGCAAAAATTAGGGTAGTTCTGATTTTTTAATATGTTGTTAGGACCTCTACGGGTAGTGTAAATCCAGATTTGCAACCCCGAAAAACTTGTGCTACCTGCGTAATGGCCAAAAAACAGCAAAATTCCCGCAGTTGTTTTGGTTGTTTGAACATATCTGCTAAACTGTGCCTCCTACCGAGAATGTTATTTATATCTTTTTTAGAGTCGATTATATTTGATACAACGTGAGACCAGGATGGGCTCTGTACGTCGATTAGTTACTGAGATACGACTTTTCAAAGATTGGCAATTCTTTCCAAACAATGACGTTTTGTCGTAGTGATGGCGAGCAGTCCTAGATTGCTAGTGGACCAACCCCAGTCGTTTGGATTTTCTTCCACTCCCAACTATTTCTCTACTTGATAGTAAGTGCGAAACGTGTGGTAGTTTGCAGCGTCTTTGGTGAGAGAGGCAAGCAAGATTCTTTTTGGCTGTGACTGCTGACTTGCCGAAACACGTGTAACGAAGGCTGTTTAGAGACTCGGCGTCTTCTCCTCTATAGATAGCCACGAGAAGCTTCTCACCAGCTGTAGCTATCGCCTCCTGGCTGGAATCTGGTTGCAAAAATATTTTCTCCAGCTGTATCAAGTGAAGGTTTTTCTGGAAAACGCCGCACCATTTTGTCTTACCCTACCAGAATAGGGTAGAGGCGGTGTCACAGCTACTGAAGGCGTGAAGAAATAGCACGCATCCTTGTGGGTATTCAAGGTCTCCACAGGCAAATGAGGTAGTGGAAAAATGGATGCACCCAGACCCACGTCTGTCGCTTTTCTGGAAGTACACGTTCTTAGAGGTGGAACCCAAAGCCATTGAGCCGGACCAATAAATCCACACCCTCCTCAATCACTATGACATTTTCATAGGATGAACTCTTAGAGAGAGCAGTTCTGACGATATCTGCGTCAGCGTCTTCTGCAGACCGTTTGGGCTCAATCCCCTGTTTATTGAACTCAGTTTGTTTTGTCATTGGCAAGTACTCGTCCCGTTTTATTAAATTAAAAATCTTTACCTCGACAGATGTTATATTTCTTTTTGTCCTTTTAAAAAAAGAAAGAGGACAATCATTAAAAATCAATTTTTTATAATTTCGTATTTTTCTATCTCCTCCAGACAATTTTAATAACAAATCAGGGCTTGTCGAGCGATAAAGCCTAGGAAATAAAAATGCATTTAGCAAGGTGTTTTGGTATTTGGCCATTTTTGAGAAAACTATTTGCCCCACGGGCACTATCTTGCTAATTAAATTTACTAAAAATTTTTGTCGATAGCTTTTAATGTAGGACAAGTCTTTTTGCCAATATTTAGTTTCAAACATTACCGTAACGAAAAAATGTCACTTTTTGGAAAAAATTGCCAATCTTTGAAAAGCCGTATCTCAGTAACTAATAGACCTACCGAGTCCATCCTACTCTCAGATTTCAGCAAATTTAATCTACTCTAAAAAAAGATATAAATAACAGTTTCGGTAGAAGGCATAGTTTAGGAAATATGATCAAAAAACCAAAACAAATGCGGAAATTTCGCTGTTTTTTGGCCACTACGCAGGTAGCGCAAGTTTTTCGGGGTTACAAATCTGAATTTATACTACCCGTAGAGGTCCTAACAACATATTAAAAATTAGAAATACCTTAATTTTTGCGATGTTTGCCTTTTTTATGCCAATATTGACTGGCCTATTATCTGAAAGTATCTTGGGAAACTGAGATTGAGTTACTAATGTCTAAAAGTCAATCTTTATACTACAGATTTCCAGATAAACCAACCTCAGAAATTATTAGTTCAGTTTTTCTACGAATAACAAGATCTGTCGCCTGTCACATAGAAAAGACTGTAATAGAAGACTTATATTCTCGGTTAATGTTAAAATTACACTTGGTCAGTAAATTTTAACTTACTATTTTCTCCACAAAATAATATTGATAAATTTTGATGTACACCTATAAAAGAATTATTTCCATCGTGGAATTAGCGTTAGGTTAGCTCGAATTATCTTTGGATGAAAAAATAATCGATTTTAGCTTTTTTGACAAGTTGTATTCATATTGTCTACATTTATTAATAAAACTATTGTTTGATATGTAAAGTTTTATTTATAATTGATGTCTATGACGTGTCTTCTTAATTTTCACAGCAATCTACCAGCATGGTAAAATTTCTTTTGCCCTAATACCGTTTTGTTATTCCTAAAATGCCTTGATGGAAGCATTCCCCACTTTCGTTGCTAATATTTCCTAAATTTTCTGAAATTAATGTGAATGTAGAATATATATTTTTAAAGACGTATTGCCGTCTGCAGTTTTAAATGCTTTTAACATATTGTTCTTGGATTTTTTGTAATTTCAACTGATTTGCCTATAAGTACCTACATTACTGATAATTGACGAACTTAAGAGCCTACGAAAACACCTTCGTTCATTTTAGCTTCCGCTAAATAAGGAAATTTTTGCCGAAGGTGTATAAAATCTTCCTGCACGGTTTTTGATTTTAGAAAGTTTTTCACTAGATCTAATTTTAATGAAGATGGGATGTATTGTGGCTTGATGTATGCTTTACTGTTTGGTATTTACTTTATAAGACTGTAAAAGACAAAGTTGTTATACTATATATACTTAGAATCAACTGCCAGGTATGTAAGTACCTACTACTATTTTTGTTAAAACACATTTTTTAAATTTAATTGGAAATATGAGTTAAGCCAACAATATTAACATCTTAATGGAATGTTTTCACTAAATCTATTTACTTTAGTTATTAGAATCTTGTAGGGAAAACAGTGCTGATAAGTCTTATAAAGCAAAATAGAAAAAAGTAGATAAACAGGCAAGATATGTGCTATCTTTGCAAGACGATTATCCAGTATGCAAATCATGTAGCTGTGCTAAATAAACAGTGCAATAATCTCCAGTTGGGCAGGCAAGTACGGGTCAAATCAAGTAAAGTTCAACGATTGCAAAGGAAGCAGAAACCTTTTATGCAGACTTCTAACCACGAAAGCTTTTGAACATGTAAATCCAATATAGCTTCTTCCTTGCAATATTTCGGTACATAGAAACTGTAGATGTTTGACTTTGGTTTAATAAATAGCAGCCACGTGGTGTAACATTTTTTTTATATTATCGTCGTGTTCAAGATTGGAAATAAATAATCCAAATGCTTTGAATTCAGTATACAAAGTGATCCTCTCATCAAAAAATCACCACGTGTAACAAAATAATCATGCAATCTTTTCCAATGAAATACTGTCCGTTATTATAATTTGAGAAAGTGTTGCTGTTGATCATCGTTCGAAAATCTCAAAATCAGCGAGAACTAACAAAAAAATTTGTTTCGTTGAGGATAAGCAGTACTTTTGACATTGTACACTTAAGGCCTACTTGGCAAACTGCCAACATCGTGTCTCGTGTATACTTTAACATTAAAAGAATTGTCGATGTATTTTCCGCGAAGTAATTGTATTTCCTGCTAAGATAGAAATTCTACCAAACACTTTAATTTCTTTTATGCTATTAAGCCAATATTTCTTTTCATCTAGTTACTAATTTGCGCAATCTCTTGCAAATTTCATTGCATGGCATACTACGATCTTGACATACCTAATCGTTCTAATCTAGTGATCTCTCAAAATCAAAGAATCAATATCATCATCACTTTGACATCATAGAAAAGAATTTAGAACAAACTATCCTGTGCTACCAAAATCCAGTAGGCATCCTGTTTTAAAAATTACATTTGAAAAAGTTCGATTATCGCAAGTGGGTAAAATAGTTTGGAAGAATCCAAAATTAATTTTATTTAAGATAGTTGCCACAATCGTTTTTCAAGTAACCAAACGTTGTTGATATAATATGGAACAGTAGTATCTATTCATCAACGTGATTAAATATAACTAGTAATTAAGTGGAAATAATTGTAAATTGACTTTGATTCTTTTATTTGTTCTAAGGAAGATTGAAGATTGCATGTTCTTCTAGACGAGAAACCACGTATAATGGAAATATATAAATGTTAAGGTTTTTCATGTTTGGTTGTATATCATTCTCTGTACAAATTCGTAATTTAATATTTAATGTCACAAAAAATAATTACATTTGATTTCTAGGAGCTGTGGTGAATTATGTCGCCAATGAATCACTAGATGGTGACCATGACCTTTCTGAAGTTTAATTTTTGGTTAATTGTTTTTGGTGATTTTAGCAAAGGCTCGCTTTTAGTACATACAAAAAGTTTATTAACAATTGCTTATTTTAGGTTGTCTCAGTTCCAGCTAGTCATCATCATTTGCATGGTACAATACAGTCATATTATGGACCACGTCAATTACTAACACTTATTAAGGTTTTTGGACTATTACTTCAATAAAAATTTAGTTGGTCATCAAAAGAACTATTTCCGAAAAAAACGATCTGTATTTTTTGTCTGGAAAGTCTTCACCTGTTCAAGTTTTAATTAGAACACGAAATCAGTTTCTTAAAAATTTAATGTATCAGCAATAAATTGCTAGCACTACTTAATGCGCAATCAAAATAAAAATGTATTTAAGTACTTTTTGAAAGCTAACTTCTCTAATAATATAAAGCATTAAATACAGTATATCAGAGAGCATGACTCTCGAGTGCGTGGATTTAAAGCAGTGTGAAATGCATTTAACTTGTTCCAAATGGTCGAAGAAAATAATTAGGGACAATATTTATAAAAGTTTTTTTTTTGTTTATATTTATTATCATGACTGTATCTCCTTATTTAATTTCCAAACGTAAATATTCATATATAAAATTACTTATAAAGTTTTTCCTCATAATTATTTTCATAGTTTTATTCATTACCGCTTTCACAGTCAGTAGCTAGAAATAACAGTTAAATTTATAACCTCCCGTTTTTAAATGCTTTCTTCGTTATTTCAAAAGAGAAATAACATTTAAATTTTGTCCTTTGTGCTGCGTTTACAACTAATAAACCGCACCGTACTACAGGCTAATTGTAAAGTCATTTTGGTTTAGTTAACAGAGCAATAATGGTCTGCGGTTTTGGATACTTTGTCTAGTCTAGACTTTCATTTAATAAAATAATGAGGCACATCTAACTGTTATTTGCATCTGTCATTCTTGTGTTTTCATAAAGTCAATATTCTTATACATTTGGAATTAACGACAACTAATCTAACTGTTTTCATATTAATAATCAATTCTAATTTTCTATTAAACTTCTAATTTCGTATTTTTTAAGATGTAGGACAGCATGAAATTATAAAAATAATAATTACTGAGTAATTAATTGCTTAGTTACTTCCATGTTGCGTTTATACGAAATAATCATTAGTGTGTTACTACAGCTGCCACTATTAGTGTTAAATTGATATTATTACTGGGTTATTTTAGCGAGTTCATCTGGAGTTTATGAATTTACTTACAAATGTAAACAAACAGATATTCAAGACAAATTGAAAACAATACAAACAGAAGAAGATAGTGCTGTCAAAAAGTGAAAACCAATATCAGCATGAAAATGAAGAACAGAAACAATTAGGTTCAAATTAAAAAAAATGTAGTTCAGGTTTAGAAGAAAGAGTAAATTAAGAAGAATATGAGACATCGGTTACAAGGAAGTACTGAAATGTTCGTGACCATATTGTTGTGGTAACGGTCAACGCTTCCTTAGGTATGCACATGTGTTTCCGATGTATGGGGTATTTCTAATTCAATTTCTTTGTTTTCGATAATCCGGAAACAGCTTGTTAAGATGAAATTTTTTGTATAATAAGTATTATATAAGATGTTTACTGTAATTTAGAGCCTTTTCCAAAGCGAATATAGTTTCAGTCTTGGGTGAGATGTAATGCCACAGTATCCACTTGATAAATTTCTTCGTTAGGCCAAATGTATGTGCTGCTGCAAAATTATAATTTTGTAATATGCTGTTTTTAGAAATTCCTTATCCTAAAAGAAATTGAAGGCTGATATTACTTAAGAAGCTTTAGAAAGCTTTTTCTGGAATGTATTTTAAAAGTTTATGGAACTTTCTTAACTTTAGGTATAGTATCCCAAGTGTCTAGTTTTTAATATAAGTGGTATTTTCAATCTTTATATTACTGAAACAGCCCTCGTATATAATGTTAATATTTCAACAACTGTTTTATAAAAACTGCCTCCATATCAAGAACTTTGAGTAGTGATAAACTGTATTTAACGCTACTTAAATCCTTTTAGGAAACAAAGTCTTCTTACTGTCCACGTTCCTAATATGTACTCACTGTTAAAAATCTCAACTGGTTTTGTTTGTTTATAAATCTATTTTTATCTTCATTATTTTTTATTTAGAGAGGTTAAAAAACTAAAGAAAAATATTTGGTAGATTATACTTGGGGATAGAATGCACCATGATGATCTAGTTGTCCAGCAAGTTTGAAAGTCAATGCACCCTGGTTAACGGAATTTCACGTCCCTTGCCATTCAAGATTAGAATTAAATTTTTCCTGTTGTTTGATGTCAGTGACTAATGCAGATCTTTTGGGCACATCGGTTGTGTCATTATATGACAACTCCCTATTATGTTTCCTTCTGTAGATGTTGTATCCAAGATCAAATGGAGAAAAACATTACAAGTGGGTGTTTCTATTTACCTAACAGTATGCATAGTTAGGTACATTTAACTCATTTTATGTAAATTAAATTGTTTTGTTTAATAGTACTGCGTAGAAAATTCCATATTGAGAGAATTTGATTTATATCAGGTCATGGAATAATTTTGAATACAATAACGATGGTAACTAAAGTTTTTTTTTCTTTCTTTAAGAACACCTTCATGGTGAGCTTAATATGGTAGTAATGACCGATTCTGTGTTATATCAGAGATGTATTTAATGAATCGTAAAGACATTGATCTCATGAATTAGAGTTTACTATGGTTCAATGAATGTTTTTTAATGTTTTTCTTAGGATTTCCCATTGTGGTATTACTTTTAGTTTGCAAAATGATTAGTGTACTTACTGTAACGCTGTGATTTTTAAGTTTTCAAAACGGTTTTTCCTTGGTACGTCGATTTCAAGCAAATTAGCTTCTCTTATTAGTTACAGTTTTTCTTCGTACGGTTGACGATGAAGTTATAGTTTTTTGAACCACGGTGTCGAAAGCATTTCTGTTCACTTTCATACGGGATAATTAGTACGTTTCAAAGTTGTTGCGTGATAAAGTAAACAGAAATAATCGTTGAGAGTGTGTAATTGGGCGCTACATATGTATGAAAGAAGACAGTCATGTCATATTAGCGTTGCTTAATGAAGCAGGTAATAGTAGGTTGGGACACGCAGCCTGTGACAAGGCGGGCTCATTAGCGGGCTGGACGGTGGTCTTCAGTATCGGCCATCTCGGGGGTGCCGCGATCCCGTCCTCATACATTCTCCTGTCAACGTGTTAATCGGCCGACACATCTGGAATGCGCACCCACGTCGACGCCCTCCATCCCATTTCACTTCATTATTCAGTGTCATTTTATTTTTCTTTTCAATTGAATATATTTTCTCCGGTCAAACAACCTAGCTGTCTTATACCGGTTAAGCGTACGCTTTAAACTCCATCATTAATCATTTATCAATCATTTCTTTTAAATTTTGCATCATCTTAAAAGCAAATGAATGTCTTAATTAACTCGATATAATTACGCATTTTAAATAAAATTTATTATTTTACAAACTACTTAACTCTTATCATGTATAAATAGATGTACGCATTATTCCTCTCTGTTTATGCTTAGGGAAATCACCTTGTGTTATCAGCTTCATCGCAATGCTGGTTACCTCATTGATAAGTAGCGCATGATTCATTCACAAGTTTGCTGTTGTTTGTCTGATAAAACACCTCATTTTGTTTGGTAACCGAGAAAATTTTTTCAAGTTCAAGTTTTCCTATTTCGATAATAAGCGGCGTGCAAGATCAGAGAGTACAGAGACCTTTGCAAGAATAGATTTTGCGGCACCTGTGGAGTCTGAGAATGAGTAATATTTCGACTCGCTATGGGCACGTATAGTAATACTCGCCTACTCTCGCTACCCATTCATAAATGCAGAACATTTCTCACACCTGAGACCTTATTTACATACTCTTTAATATTATAAAGAACAGATTATTTATCATGCATGACAATTTATTCAAGGGCTTTAGTGTTTTTATTTATTTTATACTCTTTTAACCATTTTACAAGTACTTCGATTAGTGCCGCAAATACAAACTCGAACTCTAAAGTGGAGAATGATTCACTACAACAGCATGTAAAGAATTCCCTCGTAGGCGCAGATTAAATCTTTGCCATAAAGAAGTGCAACAGAAATTAAGCCGAAATTAAGGTGTGTAAAAGAAACCGTGTAGTCACTTGGCGAGCGTGAGGTTCTACACGTTAAATTTCGAACCGAATATGCTAATTTGCTCGGCTTCGCGTATTAGAAAAATTTCATACTTTAAAGTTTCGAATCTATAAGTAAATTTCACGTAGGGACGTGGGCTTCTTGACCCCACCGACGATTAGCATATTTATGAGTTTTTTAATAGTCGCTTTATTTAAAACATACAAATACGTTTCATCTCCTACAATTTATATTAAATTTGACGGTAAATTATCCATGAAATAAATAATCGTGGGTAGCTAGGTAATTGATAATAAATTTTTGGAAAATTATAAACTCCTTTCTCACTTTCTTTAACAACGGTGCCTCAAATGATCAAGAGAAATATGAAATATAATTACCAACCGTTTCTTGTCTTTGAGTTATTGCCCTTGATAGTCCCATTCTAGCTTCAAACCCTGTTTAAGATTATTTTACCAGCCTTCGTCCTTCGAACTTCTTTTTCTCTTATGCTAGTCTGGTTTTGGCATATATTCACCTTCTTGGTGGTCTTATTTTTTTGTTTCAACCGGAATCTACAGCATTGTTCTCTTCGGTAATCAGCATTGACGATTAATGACGTAATTGTCTAATTAAGATAATCTGTCGAACATTTACATTATATAACTCATAGATATGACTTCAAGAAACATTGTGTTTTGTTGTGTATATCCTTTTGTTATGTAGATTTAATCAAGATTAGTTCATATCAGATCTTTCGTAATCAATCATCCGTTTGGGAATGATTTAAAATGTAATTTCTTGAAAAGAAGTACAATTTGTCGTTAAAATAAAAATGATTAACCCAATATTATGAATATATTGTTAGAATTGTTTGTTTTAATCTGAATATTGCTGCAGATAACCAGTTGGATATTTTAAGACAAATAAGTGTTTCAACTAATGATTTCCTGTCACCAAAACAGCTTCTATAGTAACTTTCTTCAATTTGTTTCATTCAAAAGCTCTTTTGCTTTTTCGATCAGATTCCTTGTCTTTATATTTAAATATAATAGATCGTTTCCCTCCACCGACTAGCGGTATTCAGAATATGCCTACCATAATCTCCAGTACCGGCGAACTATCAAGGTCGTCTCATCTAATACGTAAGGAAAGTTTCTTCGAGAGTTACTGACATTTTAGTATCTCAGCTTTCACACATGAGGAATGTACTAAGAGAACTCTTCAGTGCAATCGTTAAACCAAAAACGTTATACTGTTTTCTGCACAAAAATAGGATTTGTATTCTACGATACAACAGCATTTAGTCACCTTTTTAATAGCATCACCTTTATCTTGGGTGTCTATCTTCCCGAGAATAGTATTCCACAATGCACCAGTAGGTTAATGACATGAGTACTTAATGCTTTCTACATCTTGTTTAATTAAAGTAATAAATTTGAGTTAGGTGCTGGAACACAATGTAGAAACAAAGTTTAAAGGTCTACAATCAAATGTATCCCGTCTGCGCCTGAAGTGGTGATTTCAACTACTAGTACGCCAGTACAAATAAAAACCATAAAGTATGGTTACAAAGAATATTAAAGTTATAATATGCATTTAAAATATATAATACTACATGAAGATACAGTACATATTTATCATTTTCCTTATCTTTGTTTTATCTAAGAATTGAGTGTTATGTTCTTAACAGAAACTTTATTTTCCTTCTTCATATTTGCTTTTCAAATATTACTGTGCTTCCCATTATTATTATTTCCTTGCTTATTTTGGGAAGTTATTTTGACACCTTATCTTTATTTTTTATCGTATAATCAAGATATTTTTAAACAACACATGGGGAAGTATTTGACGACTTTAATGAAAAAGCATATCAAGGTCGTATAAAAAAAGAAGATAAATATCATATTGATTTTTACACAACTAAAAGCTACTTTAACTTCTTTTCTTTTTAATGAAAATATTACGCAAGCTGTAGTCGAGCAAAGTCTTTATTGTGTGAAAGATCAGACATTAATTAACAAACTTTAGTAAAATAACATAAAGAAGAACAGTAAATAAATAACAATTGCAGCTGAAAATTCAGGAAAAGATTTAATTTTTGTTATTTTTTAAAAACGTCTACGTGCACGCTGCTTTCTTGATACTCGGCTTGGTGTCATATAAAGGACTGCAAGCAGAATATTGTTAGCCAGTGGATTAAATCTTGTTTTCTTTGGAAAAATTTGTTAGACCTTTAGGTTTTTCTGTTAATTACTCCTTTCTTTACCGACTTGTTTACGTCCTGAATACTATACAGGATGGTTCCAAAAGACGTCACATAAATTGGGTTAGTAATTCTAGTTGGTTTATTTCAATATAACCATATTCCCCTAAAAGGGAAATTAGCTTTTTATTAATATACATTAGAGACACTTGGATGAAGCGTGTTTGTTTTGCCAAATGTGATTGCGCGCTGGGCTGAATTCTAAATTTAATGAATTCTTGTAAACAGAACTAGAATTATTAATTTATATATCTATTAGTCTATCTACTATTTTTAATTTTGATACGCATTCAACATTAAAATTTTATGATGTTTATGCAAATATCGAAAAACCAGTTTATGCACTGTTGAAACTAATTTTTAGTTTTTTAATAAATTCTGATAAAGCGCAACAGTTGTCTCGAAATTGTTTTCTCTTCATCATTTCAATATAATTTTGAAGTGTGCTAGCCTATTTTTTGTCAGTTTAATTACTGTAGAAATAAGTATGTATTCTCCCATTTAGTATTTCATTATATGCAAGAACACTGAATCATACCCACTTAAAAATTGAATGTTTTACGTAAATATTTATATTATCATGTCCACGTAACGGAGGAAATTGGAGAAAATTGTGCAAGGTTTCCTTCTCTAAAACATAGCACGCGATTGATACAATATCGGTTAATAAAACGGGATGTTCATATGCAAAGAAAGGTTAGGTTATTATTTTATGTGTAATGCAACTAAAAAAAATGTAAATAAATACTAGTTAGTGAAAAATACAAAACCTGTAGCACAACCAATGGTTTTTTAAAGTGTTTACAACAGTTTAAACATGCAAGATGCCGAACTCAATTTAGACAGATCTGAACGTTCCAAGAATTTCTTATTCATGTATATTCGATGCTGTTTCCGTCTGTTTAGAGGACGTACACTCCTTAATACATGGAGACGTTCTGTCTACCAACGGCGGAATTCATACAAAAAAAACTTAATGTGAAGAATTCAAAGTAAATTAATGACTGAAATAACCTTTGCCCAGTTCGCTGCAAAAGTGGGTTAAACCAAATGCAAAACGAGTTTTCTTTTCGATTTTTAACCACTATATTAATCTCTTTTAAATTAAGGATGTCAACTGGCTGATTTACTTATGTGTGTACAATTTATTCTACAACTCAAAGCTTTCGCGGATTACTCACTAATCAGTCGTTCTAGGAGAAATCATTATTAAACACCAAATATAAACTGGTGTTGGTTTTGTAATATTCCATTTAATTGGTCGTGCGACTATTAGGATGCGGTTTTTCTACTAGAACATCGCTTACCGCTTGTCCGGACGTGTTTATTCATTTAACACTTCGGCGGTTTCCGTATAATTCATCCAGTTCAGGGACGGAGTAAGAACAAAGAATACGGAAATTTCCTCTTTAATGAATAGTTAATTATTCATCCTTTAAATAGTACTTTCTTATTTAATACTGGCCGGCAAGAATGTTTTCAAGAAAATTTATTTTGCTTGGGGTGTCGTTCTTTTAATTGTTTTGTTTATACGCTTCATATATTCCTTTTTTGGACTGATTACTCATGGGTGAAAATATGTAAATGCTAGTAAATAAAGAAAAAACTAAAACTTGATTTCTATATATATTCATCCTACGTATGGACTGTAGAAGCTGCTGTTAAATCTTAAAATCAGCATTTGAGTTACTCTATTTTTTATTTAAATTATATGAGCAACCTAAGGATGGAGTTAACTAAAAACTAAAATTAATTTGTGAACCGTGAGATCAACACTATATTATATTGCTTTCTAATACTGAAATATGTATGTCTATCTATAATGGCATTCTCTATGTTATGTTACTATAAAAAGTTGATATTAATCATCATTAACTTTGGCAGTTAGTTTTTATCTATTGTCATATTAGCTGCTACAAAAACTGCTAGAAGGAAGCAAAAAGCCAAAGATGACTGTATTATTTTGATTGGTGTTTCATGTAATACAAGTAAGATCCAGGTTAATAAAATATCTAACCGTTTGATTATTATTATTGAAGCAATTAATAACTCATAGAATATTACGATATTTAATATTGAAATACATACCAGATATGTCAAGTAATTAAATTAACAACATAGACGTATGGAATTGTCAATTTATAAATAGTTATGACAATGAAGATCAGTTTAGAGGTGATGATAGAGTTTAATACTGCATTCGTGAAAATTATAAAGTAAGGAAGGAAAAAGTTTTTTGCTAGAAACAACAAATTTATGAGGTTAGTATTCCCGACTGATTATTTATAAGTAAATGTAATCAACGGAAAAAAGCGGTTAAGGAAAAAATATACCGCCTAACAAAGAAAACCTGGCCAAAAAAAGAATCTCCTTGAATGATAGCTATATCTCATAAATCAGATTTAACGATAAAAGAAATTTCTGTAAACCCTTAACAGGATCAGAATCAGGAGTGATTTTGTGTAAAGGGTGTATTGTACTTAGGCCTTAGGTTTCGAGGGACACCTAAAAACATCTTTTAATCTTCTCTTTTTTGTATGAAGAGAATTCATTAGATAAATGCGTTAAATACATTTTATCAAGATAATTGATTCCAGTTTCTGTACAGTAAGTTTCAAAGTATCACATCGTAGCATAAAATTTCTAAGATAGTTAGCCGGTGTCATTTTGCTCTTTACAGTTTCCTATAAAGAAATTTTCTTACTAACAAAGTTTTATTTATGGCTCCTATTAACTTTAAACTTGTACGTCTTAATTTATTAATTCAAATGGTACCTCAACAAGTATCAAAAACAGTTCTAGAAAACATAGACACAATTGTCAGCTAAGTATGTTAACAAATGGTTCTGATATCTAACAATACATTGAATGATGTTTTGTATTCAGCAAACTCATTTAAAGATCTGAACATATTTTTAAAGCTTTTTGGAAAGTAGTATTCAAAGATTTATTAGAATGCTTGAATAAATTAAATGTACAATTAAATAAATCTGAAAGACTTTCCTTATCATTTAAAAGAGCTAATAAAATACTTCGTGCAAATCTAAAAGATAGAAATTTTAATTAATGGAGGAGAGGTAGTTTTGTTTAAAGAAATTAGGTTGACTAATTATTGCAATTGAAAAGGTGAAGGACTAAAGTACTTAGAATGCTCGAATTATTTAAATATAACATTAGCAATTAGAATAGTATGTGAATGAATAATCAATACAAACCTCTACAGACATTGTGGCGAATATAAAATTCTTGTAAATGTATTGGGTGTTTGTAGTTACCGTGAGGTTCTGCTCATTAAGCTCTTGGTTGTCGCTCTGTCTCAAAGTGAAGACATTTTTGAACATAACAGTCTCATAAGAATGGATTTCCAAAATGAGAACAGTATTATTGATCAGACATTCACTCTGAAAAGGATGAATTCCAATCAGATGTACATAGTTCAAGATTAGAAATACCAAATCTGCAGTTTAACATTAAACTTTTATGAAACAATATTCAATGTGACTCTTAGATTGGGTAAGGTACCAAAAATACAAAATAAATGTTTTGATCATCTTATGATTATAACCACCTGATTTGATCGGCTTACTATCAAATGATTTTCTTAAGTTAAAAGAATAAATAAACTATTAAATAGGAAAGCATTTGGCCAGCTGTAAGATCCCATGTGATATAACTACAAAAAATGAAAGAAATCAGCTTTTTTGAGATCAAGGTCGGCATGTATAATCGACTATAAACATTCCTAAGACATCCTGTATATTACTTAACCACTTATCTTCACTTATAGTTATATGCATACAGACAGCCTTCTTATATGACGTTGTCATACTTCCCTCAGTCTTTTATTACTAATTTTAATTTAACAGCTGCTTTACAGGCTATTTGTTATGCTAAGGTTAATAAGCGCTTTTCAGTTAGTTCTTACTTTTATAGATAAATTAACTTAGGCATTAACATTTTTCTAAGAAAAATTAGTTTTTTTGAGAAATATTTAATATTTTTCTGAAAAAAGCATAAACTTTGAAATTAAGAGAATATGGACAGTGATATGCGATAGTGCTAAACTGACAACAAAACACAGATTAACAGGAACACTATCTGCACAGACGTAATACCTATGACCTTCAGTGTTATATAACGGAAAACTGAAATTTAAGGATATCTCTATTGGCGAACTGGAAAACGGGAAAATATGGATCTGTTCAATACACTGTAATTAATAGAATTCAAATTTATAAATGCCTTGATGAAAGAGTTCAAAAACACCTTTTTAATATTTTCTATTTAATAATAATCGACAGAACAAAAAAATGCATAATAGATTTTTTTAAAGCTTTCTTTCAACCATAAATGTAGAGATTCAATTATCACTTACAGAAATTTAAAAGTACTCAAACCCTAAAGTGTCTATTCTTACAAGTGGGTGTGCAATAAGTAGGTGTGATTTTAATAGTTTATCCCAAACATAATAACATTTTCGTCAATGCTTCTGAACTCAAAACAAAAATATCTAAGAATTTCTAAATATAATCATTTTATACAAACAGTGTCGAAAAATTAAATAAATAAATACCTAAGATGGCTAATTGCCTAGAAAGATTTTTCTTGTAAGTGTCTAAAAAAAACCTTTTGTTTATTATTAGTTTCTTTCTCGTAAACATTAACGACTTAAATCGTTATTTATGAAACACTTCTGTACATCTATCAGTTACCTCATGGGTTTTGTTGAACGTCATAGATGTATTTCTTTCTTAGAATACAATATTAAGGAAACATTTTTATTACGTCATTATTTAAAGAGTATTCAGATGTGCATAACAGTATAGCCATAAAGGCTATTAGTAAGTATTTAGTAACTAATAAAGCAACCGTAAATAATCTAATTATTTCGATCATGACATGAAAGAAATTCCCATGAAATTGTTTATTAAAGTCTAACGAACTTTCACTGTAATTTGCTTAATTTTGATTTATTGTGTCAGTAGAATAATGAATTAAGCAAGTTTTACAAGTACGTAAATGGAAGAAAACTAGTGAAAACTACATTTGCCCAAATGCTTGACTGATATCAGATTAGAAATACCAGAAGTTATTTAATTTAAGTAGAAACAGTTTTGTGTGCTAATGCTTATGTAACTGTGAGTTTCTTGGGAGAGGTTGCTTAAATCGTACCATTTGAAGGTTTTCATCAGTTTATTTCCTTGGATTTGTTCTTTTAAAGTTTGAGCGCATTTTAATATTAGTGAAACTAGTGAAACACTTTCAGGCCTTGGCACTGCAGGAGTCCTGTTTGGACCCTTTTTTATATATATTTATTGTTAAATTTATCAAAAACATTGTTAAGCCTAAAATCAAGAAAAGCAGATGTTAAAGAACATGCTTACAAAAAGAGAGAGAGAGAGAGAGAGAGAGAGAGAGAGAGAGAGAGAGAGAGAGAGAGAGAGAGAGAGAGAGAGAGAGAGAGAGAGAGAGAGAGAGAGAGAGAGAGAGAGAGAGAGAGAGA